>CM034156.1:607837062-608437062 GCA_019776745.2 Taxus chinensis
CCCTGACAATGGTGCCATTTTGGGTGTTGTTGACGGGCTCAAAAGAATATGAATTGGAAGCAGATTTACAAATTAGTCTGGAATTGCATTCTTCATCCCCGGCAATGACGCCATTTGGGTGTTGGTACCTGAATTTAATCTCCTTCACAACTTGAGCAGCATTATGGATTTTTGCAAGACACTCAGAGGCAGATAGATGATTTATATGTCATTTTGTAGCCGGGGAAGCAATCTATCTGACTTGTTGGCACTCAGATTTTCTGAAGGTGTGGGTAGCACCTTGAAAGGATTTTGATCAAATCCTCACTATTTTAGGTTGTGCCTTTCAACCAAGGTAAGAGAACATATATTGTAACCCCCAGATGTTGAAGGAGATGAAAATATCCCTCAATACATGTAGATAGTATGAAAAGACCTTGGGAAATATGATCAACACTCCAAATCAAATTTCACAAGTTGTCACTTCCAGATTATGGAGATATTTTCAATGACAAGGCAAGGGTTACTGAAGACATGGTATGATCCTGATTTGCTTTGTGCATTTTTGTAAATGGATTATATTCTTTTGTTGACACACAATGCAATGCAAGGGTAGTATGGGTAGGATTGGTTTGTTTAGAATGAATTTTTTGGTGGGGTATTGACAAGACAAACTGGGATATATCAGATCTTTGACAACCTCTACAATACTTGAAACAACTATCAGATAAAATGCTTCAAATAATCAGGACATTCTTTCAACCAGAAAAGGCATAAATGGAAGCCTAGGTAGCACTCTTCACACAATCTTTGAGAACTCACCACAAAATCTTGAAGTAAAGAACTCAATTAAACACAAAAATCCTTGATCAAACCACACCTAAGGTGCCCCCAAAGGCTTACAAGCAATCTTTGCAGTCAAGGAAGGTAAAGTGATTTTAAATTTGTTTATCTCTTTATCAGATGAAGGCTCTTCTGAATATGAGATTGTAAATGCCACTAAACTATCAACAAGAAATGGAGATCCTGTGTGATTTCTAAATACTTACAATGCAAGATTGCAAAAAGAACAATGAAAACTATTTGCAAGAATTTAAAAATGATAATAGACACCATATTTGCCCAAAAAACATAGATTAACTCAAAAGCTTGTTAGATTCATCAGCAGGGGAGAGTTTCATGAACAATCTCAAAGCTGTGTGATGGCTATACACTTGTAACCAACTCACATACATGAAGATCCAACACAAAAGAAATTATCTTGGTTCTTTGGTGGGTTTCTCAGAAATGAGCTTTCTCTCATAATTTGCTCGTGATTTTCAATTTTTCCCGACCCTTGTATGTCTCAAAACATGCATTATATAACATTTCATTACATTTGATCCTTCTTTCCCAAGAAAAGAATATGCCCAACATCAATTTTGTTACAAAACAATTCTCATGATTTTTTGAAAGTGACACTTAACAAATTCTGCGAGAAGAGAGTTACCAGGTGTGCAAAAAGGTAAATCATTACAAATTTTCATCATTATCCATTGTGGAGGCACGTTTTTCATCATCCATGCATGCAGACCCCCTTTCTGTCATCATTTTCACCTTTTCACCTTTTAAAATTACCTCTGTAAATTTCAAATTTGACATTTCACATTTTACACGGGCTTGAGTAAAATTTATCTCAAAAACACCTCAAATATGCAAATTGAGTCATGAAACTGATTCCAATGATCCTAGAAGGCCAAAACGACATGGAATCACCAAAAATTTGATGCAAAATGCAAAATTCATGATTCCAAGCTTCCTGGAGTCAAAAAATGGTGGCCAAAAATGAAAATGAATAGTTTCCCTTGATTTTCTTTCTCCTTCAATCTAGGCCCTCCACGTGTCAAACTATGATTGGGAACAAATTCGGGCTCATTTTTTGACTTTTCAACCTTTTTGGAAAAATGAAAAAATTTGAATTTTTCCCCCACCCCTCCTCCGCCTTTGAATTTTGGAGCTGACACGTGGCACATGGTGGGTCCCATTGGGATCATGCTTCAATTCTACGCATTTTGACCTTTTTTGGAAAATTGGAAAATTTTCACTTTTTGCCCCATGGGCCCACACCTCTAATTTCTCCCTCGCCACATGTCTCCTTGTGATTCGTCGTGGGCCAATGCTCCAAATTTTGATTTTGACTCTGCAAAAGGGAAAAAATTCCCTCCTACCCCCAAGCGCGCCGACCTGCTCTGTCCTCTGCCATGTGTCCATCTCTCATTTGCCAAGGACCCGCAGGCTTAATCTTTTTTAACTCCCTTTAAGCCAAGGGAAAATTTTCAACTTTGTCTCTTCTCTGATTTCTCCCCTGCCATGTGTCACGCGATGATTTGCTAGCGGGCCAGCGGTTCAAATTTTGATTCTAAGTCTTCTTTGTAAAAGGGAAAAAATTCCGTCCTACCTCCACTGACCCGCCGACCTTGTCTGCCACGTGTCACCTCCTCATTGGTCGCGAGCCTGTGGGTTAAAATTTTCCCCTGCGCATCTGCCATTGACCGAGCCATGAGAGCCATTGATTTTCACATCGGCTTCATCCATTTATCTTGGCCCCTTTTGTAGCCTTTTCACCTTTGCTCGTCCCGTGCGTACTTTTGTCCCAAATTTCCCGCAAACCGCGTGGGACAAAAACTTTTGATTTTTCTGATTTTCTTTACCTATAGTGATTTTGGCTTTGCACGTCCCACGCATCCCGACATCTTGATGTCCCAACTGTCCCGCGGACCGCTTGGGACAGAAATTTCCGACTTAGCCGATTCCTTTGTATTTGAGCCCCAAACTTGATACGACAAACCTTAGCATGACCCGCATTGGTATGACCTGTGGCCTTGTCGACACTAAAATTTTCCTCTGTAATTTCTATTTCATTAATGTATGTATTAGGAATAGGATGTTGTTAAGTATAATTAGTAGTAGCGTCTGATAGAAGATAACGGCGCCGTCAGTACGGTGCCGCCAATAATGTGGAGTACGGTAACAGTCAAAGTACAATAGGAATGTTGTAAAAAGTAAATATTTGTCGTAAGTGGTCCGGTAATGTTAAAATGTCAAAGTTTGGGTAATTAGAGAAGTAGGGTCTACATGATTAGGAATTAGAAATATTATATTGGTAATAAGGACAAGGAGTGAGGTCATAAATATTTTGTGTATTTTATTTGTAAAAAGTCTAAAAATGTGGAACCCATGTAAAATGATAAGGTTTATCTTATCTTAAAAGATAAGCTTACATGTACAGATAAGAGTTAAGGTATGGAATATGATTCGTCAGAGTGGATTTCTTATCCTATCTTAGAGATAAGATGGATAAGCCTGGAAGTTCTATAAATAGAGAGGCCACCCCCCTCATTTAGCATAGAAGGAAGTAGTGAGAAATATTGTAGGAAGTGTGCAAAGGAAGCCATCAGTTTAAAGGTGTGTTGAAAGAAGCCATTAAGAGGTGTAATTGTAAAGTTTCTCCCATAGTCTTGGTGAAAGGCAAGTGAAGTCAATAACACTTGAAGTACCTCATGGGTGAGATTGTAACAATTTCATGTTAATATTATAATTTACTTTGATATTTCAGATTTGTCATCATTCCGTCTTATCATAGTCGATGGTATTCTTGTGTTATGTTTGTTGTTGTGTTTCTAGATTACATCCACCAAACTAAAGGCTGTGCATTAGTAAATAATCATAGCACGAGGAGTTCCGGTGAAGAATTATCATAGTGCCGGATTGGTGATGACATTTTGGTTCCGTTGCCGGGACCATTCCTCGTTGGTGGATTTTCTGGAGAGATATTCCCACTTAGTCAAAAATCAATTGGAGGGTAACCTTGTTTTTACTGTGCATAGTAGTTACCATGGTAAAGTCATTTTTTCCGTGAATAGTAGTTACCATGATAAAGTCATTTTTACTGTGAATAGTATTTTCCACAGTAAAGTCACTTTTTACCGTGAATAGTATTTACCGTAGTAACTTCACTTTTTACCGTGAATAGTGTTTACCACAGTAAAGTCAGTTTTTACCGCAGTAAGTCAAGTTTTACCATAGTTTACCGTGGTCATTTCTATTTTACTGTAGAAAGGTGTAAAGTCACTTTCTAGTATAGTGATTCCAATTATTTGTGCACATAAGTCTTGTTGATTGTACTTGTGGGTTGGTATTTCACGGTGGTTACTTTTGAAAATGGGAAAGATTCCTGTTTTTTCAGCTCAATCTAATGAAGATGCTTCTTCTTTCATTCAAGAGTTTAAGCGATCTTGTATTTGTAATGGCCTTATAAGAAGGGAACAATGGACTGAATTTTTTCCTACCTTTTTGGATGGTTCAGCACTTAGGTGGTTTGAAACACTAGGTGATAATGTGAAAAATTCATGGGATTTATTAACTGAAAGTTTTCTTGAAGAATTTGGTGAACAACAAAAATATGCAGATCTCATGATTGAGATCACAAAGCTATCCCAAGGAGAGAAGGAGAAGATAAGGGATTATCATGCTCGTGTTCTAGAGCTAAGGAGGAAGCTCGATGCCCAGATCCGGAAGGAAGGATTAGCGGATGGGTTGATGAATGGTGTGGATAATCTCCTCTGTAAGCACTTCATTCTTGGGATGAAGCTAGAGATCAGACAACAAGTGAAGTATGACCGCCCAACTACCATTGAACAAGCAAAGGAGATTGCAAGAAGGCAAGAAGAAAGCATGGAAGAGGAGCCCAAAGAAATTGTTGCTAAAGTAGAGCCTACACCAGCACCTTTGGTCCAGAATCCACAACCACTCCCAGTGAGCACAAATATTTCTCCTAGTACATCTACTGAGTATGAAGATCTGCTCAAAAAGATGGGTCAGTTAACTATTAATCTTCTTCAAGGAAAATAATTTAGTTCTCAGGGAGGAGATAGAGGTCCAAAAAGAAATATTTCTGAAGTTGTATGTTATGGTTGTTATAAAAAGGGTCATTATAAGTATAATTGTCCAGATAGAGCTTCTACATCTGGTAAAGGAGATAATGATAAAGGAAAAGCACCTGTGAATTCTTTTGATGTAGTAGATAAGAGAAGAAATAATGAAGTAGATGTGTTTGTAACAAAAAGAAAGAAAGAAAAAGATAATCAAGATGGAAATGATCCTAAGAAGATGAAAGAAGAAACTAGTAAGAAACATAGGAGAAGAAAGTTGGGTGTGCAGGATTTTCTGATTTCACAGGGGCAAGGACCATACTCCATCTTGGAAGATCTGTCCAAAAGGCCTGCAAATATTACATATGGTCAACTCTTGGCTATGTCTTCTGAGAAGAGGCGGGAGCTGCGAAGTGGACTCAATGCTCGATGAAGAAAGGAGGTTGAGGTCCCTATTTTGGAGGCAGAGGCAGATCCCTATGCTCCACAAGCTGAGGTATTATGTAATGGTATTTCAATTCATGATGTCTTAGTTGATGGAGGTGCTGCAGTTAATGTAATGACCGAGTCTGTAATGAATATGTTGGGTTTAAAAATTGATCGCCCTTCAACACTTATGTTAAGGTCATTAAATAAGGGAAAAACTAAACCAGAAGGTGTAGTTTCAAATGTGGCAATATCTGTTATGGGTGTTGTATGTGTGGTAGACTTTCAGGTGATGAAAAATGGTACTGTTGCGTACCCAATGTTGCTGGGAAGACCATGGCTAAGGAGAGTTCATGCAAGAAACTACTGGAATGAAGGCTTCATGACACTTGGACGTGGTAGAGAGAGGGTGAAGATAAATGTGATCCCTCGACATCATAAGGCAGAACCTGTGGATTCAAGTGATGAAACTGATGATTGGACATCCTCTGATTACTCTAGTACCAGTGAAGTGGACACTGAAGATGAAGAAAGTGAGGTTGATGTTTCAGTCATGGATATCCTTCCAGTCACACCAACTCATGACCCCATAAAATTATCTGAAGAAGAAGTTGATGATCGTCTCCAACAAATAAAGATTGGTGATGCTGTGATGGAGAGTGAGAAGGAATCCTACCTCCAGCTCTTTCGAAGGTACATACACCTATTCACTTTTGATTACAAGGAACTCCATCAAGTAAGTTGGGTAGAACATTCTATTGAGCTGGTAGATGGTGCTAAGCCCATAAAGCAAATGCCATATAGAATGAATCCTAATTTTTCCAAGACTGTAAAAGAAGAAATAGATAAGTTGCTTGATGCAGGATTCATATTTTCTGTGGAGAATTCAGAATGGGTTTCTCCCATTGTGATCTCAATAAAAAAGAATGGGAAGCTACGCATTTGTGTTGATTACAGGAAGCTCAATAAGGCAACAAAGAAGGATCATTACCCTCTTCCATTTTCAGATCAGATCTTGGACGAAGTAGCTGGCCAGGAGTGCTATAGTTTTGCTGATGGATATAGCGGCTACAACCAAGTTCGTATAGCAGAGAAAGATCAGCTGAAGACCACGTTCACCACTCCTTGGGGAATGTTTGCTTATAGAGTTATGCCTTTTGGGTTGTGTAATGCTCCAACAACATTATAGCGTTTGATGAATAGGGTGTTCGAACCCTACATTGGGACCTTCATCAGAGTATTTCTGGATGATTTTTGCATCTATGGGAGCAAGTTGGACCACCTGCACCAGATGGAGATAGCATTTCAAAGGTTAGATGAAGCACAAGCCTCACTAAACCCTACAAAGTGTGTCTTTGGATGTTCTAAAGGCGTTTTGTTAGGGCATGTTGTATCCAGAGATGGTATTGGTACTGATCCTGATAAAGTTTCAAAAATCAAAGATTTACCATTTCCTATGAATAGAAGTAAGTTGAGATCATTTTTAGGCCATGTGGGTTACTATAGAAGGTTCATCAAGAATTTCTCAAAGATTACACAGCCACTAACCCAGTTCTTGAAGAAGGATGTTACTTATGAACCAGGAAATAAGGCGCATGAAGCTTTTGGACAACTGAAGGAAGCCCTGGTGTCTTCACCTGTTTTGAAGAATCCAGATTGGAGCAAGCCATTCATTGTGTACACTGATGCCTCAGATGCAGCACTAGGAAGTACTTTGAGCCAAAAGGATGAAAATGGGAATGAACATCCAATTTACTTTGGGAGCAGACAAATGAGCAGTGCTGAGGTAAATTATACTGTAACTGAAAAAGAGGCTCTGGCTATCATTTTTGCTGTAAAGAAGTTTAGAAATTACTTGCTAGGGCAAAAATTTCTAGTTGTAATAGATCATCAGGCTCTAAAATATATTGTAAATAAGCCTAACCCATCAGGGAGGATAGCAAGATGGATAATTTTGCTACAAGAATTTGAATTTGATATTATAGATAGGCCAGGAAAGAAGCATGTCAATGCAGATGCACTCTCTCGAGCCTATGATGGTTTAGGATCATCTTGTGATGATGATGATTTCCTGATGCAACATTGTTATCCCTTGACACAATCCCTAGTGAATACATAGATATTTGGAATTATCTGAATGAATTCAAGTTTCCTGATGGTGCCAATGCAAAGACTAAGAGAAAGATTACTCAAGCCAGTCATCCATATTCTATTCTGCATGGAGTATTATTTCGAATAGGACCTGATGGACAGTACAAGAGGGCAGTTGGACGTGATCAAGGGAAGGAACTGCTAGAAGAATTCCACAATGGTACATGTGGAGGGCACTTCTCTGGACAACTTACAGCAAGAAGGATCTTGGATGCAGGTTATCACTGGCCCACTCTTTTTAAAGATTGTTATAATTATTGTAAGACATGTGATATTTGTCAAACACATGGTAACCGTAAGACTTCATCAGCTCCATTATGCCCTATTCTTCCACTTGGTCCCTTTGAAAAGTGGGGAATAGACATTGTAGGTCCACTTCCAACTACCTCACACCAAAATAAGTATATTGTAGTTGCCACAGATTATTTAACCAAGTGGGTTGAAGCTAGGCCATTGAAAACAACTTCCATGGATGAAGTGGCAAGGTTCATATATGAACGCATTGTCACCAGATTTGGTTGTCCATTAGAAATTGTAACAGATCAAGGAAGCCACTTCATTAATGAGGTGGTAGAAGCCCTAGTCAATAAGTTTTCTATTAAGCACAGGAAGGCAACAACATACAAGCCAAGCACAAATGGACAGGTGGAACGAACAAATTTTGTGTTGTGTCAAATTCTAGCAAAAGATGCAGCCTTGCAGGTACATAAATGGGATAAAAGGATTCATGCAGCATTGTGGGCATATAGGGCAACATCAAAGTCAGCAACAGGATACTCCCCATTTCAGTTGGCCTATGGCATTGATCCAGTTCTTCCTATTGAGTTTGATATTCCCACTGTGAGAGTTATGAAAAATGAAAGGATGGATGAAAGTGATTCAGTAAAAGAAAGGTTGGTACATCTTCATTTGCTAGAGGAAATGAGGGAAATAGCAAAGGATACAAGCTATAAGAAGAAAATGAAGCAGAAGGAATACTTTGATCAAAAGATCCGGTGGTCTCCATTTCATGTGAATGACTTGGTTCTAGTATATGATTCCAGATACAAAAAAAGAAGACAGAGAAAATTTCTTCCAAAATGGATGGGGCCCTACAAAATAGCAGCTGTGCATGAAAATGGTACGTACCGACTGGAGGAATTGGATGGCACTCCCATTACGAAATGGGTCAACCACGACAAGTTGAAGATTTTCCAAGCACCAGAATAGTCTACTCCGAGGACGGAGTAGAAGCTAGGAAGGGGGAAGATGTCGACACTAAAATTTTCCTCCATAATTTCTATTTCATTAATGTATGTATTAGGAATAGGATGTTGTTAAGTATAATTAGTAGTAGCGTCTGATAGAAGATAACGGTGCCGTCAGTATAGTGCCGCCAATAATGTGGAGTACGGTAACAGTCAAAGTACAATAGGAATGTTGTAAAAAGTAAATATTTGTCGTAAGTGGTTCGGTAATGTTAAAATGTCAAAGTTTGGGTAATTAGAGAAGTAGGGTCTACATGATTAGGAATTAGAAATATTATATTGGTAATAAGGACAAGGAGTGAGGTCATAAATATTTTGTGTATTTTATTTGTAAAAAGTCTAAAAATGTGGAACCCATGTAAAATGATAAGGTTTATCTTATCTTAAAAGATAAGCTTACATGTAAAGATAAGAGTTAAGGTATGGAATATGATTCGTCAGAGTGGATTTCTTATCCTATCTTAGAGATAAGATGGATAAGCCTGGAAGTTCTATAAATAGAGAGGCCACCCCCCTCATTTAGCATAGAAGGAATTAGTGAGAAATATTGTAGGAAGTGTGCAAAGGAAGCCATCAGTTTAAAGGTGTGTTGAAGAAGCCATTAAGAGGTGTAATTGTAAAGTTTCTCCCATAGTTATTGTTGGAAGGCAAGTGAAGTTAGTAACACTTGAAGTACCTCATGGGTGAGATTGTAACAATTTCATGTTAATATTATAATTTACTTTGATATTTCAGATTTGTCATCATTCCGTCTTATCATAGTCGATGGTATTCTTGTGTTATGTTTGTTGTTTTGTTTCCAGATTACATCCACCAAACTAAAGGCTGTGCATTAGTAAATAATCATAGCACGAGGAGTTCCCGGTGAATAATTATCATAGTGCCGGATTGGTGATGATGACAGAAAAATTCCCCATTTCCTTCCCAGCCCCACTTCCCCCGCTCTACCACCATGCCGCCATCCACCTCCCTCTGTGGACCTACGGGCCATTCCCCAACTTTTTCCCCCTTTCGCCATAAAGGTGAAAATGCTTAAGTCCCCCTGCCAGCCGCATCCCCTCTTGCCACATTTCCATATGTCTGCCCCCTATTCCATTGTGGACCCATGGGATTTTCATCACCCTTTTTCCCCTTCGTTAAAAGGAAAAAATTTGCCTAAGTCCCCCGTCGGCTTCCCCTTCCGCCTTCACATTAGAGCATGATGCGTGTCCCCTCGCCGAGTTCATGGGGGGAATTTTTAATTTTTTTCCAAAGCCAAAAATGGCTATGTTTTTCAAATAAAACCCGCCGATCCTTGTCCAATCAAGAAGTGGCCACATAGGAAGAGAATTTTGAGCTTAATTTTGACAGTCAAATGACACCCATATGACAATTCAAAAAACACATAATTTATAGAGCTGCCCGAATTCAATTTTTTCTTCGTGGGTGATAGATTTTTGTGATCAAAGGGAACATGGAAGGAGTTTTTAAACATTTTACAACCATGGCCATGGGTTTTTTTTGAGGAAAATAAGCAAAAATCGATCAATTTTAACACTCCACAATTGGGTAAACATAGAAAAATGGTAGAGCCATGGATTTGAAAAATTTAGGGCATGTTCATAGTGAATTTGAAAACTTTAGGGCAGTTTGTTCATAGAAAACTTAGAGATTTCGATTGCAAAATGGGGAATGTAAAATAATTTACAAATGGACTAAGGCATGGAAAATAGAGGCAACAACTTCATTCCATCCAATCAAACTATAGAAAACATTTCAAGAAATGAAGAGTGAAAGGAAAATTAGGGAAAACTAATAGAGGATCAAAATGGACACCAACAAACCATACACATGGTACGTGTGAATTTATTAACAATGTTGATGAGAAAGTGCAAGCATACCATGAACCCTTGAAAAAAAATAAGGTTAACATTGGTTCAGAGGCTGAACCTTATGAGGAAACTATTAGAGACTATTGGTCTAAAAGAAGGAAGTCTCAAAGATATGAATTACTTTAAACACTATACAGTCATGCCTTTTGGACTAAAGAATGTGCCTTTTTTTTTAAACTCGTGCATAGTGGTCCAGGAATTTTATGATTTTATCCATAAGTTTCTGCAAGTCTACCTTAATGACTGGACAATATATGGACTAGTGAAGGTCCACTGTGACAATTTAAGACTAGTGTTTGAAATATGTCTGAAGTTGAGGATATCACTCAACATTAAGAAATGTGTCTTTGTTACTCCATTTGGAACCTTGTTGGGGCATATTATATGCAAGGAAGGCTTGCTAGTGGATCCCGCCAGAGTTGCAATTACTTTCTTGTGGGATTGGGTGAGCCTACCAATCAGAGCATAGTACGTGGATTCTTTGGGCATACAAGGTACTATAGGAAATTTATTAAGAGATATGCCAAGATCACCACGCCCTTGGAGGAATTGCTTAAATAAAATTTTGTTTAAGTAAAGGGAGTTTGACACATTGAAGGATAATATTATTACGGAGCCCGATATTATGCTTTGCATCTTGAGATAATCCTTTCCATGTGCATGTTGATGCCTCAAGAATATTCTTTCCAGGCTGGCACCCTTATCAACTCAACATGTCTAGTCGGGTTACATTTTTCCTCAAGTGCCTCTTGGAAAGCCGAGTATGACTAAGTAATGAAATCATTTTCTCTACCTTGTGCATGTGCTGTGGTTTCTACTAAACCCTTCTAAAACCCCTTTCCTATACACTTTTCCCTGCGCACCCATCCTCTTCATTAGTCCCATGTACGCATGTGCCCTTTGGTAATTATTCAATATTCTGAGGCTCAACACTCACTAACGCATGCTCATGATTTATTTTGATCTAAATTTCATCTCTCAAAAGTATATCAATAGCCAATATATTGTAAACTAATAAACTAAAGCCCCTCTTCCTAATGCTCATCTTCCTCATGAGCCATTTCCATATGAATCTATCAACAATATCCACCATGAGGATTTTACTGTTCGAATGAATCTCTCTTTTTATGGTTCTAAGTGTCAACAAGGGAAAGGTGATATTATCATTGTCATTTCTCCTTGGGATAATCCTATCCCCATCACTCAAAAAATTAAATTTGAGTGCCCTAATAATATGGAAGAGTATGAGACTCTCATTTTGGGCCTTGAAACTATCATCCTTTTAGGTGTACAAATCCTTGATATCTATGGGGATTTCGACCTCAATCGTCAAACAAGTTACAGGTGATTATCAATGTAAAAAATGATTTTATTAAAAAATATAAAGATGTTGTCATCTTTATCCTTGAGGCTTTCGATTCTTACACTATCCAAGCCATCCCTCAATTATCCAATCATTTCGCAGATAATATGGCTTCCCTTGCTTCTCTCATTCCCTTAACAATAGAAGAATACCATCTCTCTATTGTTGTGCATCATTATGATCAACCATCTCACGTCCATGGGTTACCTCATCTCAATCGTGTTGAATCCAATTCATAAGATATTTGGTACTCTCAAATATTTGATTTTCTATCCAAATATATCATTCCTTCTGAATTATCCTAGAATTATAGGAGGTCATTTCTTTAGCAAGCTAACCATTATATCGTCCTTGGTAGAATCCTCTATAAATGTGGGTTCGATGGTATTCTCCTTCAATGCCTTAAATCCCATGAATCTACTTGTGCCATCCAAGAAGTCCACAATGGAGTTTGCGGTGGACACTTTAGTGGCTTAGATGTCACTAAGCACATTCTTCGCCTTGGCTATTATTGGAATTCTCTCAATCAGGACTATTGTGAATATGTTAAGAAATGTGTCAAGTTTCAAAATAATTCCAATCTTGTCTCCAATCCTAGCTAGGCCCTATAGCCAACTCATGAATTTTGGTCCTTCTTGCAATGGGGACTTGATATCATTAGTACAATTCATCCTCATTCTTCACAACATTATAATTCTATCATCACCTCGACTGAGTATTTTAGTAAGTAGGTGGAAGTAATTCTACTCACCTTAACCAAAGCTAATCAAATCGTTAACTTCATCTATCAACATATCATTTTCCACTTTGGCATCTCCCATAAAATCATTACGGACAAAAAAATTTCCTTAAAAAACAAAGATTTCAATAATATTTATGACTCATTCAATATAAATCTTATCTTCTCCTCCCCTTATTATCCTCAAGCTAACGACCAAGCCGAAGCGACTAATAAAAATATTAGTAACATTCTTGCCAAGATTGTCAACAGATTAGGTCATGATTGACATCTTCATATCCCTTTCATTATTTGGGATTACCAGACTAGCACCTATACCTCCATGTGCATTACCCCATTTTATCTTGTATATGGCTCTGAATCCATTCTTCCCCTCAAAATTAAAATTCCATTCTTGCACATGTCCCTCTGCTAATTAATTTTTTATGAAGATTATCACCAAGAGCATCTAACACATCTTGAGTTGTTAGATGAGCACTACCTTATTTATTTTGAGCATCATCATGTTTATCAAGAGCGTGTCAAGCATGCTTATAAAAAACATCTCAAATAATGTAACCTTAATGTTGGTGACCTTGTCTTGAAAAAAAATCAGAATTTCACTACTCTAGAAAGGAGCCAACATGAAAATTTTATCCCAACTAGATTGAACCTTACATTATCACACACAAGTACAAGTCTAGGGCCTATCATTTGTCTTTCCTTAGTGGGAAAACTAGAAAGAAAAATGTATTAATGCATTGCACTTGCATCCATTCTATTGTTAGCATATCTACTAGTGAGAAAATAGTCATATATTTAGATCATTCCTCCATCATTATCCCCTTCCATCTATCATTGTAATCATATGGAACTATGTGGTCTACCATCACTTCCTAGACATGACCTTAAATCTGGTCACTAAAACTCTATCCATAGAATTTTCCTTATGAATAGGTTTTCCCTTTTTTCGTGAGAACTCCACAATCACTACATCCATCACCCACTTGTTTACCTATTGAAACCACACTAAAGTTCCATGGGTGTTACTTTTACAATCAATGTCTCCTCCTAAGTTTTATACCTAGCTATACCTGACTCTTCCCCATCAAAAAAAGAGAAGAAAAAGAAATTCAAAATTATGGATGTTCTTATCTCATGCTATCTTATCTAAAAATAAACCGATCCCTCAAAGGACAACTATTCATAAAATGCAAATAATAAAAAATAGACTAATCCCCCGAGGGACAACTATCATGCATATCTTATCCTTCCATTTAAAATAAAAAGCCAAAAATCCAAAAGAAAAAGAAAAAAGTAGACCATACACTTGAAGGATGGATACTCTATTTTATCATGGTAGTAAAGGATTCCCACATTGATCATCTTTCTATATATCATAGCTTCTTAAGAAAACTTCCTGCATTGACCAAATTTATCATATATATTAAAAAATTCTTGCATTTATTAGTTTACATCTTCCCCCTTCCCAAATATGGGACATAGTCCTCAAAACAACCACCTATGAAGAGCCATATTCTGGCATACAAGTTACATCTGAAACCCCTTTTTCATGTTGACATTAGGTTTACGATATTATTACATCCATATTTCCCTCATGGTCTTTTAGTATAAATAACTATCGTTGGTTATATGTTAACACTTGCTATTGTTTGCAAGTGTAATACCTTGAGTGGTACCCTTTCATGTTTATTTCCAATCTAATTTGAAGCATGGTTTCCCCATATAATCCTTGTTATAATTATGTGTTGTCTCTTGTTACGGTAACCTTTTATCAAGGTCTCATTATTACACATCTAATTTCAAACCATACCATCTATATCCATATGTTTACTTTTAATGATGGAATCTATTAACATCATCCATAATTCCATGATTCCATTAACATTTATGAACATTATCTATAATACACCTTTCAGTTTAGGAATTATACTTGATCACCGTTGTAGTTTGCGAATCTTACTTGAGGATCTTTCTTAAGGAGATTTTGTTATCCTATATCTTCCCATCCCCCACTAGGGTCAACATTTCTCTGATCCATTAGTCCTCCCTGCTCATTTTTACTCATTTTTTGTATATCTCCATATCACACTTCGCACCATTCCTGTCCCCTTTCACCATTCTTTGTCTTTTCATCTCCATCTTGATAATTTTACTTAACTATTCATGCAGCATGACAGTCTTACTTAAAGTAAATCTATCATTCTGGACTATGCCTTCTGCACACTCCTCATTCCCTATATTGACCATTCCTTCCTCTTGGTATTCCCTACCAACCAATGTTTCCTTCTACAATCACCCTTTCTCAGCCTATGAAATCATAGAGTACATTCACCATCTCCATCTTAAAAATTTTCCCCAATATTTACCCTCTTAATCCATCATCCTTCATACCAATTCTTACCCTTATTTTCATGTCTTGTTTTTTCATCTTCACCTCGTTCATCCTCATCCCCCACATCCTCTCCTTTCCTTAATATTTTCACAAATAATCATTCCTCCTCTGTTTACTGTTTACACTCCATATTCTTGAATCATCCCACATATACCCTCTCATGTCTAATCCTCATTGTTGTTAGTATCACCTAAATTTATTTCATGATCACCTTTGATTTGCACGCTAATAACTATTATTGTTGGTCGACCAAAAAAAATCACTCTGCATCATTATCCATTTCCTTTCTCAATCTCTTCATACTTCTCCATTTCTTTTCCACTCCTTCTCCCATCTTTTAACAACAATAATTATTGTTGGCCTTCCCCTAACGTCCCTTCATTGAAATTTCTTCTTACATTCTATATTACCTTTTTACCTTTCTTTACTTTTCCTCTCATCCTTCACCAACAATAATTATTGTTGGTCTTCCCCTAAAATTATCTTACTAGAATTGCCTCCTCCATCATCCATTCTCTCATTCCACCCCTTCCGTGTCTCCACCTCTTCCATTTCTTATCACTTCTTTGCCACCTCTCCATATTACCTTCACCCTTTTCAATATCTTTACTATCTTCATCATATAAACCTCTTATCCTCTTATCCTCATCTCATGAATTTCTATAGATTTTCTACTCCGTGTCATTCCTATACTCTTTATCCTCACTAATTTTCTATTACTACCCACTCTCCACATCATACCTCCATTCTTCATTCCCTTCTGCATCATTTTCTCTATTATCCTCTTCTCCTTCCAAATATTCATTCTCTTTTTTCTCTTTCTTTACATCTTCATGTCCTTTTTACCTCGTGCCCCCTTCTTACTTTCCAATTGTTACCATGTATCTTCCTCACTATCCTACCCTTTTTACCCCTTTATCATCTACATGGATTTCTATGTGGTCAATACTAGTTTCTCTTCCTTTCTTCTTCACATCTTTATGATCTCTTATATAGTTTCTTTTTTTTATTTATTCTATCGTCTCTTTACTCTTCCTTAAATTCTTCATCTTCCTCATCTCCTCCATGTTTCCATCATTTATATCCCTTCATTTTCATTACACCTTCTATTTTTCCATCATTTATCTCCCTTAATCTTCATCACCTCCTTCATTGTATATTTTCTATTTTGCTACTTTCATTTTTCATAGCTCTCTTCTTTTTTTTCTTTCACCTTCTCCTCTGTTACCCTTTCTCATCTCTTCTTCTCCTTCTTGGTCTTCATTCCTCATTACCTTATTATCCTATCATCCTTCTTTATTATTCTCTTACACCTCTTTAATTTATTTTTATCCATACCCACCACATCCAATTTATTCCCTACCCTTATCTTCTTCACCTCCTACTTCTATACTTTCTTTCTTTTCTCCATTGTATAATCTTTTCAATCTTCTTTAAATTCTTCATCTTCCTCATCTCCTCCACGTTTCCATCATTTCTCTCCCTTCATCTTCATAATCTCCTCAATTTTTTCCATCATTTCTCTCTCTTCATCTTCATCACCTCCCTTAATTTATCTTTTCTACTATCTTCAAGTTGCACATCTCTCCCCCCTTTTCTATCTTTTCACCCTCTATTATGGCATCTTCTCTCTTCTCCTCTCATCTTCTTCTTGTTCATTCTTCTTCATCCCATTATTGCCCTATAATCCTTCTCTATTATTCTTTTCCACATATTGCATTCCTATTTTTTCTCCTCCTCCACCTTGTTCAATCTATTCCATATCCTTTTCTTCTTCACCTATAAATTTTCTTTCCTCATTTTTCACCTACCTATAATCAACCACTCATGTCAATTCCCTTTTTTTTTCTCTTTTCACTCTTAATCATTACATTATTCAACACATATTTACAATTAACATTCAAGGTCGATAAACGTCTCTTCCCATTAATAGACTGCAACTTCTCTATTCTATTACACCCCATTCTTGTCCTCCTCTCTACAACATTGACCCTCCTTCTTTCATGATATTTTTCATCTCTTCCATTCTAGTCATCCCTTTCAAGGGGGCATCATCACATGTATCCCTCATCACATCTTCCCATGGAATTTTTGTCTTGGAGAATACCATAATGGTCATCTCCTATCATCGATTATTCACCCTAACACACATCTTCTCTATAATTTTCTTAGCAAAATTAGATTGAATTCTTTCCTCATTTTCCTGAGTAAAAAGAGTTATTCCTCTTTTATTCCTCTAATAGTTTTCTATCGAAGGACTACCTTTCTTAGGAAAGATATCTTCACAACCATAAATACCTTTTCATGGGGCATAATCACCCATTCTATCTACTTTCTTTGAAAGAACACTACTTTCATAGTACTTGAACACATATTTTCTCAATTCCTCATGTATGAAGGATAACACATCATCTTTTTCCCCTACAACTTGTCAAAGCCTTTTTTTAGACACCCATTCACATTTTTTGCACATATCTTTGATGACCTCCTTTGAATCATTTTTTCCATGGGTTGCACATCCATATTGTAGTGATTTTTGACCACTCACAGGTCTGTAGGACATTGCCCCCATCTCTATTGAGACCATCCTTTGTACCCTACTGACTGATATCGTAATCACTTCCATATTTTCTTTTTTTGTTTATCCTCATTTGGGATATATTTTCTCATCCTTATTTATCTATATCTTTCAAACTTGTGATCGAATTCTTTTATGTTGTTAATCCCAAGATTGAGGGGGAGCACCCAATCAATCATATTTCATTACTTTCTCATTTTTTCTCACTGCTTTCCTAACACAAACCACTCATAAAAAGGGGTAAATGTAAACACCAATTTTTAGTATCGTTCCTCCCATTCATCCTACATCTTATCTCCTCCATTAGGATTTCCCATTTGAATTCCTTTTCCATCCAAAATTTAATTAATTCCATTTCCCACAAAAAATACATATCCAATTAATCAATATTAATTGATTAAGTAATCCATTTTGAATCAACCGATGAATTTAATATTCAAAACTAATCCATGTCATTCCACCCATGAATTTAATATTCAAAATCAATACATGTAATTCCACTAAATAATTTGATGCAACCTATAATTTACCAGTAATAACCTAGGCACGTTGGCACATCACTCAACCTAGACTGAGTGCTCACCCTAAACAAGAAAAGGTACCAGGCCCCTCTTTAGGGTTACTTGTGCAGGATGTTAGCATGTTGAAGACTTAATGCATTTAGATCCATAATTAATATAACATTCTATAGAGCATGTCTAGATCTAGATCTAAAGATTAATAAATTCAAATAATACCCATAATGAAGTCAATCATGCAAGAACCAGTTATAATCATGATTAATACTTTGATTCAGCCAATACACTCCATTATATTAAACATAATAAATACACAGAAGCTTATTACAATAAGTAATACCATAAGCTCATGCCTGCATCATATCTGGCAACATAACCTCATAGTAATTCATATCCAGTTCTCACATATTCCTCCTATTCTATGCAGATCATTACATATTTATAAGGGTGGGGGATTTCCCTTCACCGCTTGCATAATTCCCAAAATAGGCCACATGCTGAAAATAGCCATGCGCCTTTACAATAATAGCCACACATGAAATTGTGCTAACAATAGATCTCTTCTGGTTAACTGGTAGTAACAATTGTATTATTATCCTAAACCCATGCAAAGCATTTAGTATCTGATCTTCCAATAATAGCTCATGTGTATCGTGCAAGTCTTTATCCGGTTTGTGTACTCTACATGCTATCTCCAAAAATAACCTGTACACATGAAAATGGATAAATCCTGAATCTTTTATCTCATTTTTAGTGATTTCAGCTAAAATTGAGATAACCATAGAAATTTTCTTACCAAATCTCCTAAAAATGCCATTTGAAGAAGATTTTTCAGGTTTTTGGGTTTCCATCAGATGGAAACATATCCTTGCATGTTTCTTGTCAATTGTTTCCTGAAATTTGAAACCTGATTATAAGCCAGTGTATTAGGTTTTCAGAACTCAAAAGCATTAGAACATTCCTTGAAAAAATCATGCTTCATGTTGCTTGGTTCCCAAAACCCGAATGATCCTTTGTGTCAGGTTTTCAAAACTTTATAACATCTAAACACCTCATGCTTCATATTAGTTGTTTCCTGAAACCAGATTAGACAGAAAAACCTTTGTATCAGGTTTTTAGACACTCTGAGCATGATGACATGGAATTAATGTCGAGTTTTTGGGTAGTTGCCACACGTGTCGGATGAGGGCTTTATAAATAGTTACATGTCATTTTTACCTGGTATATTTTTCATTGCATGGAGTTTTCATGCATGTTCCTTCAACCTCCAAACTCGACTGAACCTCTTGATCAATTTCATGATCCGTCTTTGACCATTTTTTGAATTTATTGAAGGTATTTTTATCTTAGTACCGCTTTGAGGTCTTTGGGGTTGTTTTTGAGGTATTCTTTTTGCATTTTTCTTCTTTTCTTTTTCTTCCCTCTAGGTTTAGGGTTTTGGGTTATTTTCTTCATTTCCTATTATATTCCTATGAAACCTCTTATTTGGAATTCACCCTTTGGGTGTTTTCTTATTTTTCCCATGGGATATAATATTTTTGGTTTTTGAGATGAATCTAAAATCCTAATTTACAAATTTGGTGGGAATTTTACTTGTTCTGACATCTCAGAAACCCGATGCCTTTTTTTCAAGTTTTACAGAGTGCTTAACATCATCCTGGCTCCACAATCTATCAAGTATTACAAAGTGCTTAACATCCTGTGACTTCCGTAGTGTATCGGGTTTCACAAGATGTTCAACATTATCTTGGTTCCACCTTTGGGTCGGGTTTCACAGAGTGCTTAACATCCCCTGAGTTCTACCTTTGGGTTAGGTTTCACAAAGTGTTTGACATGACCAATATTCTGATATAAATTACATTGTGTCAGGTTTCAATAATTTCTTTATAGGTCCCAAAGTCTGGTTAGTGTGGCGGGTCTGTAGGGTTACTCAACAAGCTTTTAAGCTCGATTGTTCAACCAGAGAGCATCTAGGAATTCTTTCTTCAAAAATTCTAATGTCAGATCCTAGAAAATCTAAGAATAAATAAGACAGGTAAGGAAAGATGAATTACAAGTACCAGAAATGGAATCCCCTTCCTATATAGATTGAAATTATGACATCCAAGAAACGGAGCTTGGTAATATAGACATGGAAGACTTTTGGAACAGAATCAAGGATTCTTCTTAGAGTCCCTGGATGAAGTCAATATCTGGTAGTGGCCTCCCTTTTGCAGTAGGATTCCCAATGTCTTATCAATGCCCAGAGTACATTCTAGCTTGTGCTTATAATTATGACTCATCTTCCCTCTTAGTGAGAAATCAATAAGGAGAAACCATAGTGAAGTTGGATGGAGGTTACTTTGATGACCTCTTAAGATTGCCCAACTTTGCAGAATATGTTGATTTGAACCTTTAATCAGCATAGAAGGCCTGGGATAATGATCAAGAATATTGCATCAAGAATGTAAACAAAAAGTTCTTAATCAAGGCCAAGCCAGCCATCTCTACGTTTCCCAAGTTTGTCCATAGGAGTGATTTTGTCCTTGAAATCAGTGATTAATCACCTTGCTAAGTTGAGTATTTGGACTCCCCAAGTTGAGATACTTCTAAGGGTGGATGTATCAATTCATGGTCATCATAAAGAAAAATGACCAAGGAATCGATTGCAGAAGTCTTATAAGTGATGAGATAGACTCCCAGATGAAAAAAATCTTAACTACTAGCAAGTTCTATATGTCGTCATATGTCACCTATGTAGCAACTGGCATGAGAAATTATCTAGGGTTGGATGCAAAGGGAAATAGGGAAATAGAAAATATATATTGGTATTTCCCTCAACTGAAAATGAAGGGGTCCTAGGATCAATTCAGAAGAGTGAATGACTCCTTTTATGAAAACATCTACATGTTGAACCTTGATTTAAGGAAGAGAAGAGTCTCTTATGAGCCATGGGCCGAAGTACTGAAATGGGTTTGTATCTTCTTGCAATTCAAGAAGTTCACATACCTTTGGGTGGTCATGTACCTGGGTGATCCTTTCCATTTGCCTAGGTTCCCAGGTGATAAGCTAATCCTGATGCAGTTGGTTAGACAATTGTTAGATTTTCACAAACTCCAACAGAGTAAGCACAATGCCACCATCTCCTTCCCTATTTCCGTCGAAAGGTACATGTGCTCAATAGTGGTTAAAGCCAAGAATGTGGTGCACAAGCTATAGGATAAGTTGAAAACCCACATGAAGCAAAGAGATGGGTTTGATTTCTGAGGAGTCCTTAAGTTATATGGGACCTTATATCTACATGTGCCTAGTGTAGAAGACACTTGGGTTGATCTTTGGGATGAAGTTTCCATCGAAAGAAAGGAAAATAATAGGTTAACACTTGAAGAGATTTAGATGTTAGATTTATCTGACATCCTAGAAAGCACCATGGACAATGAAAGTTTCCTTGACGGCTCATATGAGGGGTTGCATGAAGACTAATATGTATTCCCAACCATTGATTGGTCCATTGCTTAGAAATCTTCTATTACAAGGAGAGTTGCTCAAATTATTTCCTATACTAAGGCGTGGCTCATTTATTAGGGAATGAGTTATAAAGAAAATATTTTTTCAAAACTAGCTACATTGGAAGCGGGACCCTCTAAGGGAAAAAAGGATAAGGACTCTTCCAAGAGGCCAATAAAGGTTAAGTTTGTCAGAAAGGGAGAAGAGAAAGTGACCACATCATTGGCCACTATCCCACAAATGGTTGAGATACTTGATTCACCTCCACCACCAGAACAAGGAAATCTTTCTTCAGGAGAAGAGGTTGGTCAACCTCTCATTCCCCTTTTGGTTGGCAGCTCATCAGAGGTAAGTCTTCCTCTTACCTCTCAAGCTTTAATTTCAGAATCATTACCTCCTCCTATTCAGCCTTCCCTTACCTCATATTTCTTTAGCAAGTTCCTCAGCCATGGCTAGCATCTTCTTTGGCCTCTCACCCCTCCCCACTGGACCCAAGATAACCATGGATATGCCTCCTTCTGTACCTTCATTCCATGAGTCCATTCCCATGGACACTACACACGCAGTGATCACCTTTCTTCAATCAAACCTTCCTCCACCTGAAGATGTGACTGTAAACACCTACGATGGGAGAAAATTATTCTAGTATGCCTCAATGGTTAATAGATCAGACCCCAAGGAAGAGGAAGGTGGTAGTTCCCCTACTATCCTTAGATTTCAGTTCCCTCAAGGTCACTCCTGCCATGTCTTCCAAGAAACCAAAAACAATTTCAAGGGTTTTTGTGGATGCCTCAGGGCATAAGTTATAGAAATTACCACTCCCATAGCTGAAAAAACCAAGAATGATATAATGGTCACCGATTATAAAATCACAAGGGTTGATCTAGGAAAAGCAACAATGGAGGAAGCACAACAAGATGCACAAGATGCCATGAATGTGTTGTGCCAGAAGATGAAGGAAAAAAAGGCAAGCAGAAATGAGCTAAAAGAGAAGTAGAGTAGCTCATAGAAGTATTACCCAAGTTCTCAAAGCCTCCTAAGTTAACACCATCATCCTCTACTCCTATCAGGTTGGATTTCTCATCGGTACCCATGATTGAGAAGATTAATGAGAAGGAGAGAACGGTCGATGATTGGATCAAGTGGCTAATCCTACAAGGGAAAGAGGTCATTGATGACACCGTGGAAGTTTACAAATCCTTGGAGGATATAAAGAAGGATGGCAAGAAAATGGATGATGAGTTTCCGATAGAATTTGGGAACCTAGAGTTAACTTTTGAAGCTATTAATATGCTAAAATAGGTTCCATCCCATGTCTTCATCGAAGAAGGAATCATTTCACATGGGGACAATCATTTTCAACTGACCAAAGCCATTAGATTTAGAATAATGATTCTCAATGAAGCTTGCAAAAAATTGAGGGTATCAAGAGATCAATTGGTTGATGGCACAAATGACATAGAAGAAGAGCTAATCAAGATCTGCGCTAAAGTGTTGAATGAAAGCTCAAGTATTCTACCCACTGACAATCTTTACAAGTAGATTGAAGAATCAATTCAGCATGAACCAACTTATGGCTTTAGCCTTGAAATCATTGATAGGTTCATGAAGATTGAACATTATTTGGAAACACTGAGGAAACTCAACAAGAGACTGAAGAAACTTCCTGGTAACATGAGCGATACTCAGGAAACGTGTGAAGTCCTGAGTGATCATTCCACCATGCCTGATGAAGATGAGATGTAGGGCATAATCTGAAAGTTCCAAGAATTTTTAGACAAGCAAGCTTTTCTGTAGGAAGACAAAGATGATGAAATAGAATAGGCATAATGTTTCATGTCATTTCAATGCTAAAATCGACATGTCTTTTTCATTTTTGTTTCGTCATGTAGGAAGCAAATTTTGACTTGGTCTCCTACATGAGAGTCAAGAAAAATAGGTCTCTCATTAATAGGCTATTTCCTAGGATTTATCCTATTTTCTCTCAACTCTTTTTATTATAAATAAGGGATACTTATGCATTCCAAAAGGTTGAGATTTTTGGAATATTGAGAACTATTATAAAAAAGAAAAACTTTGTGTTTTATTTTAATCATTTGAGGAATAGAAACCGATTCTATTTTACAAACTTTGTGTTGTGAGATTCATCTCTCTTAAGATATTTTTCTTATGTTCAGAATCTTAAGCTATTCTTTTTTTAGCACTCTCAATTATTTTAATTGTTTCAAACATTACATTTGTTATCTAAAACTTGTATGATTATTTCGTGATCTGTGTTTACTCGAAAGAAAATACGTTCCTCTCATTTCCTTTCCATTGTTTTTCTTCCATGATAATAATTTCCTTTTTGATCCATTCTATTTCAAAAAAACAGCAACATCTTCACCTAGTGTGGATATGGATTTCAGGATTCTATCCTAACCCCAATGGTTAGAATCGTGTGAATATTGTATGTATTATTTCCACTATGTTTTAGATTAGTAATAACCATGCAACCTTACATGTATTTGAGGAGGGATTTAATCCCATGCATTGTGGTTGAACCTCATATTTTGGCTTGAAAAAATATCCAACCAACAGTTTTTGGCGACTCCGCTGGGGATTACGGATTGATAAGACTAAGCTTATCCTATTGGTGTCTAGTGACTCCGTATTTTCCTTGTTTTCAAAAACATATATTTTCCAGTTCAAACTGGCTAGAAAGATCTTCACTTGGTCAAGATGAGCCAGGGGTGAAATTTATCCATTCTTTGATTTACTTCGGCAACATAATTTCAAACTTTCACCCAATAGTGTTGTATCTAGCCGAGCGAGAAGTTCTTCACATATCCAAAGAACTTGGGTTCTTCACAAACAATAATTTTTTGCAGCCTACCATGTGTTATTCTTGTCTGATACTTTGATTCCCATACACACTTCATTCAAAATAATGGTAGCACAACCTGTACCTTGCTGTGTAGATATTGGTCCTATTTCCCTAACTCCACTGTTTCATGATCTACCACACGGGTCTCGTAAGAATATTCCTAAGTTCAATGGTGATGGGAAGCAGCACCTTGATGAACACATCACTTCATTATTTATCGCATGTGACATTCTTGGAGTTTCTCATGAAGATGTCTCTATTCAACTCTTCATTGAGACATTGCATGGTGTAATAGTAGAATGGTTCTACCATCTTCCGAATGCATGCATTACGAACTAGGATACCAGGAGATTGGTATTTGAAGTAAGGTTAAAACTAGCTGAATATTCTCATGCTTTGTTAGCACAACTTACACACATGAAGAAGGAATCTTATGAACCCATGCAAGACTTCATAGCCAAATTCAACAAGTTGATCTGTAAGATTCTAGACCTAGCTATTCCCACTCTTGAAAATCAAAAGCGTTTCTTCATCAATGATTATCCCCCTCATGTGAGCTTCTTGTCGAGAAGATCTGTTATTCCCGATTTGGCCACTGCTCAAGATACAACCACTGAGATAGAAGATGATCTTATTTTGGCCAAAAAGATCAGAAAAGAATCATCTAAGCCTAAAAATTACAGTTCTTCTTAGAGTACTACTTATCCTATGATTCAAAAGATGGCCAATGACTTGATCACTTTAAATAATAAAATGTCCCAACAAGTGACCAACACTCCTTATCGAAATATTCCTAGATAGAATTTCAACAATACCAATGGCTCTCCCACAAGAGACAGGAATTGGTTGATCGATGCTCCCACTAGGCTAGACATTGAAGCTTCTTCTATCAATGCAGCAGTTGAAATAGTTGAGGAGGGTGAAGAACTAGATGATCAAGATTCTCATGAAGCTTTCAAAGGTTTAGGATATGTTGATGAGTCTTTTGATGATTCAGCTGGCGACTCCTGCATTGGGTACTTGGAGTATGAGTAAGATGAAGGTGAGTATGATGGCCAATCATTTGTAGTCTTTACTCAATCCCAATCTCATATTCCTAGAAAGTTGGTTGAAGGCTCTAAGGAGAAAAGTAAAGAAGATCCCATGGTTATGGCTAAAAGAGGCTCTCCCATCTCAATGTAAACTGAAAAGGAGACAAATAAAAAGGTAACTTCATCTTCTAATTCTTTTTCTCTTACCCTTAAGGCCAATCAATCATCTTAGACTAGTTTAACCAGAACTGAGCCATCCATATTCCTTCATATACTGCTTTCGACATCATTGATCATGTAAAGAAAACCAAAATCTAAATGTCGGAAGCCGAGTACCTATAGTCCAACTTTGAGAAATTTGAGAAACTTACCAAATTCATTAGAAGAAAGGATGATATTCCTTCATATTTAAAAGGAATTTCCCCACTCATCCTTTACCTCAGAGTAATATGACCTCAGTTGCTTCTTCAGGAAAGATCAAACCGTTTTATTTGTCCTTACTTATAAATGGTTTTTAAACTCAGCAACTACATAATTGACTCAAGAGCCTTTGATAATGTAATGCCATCAAAAGTATCTCATGCCCTTGGACTCACCCTGACTAAATCTTACGGGTGGTGTTATTCCATGGAAACCAAACAAGTCCCCTTGATTGGCCAAATCAAGGATGCACCATTTACATTTGTTGCCTTCCCTAAAAAGAGAGTGAAAATGACTATCCTCGTTGCTAATATCCCAACTGCTTATGGTATTCTCTTAGGAAGAGGTTTTTGCAAAAATGTTAGAGGAGAAATCAACATGGATTGGACCAAAGCTAAAATTCCAGTAAATGGAGTTCCTTGTGTCCTTCACCCCGAAGCAAAAGAAAAGTACTTAGTCACTAAATCAGATGATCGTAAGGCTCAAGTTATCTTTGAAGATGTAGGCTTGGGTAATTATTTCATTACATTTGAGGTTCCCTTTGTAGAATTCAAATAATAAGATCCTAATGCTATTTGGACCCTTGAGTTTGACGGGAGTTGTTCAACTACTGGTTCAGGTGCTGGCATGGTTCTTATATCTCCATATTTCGATATTTTTCCCTTTTCTTTCAAGTTGCAGTTTGATAATACTAATAACACAACCAAATATGAAGATTTGTTATTAGGATTAGAAATGACAATACAAAAAGGAATCTGAAATCTTAAATTACAGGGAGATGTCGAGTTGATTGTGAACCAAGTAAAGGGGACCTATTGGGTAAAAAATGATCACCTAAGACATTATAGTAACAAGGTTTGGGACAACATAGAATGCTTTGATGCTTTTTCCATTGAGGCAGTCTTAAGAGATTACAATGATAAAGCTGATTCTTTAGCCGTATCTGCATCTCTTCTCCTTCCTCACCCAAATTTGAAATAGGACACGTATACCATTGAGATTATGTATCATCTAAGTGTTCCAAATAATTTAGCACATTGGAAAGTGTTTAATGATGATCAACAGGTATTGTCTTTTCTTGAGAAAGCTGATAATTTTAGTGAGCTTTAGTTTAAAGGATCAGAATCAGCTTTTCGTGAGTCCATTTCGAATTCATATCAAGAAATTGATGGTGAATTCATACAGCTTAAAGGCAATAATATTCCAAAGGGATTAGTTTCTTTTGAAGGTTTGTTTGACAAGCATGACCATTTCATTTAGGATAAAAGGCAAGCTGAAGGTGCTTCCTCATCAGAGGTAGATCAAGTTAACCTGGGCTCCACTGATCAATCGTAGATGGTAAACATCAGTAAATGTTGTTCTCTAGAGGAAAAAATATATTCTCTTCACTCCTGAAGAGATATATGGACGTCCTAGCATGGTCATATGCGGATCTAAAATATTTCAAGCCTAAGGATGTGCAACATATAATTCCTTTAAAGCCTAAGGTTAAACCCTATAGGTAGAAGCAAAGACGTTACAACCCAAAGATCTCAGGGACTATCCTTACTAAAATTCAGAAGATGTTATATGCAAGGATTATATTTCCAATCCATCATTCCACCTGGGTTGCTAATATTGTTCATGTCAGAAATAAGAATGGTGAAATCCATATTTGTGTTGATTTCCAGAACCTCAATCAATCTTCATTGAAAGAAAATTATCCATTACCCATCATGGACCAAGTATTACAAACCGTCACTGGATTATAAATGTTATCCATGCTTGATGGATGTTTGGGGTATAATCAGGTTGAGGTAGCTATTGAATATCAACATAAAATGACATTCACCACCCCATGGGGAACCTTTTCTTACAAGAGGATGCCTTTTGGTTTGATTAATGCCAGAGCCATGTTTCAAAGGGCTATGAATTTAGCTTTCAGAGATTTTATGGGAAAGGTCATAGTTGTGTATTTGGATGACTTAATGGTCTTCTCAAAAAAGTGAAGTGACCATTATGATCATCTAGAATAGGTACTCTTAAGGTGCAGGCGTCATGGGATTTCATTAAATCCTAAAAAATCCATGTTCGGAGTAACAGAAGGAAATTTGTTGGGTCATATCATGACTAAAGAAGGATCCAAGATCGATCCAGAGAGGGTGAAGGCCATCCAAAGCCTTACCCTACCCACAAGAAAAACTGTGGTGCACTCCTTTTTCAGGAAGGTCCAGTTTCCTAAGAAGATTTGTACCTGACTTTACCGATAAAACCAAGGATATCCTTGGGATGATGAAAGGAAAGACTCCATTTTGATGGAGAAATGAAGGGAAGATTTCTTTCAAAGAATTCAAAAGAGTGATTGCTCACACTCCCATCTTGGTGTACCTAGATTTCAAAAAATATTTCATCATGTATAACTAGGATTCTGCACATACAGTATCAACCATCTTGATGCAGGAGAATGAAGAAGGAATTTAAGATCCCATCACTTTCATGAGCTGCCCATTAAAGGAAAATGAATTGAATATGTCACAAATTGAAAAGCATACTTATGCAGTAGTGAGAGTAGTGAATAATTTCAGGTATTATGTGTTGAGTTCTCACACTCGCATTCTTGTTCCTGATACTGCAATTAAATCAATCTTGACTCAACATGAGTTGGGTAGTCAATGGGTTAACTGGATAGCCAAGTTCTAGGAGTATGACCTAGACATCAAACCTACCAAGTTGGTACAGGGAAGAGACCTATGCTAAATGATCACGGAAAATAATGCTGAGATCAGAATGCAAAGAAACTGAAGGTACTTCTTTAGAATTTCCCATGGTACTTTTTGTAAGCACAAATGATGAATGGTATAGGGATATTTCTTTATTTTTAAATTATGGTGAATTCCCTCCACATTTAAACCAAAAATGAAAAGAGGAAATTTAGGTTAAGGTCTACAAGATACATTCTGTGGGATAACAGTATATACAAGAAAGGTATTGATGGTGTATTCCTGTGGTGTGTTGATAAGTCTCAACAGGTAAGGTTACTAGAGTCCTTCCACAATCTAGTATGCGGAGGACATTTCTCTTCCTCCATAACATATTACAAGATCTTATAGGCTCAGGTACTATTGGCCTACTCTCTTTCAAGAGTCAGCTGAATGGGTAGCCAAGTGTGAAGCTTGTAAACATTTCATTGGTCGTCTTAAGCTGACAGCTCTTCCCTTGAAACCTATGGTGATTGAAGAACCTTTTCACCAATGGGGGATTGATTTCATTGGATTTTTGAATCTTTCCTCTAGTGTTGGTCATAATTATGTGCTCACTGCCATAGACTATTTCACTAAGTGGGTGGAAGCCGCTCCAATCAAATAGGCTACCTCCGAAGCTATGTGCAACTTCCTCAAGGAGAATATAATTTTTAGATTCAGTGTGCCTCACAAGATCATTTCTGAAAATTCTTCTAATTTCTCATCCCATGAATTGACATAGAATTCTGTTATGGCTTTGGGATCACATTGGCTCATTCATCTAATTATTACCCCCAAGGAAATGGTCAGGCTGAATCAAGCAACAAGAACCTGGTGACCATAATCAAAAATTTGGTTGATGAGAATCAAAAGACATGGCACAAAGCATTGCATGATGCATTATGGGCAGATTGGATTACTCCTAAGTGAGCTATTAGAATTTCCCCATTTGAAGTATTGTATGGGATTGATTTTGATATTCCTATCTCTGTAGAATTGTCTAACCTTACGGTTGGCTAAAGTAATTGAGGAAGAAACTTTTCAAAGTTCCATTTAGAAAAGGATAATATACCTAGCTAGGCTAAGAAGAAGAATGGAGCAAGGTGGTAGATTACATTGAATATCATCAGAGTAAAGTAAAAAGGATATTTGATAAGAAATCAAAGTAATGTGATTTCTAGATTAGAGATCTAGTACTTCTCTTGGGATAAGAGAAGGAAGTAGAAAGGGATGCATGGAAAGTTTGACTCATTATGGAAAGGTCCTTTAAAAATACATCAACTAAATGGTAAAAATAGCTTATGTCTATCATATCTGGATGGAGAGTTTCTCCGTCTACCTTTCAGTGGTCAACTTCTGAGTCCGTTCCATCAATAATGCAAGACATTCTCTTGCATTATATCATAATTTTTTTTCTGTTATGTGTTTTCTTTCTTTTCTTTCTTTCTTTCTTTCTTTGTCAGTGGTTTTGCTTCTTTAGACTCTGTAGCCCAATGGATAAATGATTTTTGATATATAATTATATCTCTATTTTATTTCTTGAAGAAAGTCCCCAACTGGAGCCAAATGATTATCTCATTTTTAGTGATTTCAGCTAGAATTGAGATAATCATACAAAATTTTTGACAAAATCTCCTAAAAATGCCCTTTGAAGGAGATTTATTGGGTTTTTTGGGTTTCCATCGCATGGAAATATATCCTTGTATGCTTCTTGTCAATTGCTTTCCCAAAACCCAAAACCTGATTACAAGCCAGTGTATCGGGTTTTTAAAACTCAGAAGCATCGGATACATTCCTTGCAAAAAGCATGCTTCATGTCACTTGGTTCCCGAAACCTGAAACCTGAATGATCTTTTGTGTCAGGTTTTCAGAACTTGATAACATCCAAACACCTCATTATTCATGTGAATTGTTTCCCAAAACCTAATTTGATAGTAAAACCTTTGTATCATGTTTTCAGACACTCCGAGCATGATGACATGGCATTAATGTCGAGTTTTCAGGGTAGTTGGCACATGTGCCGAACGAGGTGTAATTAATGCCAGGGATTTATAAATAGTGTCAAATTTACATGTCATTTTTACCTGGTATATTTTTCACTACGTGGATTTTTCATGCATGTTCCTTCAACCTCCAAACCAGACTGAACCTCTTGATCGACTTTTGTGATCCGTCTTCGACCATTTGGTGAAATTATTAAAGGTAATTTTCTCTTCTTACCGCTTTGAGGTATTTGGGGTTGTTTTTGAGGTATTCTTTTGGTGTTTTTCTTATCTCTTCTTTTTATTCCCCCTAGGTTTAGGGTTTTGGGTTGTTTTATTCATTTCCTAGTTGTATTCCTATGAAACAACTTATCTGGAATTCACCCTTTGAGTGTTTTATTAGTTTTCCCATGGGATATGCTCTTTTTGGTTTTTGAGATGAATCTAAAATCCTAATTTATGAACTTGGTGGGAATTTTACTTTTTCTGACATCTCATAAAGCCAATGCACTTTGTATTTCAGGTTTTACAGAGTGCTTAACATCATCCTGGCTCTACAATCTATCAAGTATTAAAAAGTTCTTAACATACCCTGACTTCCGCACTGTATCAGGTTTCAAAAGTCTGTTCAACATTATCTTGGTTCTGCCTTTGGGTCAGGTTTCACAGAGTGCTTAACATCCCCTGAGTTCTACCTTTGGGTCATGGGTTTTACAAAGTGTTTTGACATGACAAAAATTCTGATATACATCACAGTGTTTTGGGTTTCAGGAAGTGATTTGTAGGTCCAAAAATCTAGTTAGTGTAGCGCAGGTATGTAGGGTTGCTCAACAAGCTTTCAAGCTCTGATTATTCAACCAGAGGTCATCTAGGAATTCTTTTCTTCAAAAATTCTCATGCTGTCTGATCTTGATAAAATCTAAGGATAAGGTCAGATAGGTTAGGAAAGATGAAGTACAAAGTACTAGAAGATGGAATCCTCATTACTACATAGATTGCAATTACGACATCCTGAGATACAGAGCTTAGTAATATAGACATAGAAGACATTTGGAACAGAATCAATGATTTCTTCTCAGAGTCCTTAGATGAAGTCAATAGCCGGCAGTGGCATCCCTCTCACAGTAGGATTCCTAATTGTTGATCAATGCCCCAAGTTCATTCTAGTATGTGCTTCCAATTATGACTCAGCTTCCCGCTTAATGAGAAATCAATTAGGAGAAACCATAGTGAAGTTGAACAGAGGTTACTTTGATGACCTCTTAAGATTGCCCAACTTTGTAGAATATGTTGATTTGAACCTTCAATCAGTGTAGAAGGCTTGGTACAACGATCAAGAATATTACATCAGGCATGTAAACAAAAAATTTCTTAATCAAGGCCAAGCCAGTCGTCTCTAGGTTTCCCAAGTTTGTCTCTAGGATTGATTTCATCCTTGAAATCAGTGATATCATCACCCTGCTAAGACAAGTATTTGGACTCACCGAGTTGAGATACTTCCAAGGGTGGATGTATCAATTCATGGTCATCATAAATAAGAATGACCAAGGAATCGATTGGAGCAGTCTTATAAGTGATGAGATAGACTCTTAGATGAAAACAGTCTTGACTACTGGTAAGTTCTATATGTCATCATACGTCACCTATGTAACAGCTGGCATGAGAAATTATCCAGGGTTAGATGTAAAGGAAAATAGGGAAACATAACATATATATCGGTACTTTCCCTCAACTAATAATGAAGGGGTCTAAGGATCAATTCAGAACAGTAAATACCGCCTTCTTTTATGAAAACATCTACATGTTGAACCCTGATTTAAGGAAGAGAAGAGTCTCTGATGAGGCATGGGCCAAAGTATTGAAATGGGGTTGTATCTTCTTGCAATTCAACAATTTCACATACCTTCGGGTGGTCATGTACCTGGGTGATCCTTTCCATTTGCCCAGGTGATAAGATGATCCTAATGGAGTTGGTTAGACAATTGTTGGATTTTCATAAATTCCAACAGAGTAAGCACAAGGCCATCGTCTCCTTCTCTATTTCCATCGAAAGGTACACGTGCTCAATAGTGGTTAACACCAAGAATGTGGTGCATGAGCTGCAGGTTAAGTTGAAAAATCACATGAAGCACAGAGATGGGTTTGATTTCTGAGGAGTCCTTAAGTCATATGGGACCTTATATCTACATGTGCCCAGTGTAGAAGACATTTGGGTTGATCTTCAGGATGAAGTTTCCATCCAAAGAAAGGACAATAATAGGTTAACACTTTAAGAGATTCAGATGTTAGATCTATCTCACATCCTAGAAGGCACCATGGACAATGAAAGTGTCCTTGACCTCATATGATGGGTTTGAATGAAGACCAGTATGTATTCCCAGCCATCTATTGGTCCATTGCTTAGAAAGCTTCTATTGCAGGAAGAGGTCCTCAAATTCTTGCTTGTACTAAGTCGTGGCTCATTTCTTGGGGAATGAGTTATAAAGAAAATATTTTTTTCAAAACTAGCTACTTTAGAAGTGGCACCCTCCAAGGGAAAAAATGATAAGGACTCTTCTAAGAGGCCAATAAAGGTTAAGTTTGTAAGAAAGGGAGAAGAGCAAGTGACCACATCATTGGCCACTATCCCAAAAATGGTTGTGATACTTGATTCACCTCCACCACCAGAACAAGGAAATATTCCTTCAAGAGAAGAGGTTGGTCAACCTCTCATTCCTCTTTTGGTTGGCATCTCATCAGAGGTAAGTCTTCCTCTTACCTCTCAATTTTTAATTTCATAATCATTTCCTCCTCCTATTCATCCTTCCTTGCCTCATATTTCTTCACCAAGTTCCTCAGCCATGGCCAGCATCTTCTCTGGCCTCTCACCCCTCCCTATTGGACCCAAGTTAACCATGGATATGCCTCCTCCTTTTGTACCTTCATTCCCTAAGTCCATTCCCACGAAAACTACACTCATACTGATCACCACTCCATAATCAAACCTTCCTCCATCTAAAGATGTGACCATAACACCTACGATGTGAGAAACTTCTTCTAGTATGCCCTCAATGGTTAATAGATCAGACCCCAAGGAAGAGGAAGGTGGTAGTTCCCCTACCAGCCTTAGATTTCGATTCCCTCAAGGTCACTCCTTCCAAGTCTTCCAAGAAACCCAAAATGGTTTTAAGGGTTTTAGTGGATGCCTTAGGTTATAAATTTATAGAAATTACCCACTCTCGTGGCTGAAAAAACCAAGAATGATATAATGGTCACCGATTATCAAATCACAAGGGTTGATTTAGGAAAAGTAACAATGGAGGGAGAAAAACAGGAAGCACAAGATGCCATTAATGTGTTGTGTCAGAAGCTGAAGGAAACAAAGGAGAGTAGAGATGAGCTAAAAGAGAAAGTAGAGCAGTTGACAGAAGTATTAGTCAAGTTGTCAAAGCCTCCTGAGTTAACACCATCATCCTCTACTCCTATCAGATTCGATTTCTCATCGGTACCCATGATTGAGAAGATTATTGAGAAGGGGAGAATGGTTGATGAATGGATCCAAAGACAACTCCTACAAGGGAAATAGGTCATTGATGACACCGTTGAAGTTTACAAATCCTTGGAGGATATAAAGAAGGATGGAAAGAAAATGGATGATGAGTTTTCGGAAGAAGTCAGGAACCTAGAGTTAACTTTTGAAGTTCTCAATACGCTGAAACAGGTTCCGTCCAGCATCTTTGTCGAAGAAGGAATCATTCCACATGGGGATAAGTATTTTCAACTGACCAAATCCATTAGATTCAGAATAAAGATTTTCAATGAAGCTTGCAGCAAATTGAGGGAATCAAGAGATCAATTGGTTGATGGAAAAAATGACATAGAAGAAGAGCTAATCAAGATATATGCTAAAGTGTTGAATGAAAGCTCGAGTATTCTGCCTGCTAACGATATTTACAAGTAGATCCAAGAATCAATTCATCATGAACCAACTTACGGCTTTATCTTGGAAATCATTGATAGGTTCGTGAAGATTGAACATTATTTGGAAACAATGAGGAAAATCAACAAGAGACTAAATAAACTTCCTGGTAACACGAGTGATACTTAGGAAATGTGTGAAGTATTGAGTGATCATTCCACCGTGCCTGATGAAGATGAGATGCAGGGCATAATCTGAAATTTTCAAGAATTTATAGACAAGCAAGCTTTGCTAGAGGAAGACAAAGATGATGAACCAGAATAGGCATAATGTTTCATTTCATTTCAATCCTGAAATGGACATGTCTTTTTCATTTTCGTTCCATCATGTAGGAAGAAAATTTTGACTTTGTCTCCTGTGTGAGAGTCAAGAAAAATAGGTATCTCATTAATAGACTATTTTCTAGGATTTATCCTATTTTCTCTCAACTCTTTTTATTATAAATATGGGATACTTATGCATTCCAAAAGGTTGAGATTTTTGGAATATTGAGAACTATTGTAAAGAAGAAAAACTTTGTGTTTTCTTTTAATTGTTTAAGTAATAGAAACCGATGCTATTACAAACTTTGTGGTGTGAGATTCATCTCTCTTAATATTTTGTTCTTATGTTCAGAATGTTAATCTATTCTTTGTTTAGTAACCCTCAATTATTTTAATTATTTCAAACATTACATTTGTTATCTAAAACTCGTATGATTATTTCGTGATCTATGTTTTCTTGAAATAAAATACATTCCCCTCATTTCCTTTCCTCTTCCATTAATCCTTTCCTTTCCGATCCATTCCATTTCAAAAAAACAGCAACATTTTTTATCTAAAAATGGATATGATTATTTTGTGATATGTGTTTACTGAAAAGAAAATATGTTGTTTCCCATAATAATAATTTGCTTTCCGATCCATTCCAGTTTCAAAAAAACAGCAATATCTTCATAGTGTAATTTCCTATGGATCCATTCCAATTTCGAAAAAACAACAACATCTTCACCTAGTGGTGGATATGGATTTCGGGATTCTATCCCAAGCCCCAATGGTTAGAATAGTGTGAATATTGTATGTATTATTTCCACTTTGTTTTAGATTAGTAATAAATAGGTAGCCTCACCTATCTTTGAGGAGGGATTTAATCCCATGTACTATGGTTAAACCTCATATTTTGGCTTAACAAAATATCCAACCAACAGAATCTTCCCTTGTCTTTTGCACATGTGTGCTTCCCTATCCTTTTGTACCTTTGACTTTGGTTTACTGCTATGCATGAATCTTCTGTGCACCCTCTCCTTCATATCATACTCTTGTCCACTCAAAATTACCCCACATTAATTTGTATTGCCACCCAGATAATGGATTCTCTTTGAACAATAAAGAATAAAGAATGGAAAGAAATGAAATAATTTCTACATAAAGAATGAACTCTAACTATGCAACATCCTTTATCTTAACCAAAATAATTAATTCTGGATATTATTTTTTATCTCCACTTCCAAGGTCTGTCATTTGGTAAGCATAACTTCTTTTTACTTTGGAATTTCTGCAGAAATAGAATCCATCTCATCTTGTGAAATTTCTCCCTTCTCATTTTATAACACCAGAACAATGTTGGACATAACAGACATTCTTCCTTCTAACAGATCCATCTTCTGCACTATACGTTTTCCAATCTCATCCAAATTTTCCTTATGGGGGTCCTATGCTGCTACAACGGCCTCACACTTTTTCTAAACTAGTGCCAATATTTCCACACATCTCAAGGTCTCATCCTTCATTACCTTCAAGACTTCATTATATTCTAATATTGTCTTGATCCTTATAAATTCCTCTGGAGCTACACATATGTTTAATGCCTGGTCCTCTTTCTTCAGCTCCTCCTGTAAGGTTTGAAACAATGCCTTATATGATGAAATATTACACACCACTGAAGCCTTTTCCCTCTCTACTTCTTGCTCAGAGTCCTTTGATGTTGACATCATAAATAGTCCATCCTCAAGTACTAGGTAAACTAAGGTAAGGACATGGTGCATAGCCGAAGGGAACTTTTTGGGTACCTTGGGCTCTAAGTGAGGTCTTTCTTATAGGACATGATATCTAATATCATATTCTATGCCGATAAGAACCACATTCTTCCTTTACCCTAGGTCCTTGTCTCATTTTAGACGCGCGATCTCTACATATTTGGCTTTGTTATGTTCCCTTAGCACTTTAATATCTTCTCTAAGTTATTTAATGGTGGCAGATTTATCTACATTCCTACACACCACCTCTATAGACACCTTCACTAGGGTGTTACTCACTTTTTAATCAGACATAACCATTGGATAAATGGTTATGTTCATGTTATGTGGTACCTTTCTCATTCTACTTGATATATAGGACTCTTCACACACGTCAAAATCAAGCTCATCTATGTGAGTTTGCATGGACTACGACAACTATTTCCTCATGGGTGTAGTTTCCATGTCAGGGTCCATCAAATCCCATCCATATAAGTCCTTAAGCCCCACTATATTCTAAAATCATGTGTGAACAATTATACTTGTGTCCTCTTCATAACCAATGACTAGCATAACATACTATCCATTTGCCCCTTAGGAACTTGAGTGTGCCAAAGTTTTGAGTTGGATCCTCTATGTCCTGAGAAGTATCTTTCTCTGTTTCTCCTAGATTATGTACCCCTTCTTCCTCAACCTTAATTTCTTCATCCATGGGATCTTCCACATCCTCTGGTTGTCTAGGTGATCAAGCACACTCTCTTTAGACTCTTTCACCTTCTTGTTCAACTTCAATTTTCTCCTTCTCTTCTTAGTTGTCTATTTTTGTGGAGAGAGTCATGGCAATCTTCATACTGATTTTGGAGTAGTTCCTTGAGTTCTTGTACCTCTGAACACCCTCTTAAAGTGGAATTATTAGGGTCTTCTCCTGCTTCTAATTCTTCCTCACCTTCTTCTTGTGCCTAGGGTGGAGTACTTTCTCGCTCAACTTCTACCATGTTTGAGGGTTGCCTCTATCCTTTATGTAGCAAGCTGCCACTATCATCACACTCTTCCTACTCATCATCTACCTCTATAGGTTCAGTGGGCTTAGGAGCTAGTACATTATCCAATATATGATTACCCTTAGGTGGCCCTAGGAATGTGAACTCATTCTCCACATATTTTTTACCCTCAAACTTAGGCTTAAGCTGAAGGTATATAAGCATAGATCCACTTTCTCTAATCTCCAAACTCATAGGATTCATGCATATCATGTCTGAAATTAGCCTCTCAATGTAGGAAGTCAGACCTAGATATACATATGTATTTCGTAGCATGTGATAGTCACAGTAGACCTTGTCTGCAATAAAAATCAGGTGTCGCACATTAGTAAATGATGGACTGATGCCTTAAATTAGTACGTTGTGAAGGAATAAAAAAATTTACACCAGGAGCTCCAAGTCCCATATTTCATTGTAAATCACATAATGTAAAAGTGCTGATACACTTCGAACTACATTTACCTTGCCCACCACAAAAGGTAATTCCTTGGGGATGTGCCAACCCTATTCAAATGCTGTGTAGAGCCTGTCATACCACATCTCCACCCTCTACTTGAATGACCCATTCATTGAACCTTCACACAAGTACTTATCAAATCTTTCAGCAAGGGACTTTTTTTGCATGGGGCAATCCTAGATTTTTTTCTTTGGCCCATTAGGCACTCCGATATCCATAAACACAAGGGATAATAAGATAGCGATGAAACTGATTTTATCACTTGTGCATGCTTCCTCGATGATAGTTTCTTCAATATATCCTGATATGCTATAAATTATTCCCTGTGATATTCTCCTTGAAATGTGTAGCCACATTGTAGTCACCTACAACCATCTCTCTTGATCATTCAATTTGGTCACTAGATGTGGAGCTTCCTGTACCACTAGGTACTTCTTTACTTTTTCAATATCCATTTTGTGTAGACCTTTGGTATACCCTAATTCCTTCGGTGTCTCTAGGATTATTGATTTATCTATCAAGTCACTATCCATATCCACTCCTATGCCCTTTAATATTATTATTATTGAAATTAATGTGGCTATAATCCTTACCCTTCATTTGGTTAAATAGAAAAAATCTTCATGTACTCTACTCATCAACCACTGGTACAAAGGTTCATATTTTCAAAAATATGGGAGCTTGTACAAATGGTAGACTCCAATATGCTTTAATGAATTCTCTAGAATGTCATCATACATTAACATGTCCTATGTTGTGCGCTTGTTATCTTTGTACTCAATAGTGTGTCCAATTACCTTTTTATTATCTAATGTGTGGTGGTTTCAATCACTTATCTTGCACTTCCAGATGTGAGAACCCCATTCTTGTCCCACTATCATGCCTTCTGGGTATTGCATCTATGAGAAATTACTCTCGAGAGTAATTTCAACCTCTACTTCCACTTTCTTCTTTCCTGTGGCTCATACAAAAGGGGCTTTCTTTGGTTCCATCTATAAATCAAAACTTTTTGTCCTTTGTAGTGTGCAAATGCTTGCCTTTAATATTTTTTAATGAGAAATTCCACACCCTAGCTTGAATCTACATGCCCTAATTGAAATTACGTTACCTACCTCTTTCATAACGCTTTGATTCACTCAAACCCTTCACCAATGGGGATGTAATCTTCTCCAACACACAAATATCCTCTCCACGTCTAATTTCACACTCTCCACACCTTAACACGATTCGCTCAACTTGTTTTACACTTATCTCATTCAAATGTTTGCGATTACAATGGTAAAAATGAACTCGCATCCCATCCTTATATATATTTTCAAAAAATTAGTGAATTTATTGCTCCACCTACCAACATTCCTCTCATTAATTGACCATTTTCACAAATTCCAAGCAGAATATCTTTGCACCTCATCTATAACATTTTAGCGCACCTTCCTAACTTATTATTACATACTTCTCTTCAACACACTTTCATGTGCCTGATTTACTCATCATTGTGCCTTTTCCTAGTAGTCTCCATGGTCATTGATTACCTCGCATTATTTTGTTAATTCATTTATCTCCATCTATGGTCCTTATTTGGAAGCAATCTTCTATCCACCAACTCTTCAAACTTGAATAACACCTATAGAAGTTTGTTCCTTTATGTGCACCCATTTTTAAATAACTACCCCACACAAATGGTATGTGCAGTCCTCTATGCATAAAAAAATACTACAAATAGTAATTAGCTTCTGGTGCACAACCACACTTATTTCACAAAACACCAACTAAATTGACAAAGCATAATGGCGAAGAAGGAAATACATTAAGGGAATACATAATTGAAAACCTAATATAAATGGCAACATTTCCTTATTACAAACACCAAGAAGACTTATTTATAGTAGGGCTTCAACCTACTCCCATTTAACTAACCAAGTAACTGTATTCCATCAAGCGTTTCTAACTGAAAAAATCATATTTAATGTAAGTGATAACATATGGTCCTAACTAATTTACTTTGAGTTTTCCTGGATGGCACAGAAACTTAGAATCATAAAGAAGCACCCTATGCCCTATCTAAATTTTTTTTTCCCTGATGTGCTTGTCATGCCATGCTTTCTACCTGAATTTTTCTTACTTCTGAATCCAGAATGCTATTGCTCATCATCCATCCATCTTAATCGACTGTTCAATTCATTCTTATAATGCTTGTTCATCAACTAGACCTCCAACATACGTAATACGAAAATAAGGTAACATGAATTCCATAGGAAGGACTGTTTCTGCACCAAACACCAATTGAAAGGGTGAGGCCTTGTTTAAAAAAATTTATGTTGTTCTATACGCCCAAAACATGACATTAAATTTATCATCCCAATATTTTCTTCCAACATCACAAATTGTTGTCAATGTATGACTCAAGATCTTGTTGAAAGGCTTAGTAGTGCCATTTGTTTGAGGATGATATGGTGTAGTATTATGGTGTGCAATCATGAATTCATCCAATAGAATTCTGATTGTCTCAGTTAGGAAATGTGTGCCCATATCACTGGTTAAACTCAACGGGCATCCATTCCTTGTAATAATATTTTCCCATAAAAACCTAGTTGTTGTAGCTACTATACAATACTATATAGGTGCTGCCTCTACCCACCTTGTCAGATAATCTATGTAAGTGATGATGTAGCGTGATCTTGTCCTATGCGTGGATGGTGAAATACCCAAAACATCTATAGCCCACTACTGAAATGGTTATACACTAGTAACAGGTCTTAATGACATTTCATCTCTTTGACCTAGTTTTCCAAATTGTTGACACTAATCACAAGCCTTGCAATATTCTTTGTAATATTTATACATGGTCTCTCACCATCATCTAGAGAGTAGAATCTTGTGTGCAGTGGAATCACCTACATAGTACCCACTTCTAATACCAACATGATCCTCCTCCATCATATATGTGTGCTCATGTTCTAGTACACAGTGGAAAAATAATTCATTCTCAAATAACTAGTACAGATCACCACTAATCAACATGAATGGTGCCACGTGAATGGAAAGTTGTTTCTTCTCTAAGGATTTCATTCCTTCTAGTGCCATACATGTACGTAGAAATTAAAAAATGTCCTATAATTCTGAAGGAACACATTGTAACCTATATAACTATGCATCAGGCATGGTATCGTTGATTTTCTACATGTCTTCTATCGAATGTATTTTGGATAGATGATTCAGTCAAGAATTAATCTTCCTTGGTTTGACTAAAACTATAAAATAAAATTCTTGGAATAAGATTACCCATTGACATATGTGCCCCTGTAAAACATGTGTGTTTACCAAATACTTCAATGCCATGTGATCAATATAGAATACAAATAGTGTTACCAGTAGGTAATGTCTGAATTTATTTAGCGCATAGATTATTGACAAAGCTTCACACTCTGTAGTTGTATAATTATGCTCTATAGGAGTCAAATTTCTACTAGCAAAAAACATATAGAATGATATAAAATACCTTCTCCAAGCTGAGCCAACACTATTACAATGGTCATGCTAGATTTTTCCACATGTACATGAAACAGTTGGTCCCACGAAGGAAAGTGTAGACTAGGCATTGTACTAAGTTTCTCCTTCAATGTCTTGAATGCACACTGCTGTGGTTCTCCCCAGTAGAACATCCCTTTTCGTTTTAGTAACTCCTCCAAGGGTGTGGTAACTTGAGCATACCCCTTTATATTTTCTATAATACCTAGTGTGAGTAAAGAATCCACATACATCACTTTGACTAGTAGGGTCTTCCAGGCCGATAATGACTACAACCTTAGTTCGATCAACCAACAAACCTTCCTTATAGATGATGTGCCCTAATAATGTGCCAAATGGTGTAGAAAAGATGCATTTCTTGATGTTCAAAGAGATGCCTAACTTTCGAAATCTTTCAAACATTAAGCATAAATTGTCACAATGATCCTTAACAAGTCCATACACTGTCCAATCATCTAAATAAACCGGCAAGAAGTTGTGAATAAAATATTTGAATTCTTGAGCAAATATGCTCAAAAATACTACAGGTGCATTTTTTATAACAAAAGGCATTGCAATATAGGAAAATATGCCTCATTCAGTATCAAAAGTAGTCTTTTTCTAATCCTCGTGTGCACTCATAACCTGATGATACCCAGAGAATCCATCTGTAAATGAATAGATTTTGTGCCTTGCAACGCCTTCTATTATTTCCTTAGTGAATGGCGTAGGAAAGGGATCAGTCACACATGTAACATTAAGCTCCCTGTATTCCACAAAAATCCTAATCCAACCATCCTTCTTGATATTTATCACCATTGGGATAACCCATTTTGAATCGTCCAGGGGCTTGATGATTCCGGACTTCAACATTTTTCTAATTTCTTCTTTTTCCTTTTCCTACAAGTTGGGGTTCATCCTGTAGGGTCTCTTTCTGACTGAGTGTGCACATTCCTTAAGATTTATCTTCATTTATCCTAATGATTCATGAATGCATTTGAGTTCATGGTATCCCCTAGGAAATAATTCTTGATAATCTTGTAGTAACTCGATGATTTTTTCCACTTCAGAGTTAGACCAATAGTCCCCAATTATTACCTCCTTAGGCTTAGTATCTGATCCAATATTCACTTTCTTTATTTTCACATGTCCATGATAGGTGTATGTGTTCTTATCTTCCCTGTCTAAAAATTCATGCATACCTATTGAATGGTCTACATCTATATTTTCTACTTCTTCATCATCCACTAAGTAGTCCATCTTTCCTTTTTCCTTCTCAAGGCAAGCACACTTAAGTAGTGTGGTATTTGTCTCTGTTTCTTCAGTAAAACACATGTTTCAATCTTATTAATTAAATAACTCCTAAATGAGTTCTTCCACCTTGGCACTATCTCCCATGGTTAATTGCTTTATAACCTTTAATTCTTCTTCTACCATAGGTTTAGTAGTGAAATAGTCAAACACCTGTATCATTCCTGAAATCAAATCCTACCATTTTTTAGTCTCTCTATGGAGTTCTATAGATACATACTAAGCATGCATGTAGCCTTGTAAAGTGGAATAAAATTTCTGCACCCAGAGTGATGGTGGTAAATATTCCTACCCCTCTTTACAAAGTCTCTCACACTCCTGAACATGGTGCTGAACAGGTTGATTACCATGATAAGTGTAGATATGAGTAGCTGCATTGATCCTGGAAAACTGAGTAGAAAGAGAAATATTGATTTCATTCCATCCTACAAGATTATCCTTGTGCACCACCCACCAGCACGCTATTGTCCCATGCAAGGTATATGCTAGCATATTTCATCTCTCCAACTGGTCTATCCACTGTTCCTCTAGGGCACGTAGAAACACCGTAGGATCTCCTTCTCCAGTGTATCAAGGTACCAAGTTTTTACTTATTCTCCTGATACAATGAGGTCTACTATTCCATGCAAATGTGATCTTTACTTTTATCTTTACCAACTCATAAGTTCTATGATCCCAATTATCACAAAAAACACTTGTAGTATCGCCAATAGACTGTGCATCTTCCCACCGAATGATTCCTTCTTTATATGGCTCAAGCACCTCTTGGTCTTGGATGGCGCGTACATAAATCCTATTTAGATCTTCCTCAATGAAGGCTCAACATTGGGCACAAATTTCTCATTTGTTAAAGGGATAATAAATCTTTCCTCCTTGTTTTCAAAACTTATATAACCCTTATTGAACCAAAGATCAACATTATTTGTATAGTACCAAGGGAGCCCAAGTAGAGTTGGGAAGATATCTTCCTCTTCAAGAGTTAAAACCTCAAAATACCTAGTGAATTTTTCTCCTTGTATGGTAATGGATGCATCTTTTAAAACTCCAATGGGAGTGTCTTTAGTTCAGTTAGCCATGAACAATACATTCAAAGATGGCTAGAATGGGGGTCTCCCCATCTATAAGCATGCATCTAACATAAGAACATTGACTTCTGTGCATGTATCAATCAATATATTTCTCAAAATCCATATATCCACAACAACATTCTGAGTGATTTGTTTGTTGTAGTCTAACCTATGAGGGGGAATATTTACATGAAGGATTTGTCGTCTAGTATCAATAATCGTGTGTGAAGTGTTTCCCTTTAGCCAACTTCCTAACAATGGAATGATATTCTCCTAATGCAACATCTTACAAACCTCTTTCAATTCATCCATATCATATTGGATGGTCTTCATTTCTTTCTTTTGCTCCATCTTCCATGATTGCTATTTTGAACATTGTATTTCACTCTTAGTGCAAATTCACAGCACCCCCAAAATGACCTATGGATCTACTTTTCTAAGGCAATGTCATTTGGTGTGAATGCACAACATTGAGCTTTCCCAAAGTGTGGGACCTTTGCAAATGGGGAAAGCTCTCCAGAGAAGGTTGGTTCCTCTTCCTAAACTACCTGCCACAAGCTATTCCAGTGCAGGAAAGCTAATCTAATCCTAATATAACTATGCCAAGGAGACAGAGAGAGAGAAAAGAGGGAAAAATAGAGCCTACACTAAAATGGTGATACACCAGAGAAGGAAAATGTTGAACATCTATCAAAACTACCATGGAACAAGAAGAGGTGAGCAATGGAAAGGATGGACAAGTGCATCACAAAACCAAGGATAAATTTCACACAAAAAATGTTCCAAAACTCCATGAACATAGCTCCAAAACCTGCAATGAACATTCAAACATGCACAAATACCTATAATGAAGAGAGGCAAGAAGAAGACAAGAAAAATGAGCAAGGATGGACAAATGCATCACAAAACACATTTTTTATTGCTCCAGAAGTTTGCACAAAACATCATTTTACTGGTAAGAGGAAAAAAATCCATTACAGAGCAAGGGAGGAGGTTCAAACTCCATTTTCGACCCTGGGAAGAAAATAAGGGAGAGGCAGAGAAGAATGATGAACAACCTTTACAAATGAGCCAAATCTGGCTTTTAACCATCGAACAAAATGAAAGAAATGTGGAAAATGTGGGAAAATCAAATTGAAACTCCAACCACCAAAAAATCCCTCCAATCTCACCTAAAAAGTGATGGGATTCATGGAAAAACCCATACACCAAAGTACATTGCTCTGCAGAGCAAGAAAGAGGCCCATACTTCATTAATTTTGGTGGTTGGGGGTGTTTTCTATGTTTTTTGCATGCCAGAGACATTTTCCTATTTTTCTCCCAAAAATATCCATCAAAAATAAAAATTGAACCCTCCATCATGTAGATTATTTCAACAGCTTTCCAATGATATAAAGAACGTGAAAATCTGAGCTCGGGATCGAAAGTTATGCCCCTCTGAAGATTTAGGGCAAAAAAGCAATTTTAGGGAAAAAATCGGGTTGGCGGGCCGAAACTTGAAAATTTTCCATTTTTTGAATTTGGGAAAATGTCCCAAAATTCCCCATGCCCCGCCGCTCCTCTTCCATGTGGCACTTTCCCATTCACTGATGGAAATGCGGGCTCAAACCTCACTTTTCCCCTTTGATTTTTTTATCGGGAAAATTCCCAAATTTTCCCCGCGCTCCGCCGCTCTGGTGACACGTGTCGGCTTCTGGTTTCTTGGTGGGGGCACACTTATTTTTCTCCATTTGTGCCTCTGTCACTTTGGCAAAAAACCAAAGTTTCCTCATGCCTCTGAACTCCCGCCATTGTCATGGACACGTGTCGCTTCCTCATTGGCCGCGGGCCTTCCGCAACTTTTTCTCCATCCTCCTCCACGGGCCTATGGGCCAAAATTTTCCCTTTGCGCCCTTTGCCCTCTTTGGAAAATTTTCCAACTTACCTCTGCCAGCCTGACCTCCACTGCCACGTGGCACCTTCTCATTGGCCATGCGGGCCTGTCAAGGGAAAATTTCCCCAAAAAACTCCGTCGGGCCATAACTTTCGAAATATTTGGAGTTAGGAGGAAAATTTTACCTTTCTGGAAAGGGGAAGAAAAATCCTATCTGATGGAGCCATTTCCTAGAAACCCTTGAGTGCTTGAAATGTGTGAAAATTGAATTTGAAGCACAAGGAAGGGAAGAATGAAGGCAAGTTAGCCAAAATAAGCAGGGGGCTCATTTTGGATAACAATTTGGTGACTCTCAGGGGTCATCTGCCTGCTAGATGAATGATCAGTGGCCTTTGAAGCATCCATTGGGCATGGAGTCAAGCCTGATAAACTGATTCTGATCTGAACTATGAAAATATGACCTCTGAGCCACTTGGAAACCCACTGAAACTTGGAGCTGATCTTCACCAAAACCCACTGAAATGGATTGTGCAAGAGCAACACAACAACACCAAAAAACTATGTACAAAATTAGAAATCATACATACCCCAAGTGGGATATGTAGAGTGTGCACAAGCACTTCTTCTGCTGAAAGCAAACCTACCTACTCTACTCTAACTGGAAGCAAAGGTGAGCTAAACAAACCCTGCAACTGGTTGTGCAAAATAGCTTCCTTTCTTCAAAATGGGCAGCCATGCAATTGATTTGGAGCTGATCATGGCTGTTAGGATGAGTGGAAAATCAACAAGAAGCTGGTCTTCTACCCATATCAGCAAGGTGTCAACTGAAAACAAGTTAGATACCTCTTTTAGTTGCTTTGCATTTGGATTGTAGAGGTATTGCAGCTGATCCTTGGTGCTTAGATGCTCATCCTCATGCTTAGAAGCAAGCATGACTGGTTGTGACTTCTCCTTTGGCTCCAATGAAGCCAAATACCTTATTGGGCAAGGTCTGATCCATTTGATATGCCCATTGCTCTGATTTTCAACTCCAAAAATGGAGTCCTCTTGTAGACCTTCTTGGATGGATGATGTGGGAGAAGTGATGAAGTTCTTCTACTGTTTTCCTTCTTCCTCCAATGAAGAACATGGAAGATTAATATCTTCCAATCTTGGCTCCAAAAGGCTGTTATAAAATGCAGGCTGCTGCAAATGAATGCTCTCCTTCATGGCAACAGGTTCTTGTGTTTGGAATGTGGGTGATGAAGGAGAAAATGGCATGATTTCAACCGGTTCCTCTTCATCAAAATAGTCTTCCAAATCTGACAGATAAACTACCTCATTGCTTGTCCTGCTGTAAATGCTCAACCTCCCCCATGGTGTTCTTTTGATTTGTAACTTGATCACCATGGTTTCTTTCATCCTCCAACATTGAGTTTGAGAGATCAAACTCTTCTTCAGCACTAGAAGTCGAGAGAGATGAAGTAGAAAGAAGAACTGAAGGTTCTTCTATAGCCTGCTTTGTGCTCAAAGCTTTTGGATCTGCACTTTTCTCCCCCACAGCTGGAATGTGCTCCTCTTCTTTTGGATTTGGAGTAGCTTCTCCTTCCTCTGCTGCTTGAAGACAATCTTGCTCTTGATTGAACTCTTCCTCTAGCATGAATTTTGTCAAGTCAAACTCTTCAATCTACTGCTCTATAGGATGAGTTGGGGCTGCAAGATCTCTTTTAGAGCTTTCCTCTTCCATGGCTGATTGTGCAACTTGAATTGGATCAGCATCTTCTTCAAGTAGAGTGCCAACATGGACACTACATTCTGAGAAAATTGATTGCTGATTTGCCTCTTCTTTTTGCTCTTCTTCTTGCTGCAACAAAATCAGTCCTAACCACCACTTGTTCTTCAACCTTGGCCTCCTCTGTTGGTTTCACCATCAAGGGGATTTTTGTAATCCCAAATTTAAGAGCCAAGCTTACCAAACTTCTGATTTTTTCTTCTTTGTTTGGCTCTTCTTCTTGCTGTCCTTCATGACTGATTTTTGCAATTTCTTCTTCCCCACATGGAATTGGGAATGCAAGAGGAGGGGTGGGTTGTAACTCAATTGATTTTGCAATTATTTTTTGTGGTGGAGGAGATGAAACTTCTTGTTTCCTTGGAGTGGAAGGTATTTCTTTTTTCTCTTGTGGAGGGGATTTGGATTTGGAAGAGAAGAGAGAAGAAAAACTGAGATGGGATGGAAGACTAGGGGATGGAGAAATGGAATCAACTCTTGGGGCAGCATGGGATGGATTTGGAATTTGGCATTCAAAATGAGATGGTGCTGCTTGAGGAATGGAAGGAGAAAAACTAGATGATGGTGTAGAACTTACCCATTGACAAGGTTTCTCAACACCAAATTTATAGGCCTCTATCTCCACTGTCCATTGTGCAAGTTGGGGCAGCATCTCCATCATGAAGTCCAGCTTCTCCTGAGGGCTGAAGTGTCTTGGAAAAGGGCCAACCCATGGACAAGGTTCCCTACAACCAATTCTGAAAGCCTTCATTTGAGTTGTTGCTCTTGATTGCACCATGCCAACCTCCATTTTTTGGATCTTCTCCACAAAATCAGCATCTTCCATTTGATTGTCTTCATTGTTTGCATACTCCTACTCTTGGAAAGAACCATAGCCAAACTGATTTTGGCACTGCTGCTCATATGGATATGCATACTAATTTTGAATTTGATCAAAATGCTGATTTGAAGGAGTTGTAAAACATGTTGGAGGTGGAATATACTGCTTGTTGTAAATGTGAATTCCATGATGGAAATGAAGTCATGATTGCACAACTTCATGAAATGAAAGAAGATGGAAGAGATGGAAGGAAGAATGGATGAAAAATGAATGAAAATGAATGGAAAGAGGGTATGCAACTCAGAGAATGAGTTATTTACCAGATGGAGTCCATATGTGCTTTTGAATATGCCTCCAAAGGCTGAATCTTTAACAGGAACACACCAACCTTGTCAAAAATAAAGTGGAAGACCTCTAAGGTCCCACCGGGCATGCCAAAACTGTTAGTGCAAATTCACAGCACCCCCAAAATGACCTATGGATCTACTTTTCTAAGGAAATGTCATTTGGTGTGAATGCACAACATTGAGCTTTCCCAAAGTGTGGGACCTTTGCAAATGGGGAAATCTCTCCAGAGAAGGTTGGTTCCTCTTCCTAAACTACCTGCCACAAGCTATTCCAGTGTAGGAAAGCTAATCTAATCCTAATCTAACTATGCCAAGGAGACAGAGAGAGAGAAAAGAGGGAAAAATAGAGCCTACACTAAAACGGTGATACACTAGAGAAGGAAAATGTTGAACATCTATCAAAACTGCCATGGAACAAGAAGAGGTGAGCAATGGAAAGGATGGACAAGTGCATCACAAAACCAAGGATGGATTTCACACAAAAAATGTTCCAAAACTCCATGAACATAGCTCCAAAACCTGTAATGAACATTCAAACATGCACAAATACCTGCAATGAAGAGAGGCAAGAAGAAAACAAGAAAAACGAGCAAGGATGGACAAATGCATCACAAAACACATTTTTTATTGCTCCAGAAGTTTGCACAAAACATCATTTTACTGGTAAGAGGAAAAAAATTCCATTACAGAGAAAGGGAGGAGGTTCAAACTCCATTTTTGAACCCTAGGGAAGAAAATAAGGGAGAGGCAGAGAAGAATGATGAACAACCTTTACAAATGAGCCAAATTTGGCTTTTAACCATCGAACAGAATGAAAGAAATGTGGAAAACATGGGAAAATCAAATTGAAACTCCAACCACAAACAAATCCCTTCAATCTCACCTGTAAAGTGATGGGCTTCATGGAAAACCCATACACCAAAGTACATTGCTCTGCAGAGCAAGAAAGAGGCCCATACTTCATTAATTTTGGTGGTTGGGGGCGTTTTCTGTGTTTTTTGCATGCCAGATACGTTTTCCTATTTTTCTCCCACAAATATCCATAAAAATAAAAATTGAACCCTCCATCATGTAGAGGATTTCAACAGCTTTCCAATGATATAAAGAATGTGAAAATCTGAGCTCGGGATTCGAAAGTTATGCCCCTCTGAAGATTTAGGGCAAAAATCAATTTTAGGGCAAAAATCGGGTTGGCGGGCTGAAACTTGAAAATTTTCCATTTTTTGAATTTGGGAAAATTTCCCAAAAATTCCCCATACCCCACCACTCCTCTACCATGTGTCACTTTCCCATTCAGCTGATGGAAATTGCGGGCTCAAACCTCTCTTTTCCCCTTTGATTTTTTTATCGGGAAAAATTCCCAAATTTTCCCCGCGCTCTACTGCTCCGGTGACATGTGTCAGCTTCTAGTTGCTTGGCAGGGGTGCAAAATTATTTTTCTCCATTTTTTCCTCTTGTCACTTTGGCAAAAAACCAAAGTTTCCTCCGATGCCTCTGACTCCCACCATTTTCATGGACACGTGTCACTTCCTCATTGGCCACGGGCCTTCCGCAACTTTTTCTCCATCCTCCTCCACGGGCCTACGGGCCAAAATTTTCCCTTTGTGCCCTTTTCCCTCTTTGGAAAATTTTCCAACTTACCTCCACCGGCCTGACCTCCACTACCATGTGGCACCTTCTCATTGGCTGTGGGCCTGTCAAGGGAAAATTTCCCCAAAAAACTCCGTCGGGCCATAACTTTCGAAATATTTGGAGTTAGGAGGAAACTTTTACCTTTCTGGAAAGGGGAAGAAAAATCCTATCTGATGGAACCATTTCCAAAAACCCTTGAGTGATTTAAATGTGTGAAAATTGAAGTTGAAGCACAAGGAAGGGAAGAATGAAGGCAAGTTAGCCAAAATAAGTCACTTAGTTCTATGATCCACTCCGGACAATATGCCTGCACGGACCAATATCTATAACATGAGTGAATGCATAGGCTAATTAGTCAAAATTATTATGTATTGTGACGTCGTCCCCCTTCCTAAATAGATGTATGGTAGCCAGATCTGATTCTTTCCTTATTTTTTGTTGTAATAATGGGCAGTGGCTAGCATCATTGTTTAAATGACATATCTCAAAGTCTACTAGAAATGAACGTACTAATCTATGGGGAAAAATATCCTTGGTGTGGCTTTCCACTTCACAATCTGTATAACAAATCCCAGTGCACGTCTCATGTGTTGAATTTGCCAATACCTTCTCAAACTATTTTGCCATAGCTATGATATGTGCTTCCAAAAATGGACTCACCCCAGTGTCTATACTTCTGAATTCCTTAGCACATAATGCTGCTTCAAGTGATTTACGTAGATTAGTGTATGTCTTATGTGATAGTGCCCTTCTAAAAGGTGTAATCAGACCTCCAATGAACTACTATGCATGTTGGCTTGCATGAATATCATAAGAAATATTAGATAGAAGAATTTTGAAATGGGCATCATATTCTCTGACACTCTCAATAGTGCCTTGCTTAATATCCTTAAGCACACTTAAAATATTTTGCTCAAACTTAGGGATGTGAAACTCTTTAAGGAAAAAATCTTTTAATGCTACATAATCTAAACAAGTCTGATCAGGGTCAAAATTTCTGTAACAGTTGTGTATGCATCCTTGTAACATAGTGAAAAATTGACTTGCCCTATGCTCAGAAGTTGTGATTCCTTTTACGCACCATATTATTTCACACATGTGGACATGTTCAGTAGCATCTTCTATGCCCCTATATTTTGGAAAATGAAGAGACATCTAAATATAAATATTCTAGGGTTGGTGCGGACCTTTCCCACCTAATCCAGAACCTCCTATGTTTCCTCTTCCTCCATAACCACCAAATGAACCGGAACTAGAACCATGTATACCTCCAGATCCTATACCTATTGCCAGAGATGGAACAGAAGATGTACTTCTCAGTGTCCTAATAATAGTACTGAACTACACCCCTATAATCTGCGAAGTGTTACAATTCCTAGAAGTGAGTCCAAAATTCTGTGTGTTTGAATTCTATGTGGATGATGAACTTGAAAAGGTACCTCTAAATAAAAATGAAGATTTTTTCCCTGCCATCAATGTACTTTCTATATGAATTACTCCTACTCTCCCACTACATAATTTAGCTTGATGACTGGTTTCTATACTAGATACTAGAAATACAAGTGTAAGGCCTAGGTTGCGAGGTAGATTCAGATGCGCACCCGTGGCCCAGGTCATCTCTACTGGTGTGTTTCCATGTGAGGCCACAGGGGCTTCCCTGTCATGCTTTCTAAAATGGGGGAGTTCTTGATGCTCTGGCTCAATGCCTTCTGTGTGATCTCCAAATCCTTCACGAGTCATCTCTCTCCTTATTGCCATTCACTCTACAACATCACGTTGCTTCTCTATCTCCCTCTCACATGCCTCATTATACTTAAGCCACCTTTCTTCTCTTTGTCTTTCTTGTGCTAGATCTACCATCTATCACCAAACCATCTCCTGCCCTCACGTATGGTGGCTTTTAGCTAACCATTGGTTTGCTTTCCAAGTTTAGTGTTACCATCAAGATTTTGATCGCCAGTGGAATGCCTTGTAGGTGATTTCCCCTCAGATATCTTAAAAAATGGAATTCAGCTACCTCTGGGAAAGAATAAGTGGAAATTGAGTACTCCAGAATATAACTATTCAGAACACCATGAAACCAAGTATCCAAATCAAATCAATATCATAGAGAGCCAAAAAGTCTTCCTACATCTAAACAAGTGTGTGATACCTCTAATCCCTTTTAGACGCATAATTAACTAGCCACTCGTACAATTCTACTATAAAAATAGTGAAAAATCTCTCATACAAACTATCATAAATATTTTGTTCCACCCATATGCATGCATTAAACTCTGATACGATGTTGAACCTCCATGTGTATTATTCTTCTAGATCATGTATCCACTCCTCAACACTTGCAAGGGTCAACCGATATGTCTTCATCACGAACCATCCTAAAAACAACTAAAAAAGAGGTCCTAGAAACATAACCAATGATGCATCCTATAATTTACAAGTAATAATTTGGGTGCACTGGCACATCACTTAGCCTAGAATGAGCACTCACCCAAAGTGTGAAAAGGTACCATTCCCCTCTTTATGGTTACTTATGCAGGATGTTAACATGTTGAAGACTTAATAAATTCATATCCATAATTAATATAACATTCTATAGAGCATGTGTAGATCTAGATCTAAAGAGTAATAGATCCAAATAATACCCATAATGAATTCAGTCATGCAAGAACTGGTTATACTCATGATTAATACCTTGATTCAGCCAATACACTCCATTATATTAAACACAATAAATACACAAAAACTTAGTACAATAATTAATACCATAAGCTCATGCATGGATCATATCTAGCAGCATAACCTCACAGTACTTCATATCCATTTCTCACATGGTCCTCCTATTCTACGCAAATTAATACATCTTTATAAGGTTGGGGAATTTCCCTTCACCACTTGCATAATTCCCAAAATAGGTTGCATGCTGAAAAAAGTCATGCACATTTACAATAATAGCCACACATTAAAGTATGCTAACAATAGTTGTCTTCTAGTTAACTGGTAGTGGTAATTCTATTATTAGCCTGAACCCATATAAAGCGATTAGTAGCCACTCTTCCAATAATAGTCCATGTGTGTCACACAAGTCTTTATCCAGTTTATGTGCTCTGTACGCTATCTCCAAAAATAGCCTGTACATGTGAAAATGGCTAAGTCCTAAATCTATCCTTGTATTTTGTGCATGTGTCCTTCCCTATCCTTCTGCACCTTTGACTGTGCTTTACTCTTGCACGTGAATCTTTTTTTCACCCTCTCCTTTTTATCATACTATTGTCCACTCAACAGAATTTAATATTAAAAAATAATCCATATCCAATCCACACACGAATTGAATATTAAAAAATAATCCATATCCAATTCACTTATGAATTTAATATTAAAAAATAATCCATATTCAATCCACTCATGAATTTAATATTAAAAAATAATCCATATGCAATCCACCTTTGAATTTCATATTCAAATATAATCCCCACTCATCTAATCAGGGTAGCTTTTATAAATCATGATTACCTAAACAAATACCATCCTCAAGATATAAATAATAGTCTCCCCCCCTCTTTTGAACAAGCTATAAATCATAGAAAAACTTAGACACTTTTTTGATTCCACTTATCATCATCATACCATCCTAATGCCCTTATGATTCCACTAATATAATCATAATATCCAAATGCCCTTTCTATTCCCTTAGCCATCCCATTTCTTGGCATTGTTTCATCAATAACAACAGAGTTTGCAAGATTGTTTTGTAGGTTCCTCTCATCCAGCCCAAATTTCCATTGATTCAGGTAGGTTTGGTTCAGTTTAAATCTATTTTTTTAATATTTAGTAAAAGGAGGGTTTTTGCGGGATCCCTTCCCTATTACAATAGGATCTAAAATATAGATATGACAATAAACATTTAACGATTCAAAACAAAACCAAACACTAAAAATAATTGGAGCATATAAGAAAACCAACATAAAACTATCTCAGATCCAGACCACATAGAGTTTAGAAACAATCCATAACTAGAAAAAAAAAGTGTAAAAACAAAATATTACACTTAATTTCTACATTTATTGATGTCTCTTATGTTAATCTTATGATGTTTTTGGGCCTTTTTATTTCCAATATTAATATCCTCCCTACTTCTATTTCTTTTTCTGTGATTTTTTTCTCCTCTTTGATTGATTTTATTCCTCTAGTAGTATAGCCTCCTACATTTAAACATTACTTAGGAGCCCTAGAGGATGATGCTTATTCGATCTTGTTTTCCCCCTTTTTAGGGTTCACCATGATTACCTCTCTTATTTCCTGCTCTTGCTGAAATTTCTAGGTCTGATTTTCTAGAATCATGGAGTCTTCCTATCACTCGTCTTGATTTTATTCTATATTTTCATTAGTCTCTGGTTTGTTTCTCTCTACATTCTCTTATAATTCTAATAGTAACTCCTATATCTTTGTTTCTTCAAAAAAAATCTCTTGTGGGACGTGTTCAGTGAAATCAAATTCCTTTAGTTGTTTTTGATCCTACAATCTCAAGTGTTTAGAAAGAGATTCTCCTTATCTATGAAGTGGTTTTCCTTTGCTATATTCTTGTTTACTTGGGAAATGTATTTTAGGATGAATTCCTCATGTAATTTTGTTTCACTATTCTTCTCATTCCACTTCATTCTTTTTCTTGTTTCCTTTACTTGTCCTTCATGTGTGTCTTTGGTGCATTTTTTGATATTGTGTCCTATCTTGTATCACTTTTTACATCTTGTTATTTAGGTCTCATAAATATATGGCTTGTTTCCAGCTGCCTATTTTTTAATGTATATTTATGACCTTTGGTGATTCTCTATCCAAATCAATGTTCACACAAATTCTATTCAAATCCAATCTTATTCTAGATTTAGTAGCACCATCAAATTCTATCAGAGATCCTAGAGATTATGCAATGATTTTTAAAAACTCTTCCTCCCAAAATTAAAGGGGAAGACCATGGAGATTTTCACTCATACTAGCATTACATTTATGTTTTCTTTTCCTGGGTCAAAACTTGGAGTCTACCTTCTAAAAAACCCCATATATTTCTTAAGAACCAGGGCCCTGTTATTAGAACTCATGATAAATCTTCAATATTATTAAAGTGGGCAAGGAAGAAACCTCTAGTGAGAAGTGATATCTCCATGTTGACCTTCGGTTTCCATTTCTTGATTTCCCATCTTCTGATGATGTCCACATTAGGTATGAGTCCATACAATTTTCAAATCGAATCTATCCATTTTCTCTGAGTTGTTCTTTCTATAATTAGATCTGGTACATCAAAATGGTGCTCATTCTTAGAAACACTTATGTTTGATTTACACCCTTGTGTTATCTTTCTCTATTTCAAATCTAGGGATTTGTGAAGATATTTTGCCTTACCACGTGGGTACGAATCCTTCTCAATGCTTGGGTTCCTTTTTATGATCCACATCCCCATCCCCATATCATTCCTTGTACTCTGTGGAAGGATTCAAAATCATGGTTTCTCGCTGGGTCCCACTCAGTGATTTTATTTTAATCAAATCTATATTTTCCTTATATATTAGCATTTTAAGTTTTTTGTTTTATATCAGGTTCTACATATTGTCTGCACCCATCATCATTTCTTTTATCTTATTTTATATACAAGATGGTTTACATCCATCCAAGGATTTTCACACTTATTAGAGCCAACTTAGTCAAGAAGCCCTCCATATATCTACAAATTCAGTTTTTCTTCTTAGTATTATTTTGTTGTGAAGATTATCGAGCTTGTAGTGAGAAGGATATATCTTATCACTCTGTCCACATCATCGTCATCACCTCGAGGTAACTTAAACCCTCACTTGTTTTGAGTTACCTATTTCCCTTAAGTACTAGCTCACTAATCTTGATAGGAACTAAGGAATTTGTTTTGAACAATATGGTTGAGTGTTAATGTGGGAGGAAGGGTGATCAATGCCACCATAGATGATATTGGCTCGAAGATGAATTGAACTAAAGGAAATGATATCCCCGAAATTAGGTTGATACATTAGAGCTTTGTCAGGTCTACCAAATCTATGATGTGTGGGAAAGAGAATTAGGCATGAAGAGGTGATATTCCCCCAGCATAAGTTGATCCATTACTTTATCTAGGGAATCATCATTAGGAAGCTTAGATGCATAGATAGATGAGATAGTGGATTCTTGAAAATAACCTTGTGTGGGAATGAGCACATCATTAGGACGATAAGTCATGTGACGTGCTTTGAATGAAGGAATATCTGCATGGAGAGATAAAATTTTCCCTGAAAGGAACGATAACCAGATCATACCAAGCCAAGAAAACAAATTGCTAATCAAACACCATGATGAATAAGATGAAAGAAATTCGCCAGAATAGCTTTACATAAAACATTTGCAAATAAATGAGCAACAATGTCATATATTATTATGCAACTCAATGCAATACATTGAGAATGGGCCTTGCTTAAATAGGGCAAGGAATAAAAATCTAAGAACCAATCAAGGTCGTAGATCAAGCCATAAATCAGGGAATTAACTATTCATCAAAGAACTAGTCAAGACCATAGATTTAGGAGAGAACTAGACATCAAGGATCTAGTCAATACCATAGATCAAGGAAAGAACTATACCTAACAACTATATAATATCTCCTAATATCTAAAGAAGATAAAATAAATATCCACACACATAAGTGGGTGAGGATAAATACAATAAAGGTAAATAAAGTACCTAGGTGAACATGAGCTAAGGTAAATACTACTCTAAAACCCCCCCTCAATTGAAGCTAGGGGCCAAAATAGATGTGGCATGTCCATAGTATGAGTCCCAACAACTAGGCCTGATGAGGTACTCATGTACAATAACTAGGAAAAAGGGACACCACAAGGTACCCAAAACCAGTAACAACAAAGTAAAGAGAGTAAATACTCGCTCCAAGGCGTCCTAAGAAGCTTGGCTCAAAAAAATTGTATAACGCTGAAGAAATTTGGTGTGCACTGTGGTCTGAATCCACTGCTCGATCAAAAAAATAAAAAACAATTGACACTAGGTTTCACCAGAATAGCTCCATACAAGGAGATTGTCAATGGAGTGATGTCAAAAGTGTAAAAAAAACACCAAACATAATCCGATCAACTGCTGCAAATAGGTGTGCCATGATCCAAGAACAATAACCAAAGCAACAAGGCAAGGACACAAACTCTAGAGTGTCACAATAAAAGAAAAGCCAACGTAACAAGGCAAGGACACGAAACCTGAAGAAGTAAGAATCAACACAACACACTCCCATACTACTGAATGGGTGGAGTGATGCTACAAATTTGTATGAGTTGTCAAAACAACTACTCAAACACTAACAAAGTAACACTAGAATTGCACCAGAATAGATCCCCCATAAGAGATATTGTCAACATGCCAAAAGTGTCGAAAATATAGATACAAAATATCTCAACAAAAAAGAGAGATACACTACACCTGCTAAAAAATTCTCAAAACAATAAGCATCACAATGCATAAGGTATAGAAAATAGAGCAAGAGGCCTAATGGTGGAGGAGCCATGCCTATAGAGTCCTCTCAATGAATTCCTATATCGCCACCACGAGTGATTAGATATCCACCCCAAATCAACATGGATGGATGAAGAAGATGCCTGCATAAGACTTGGTGTAAAATCCACAATGGGTGCATGCAAAATAACATCATAATGTGTTTCAGGTTAATCATGTATGACAACTGAAAATCTCAGGTTTATCAAGCCTGAGTGAAGGTATAGAACTCATGTGTTTCTCATGATCCTTAGAAAGAGTCGAGCGAACAAAAAAGGAACTCTGTCAATGTGTGATCTTAATGAAATATCTTCTCGAAAACCAATGTCATGATGAGAATTCCACTTAACATGTGGAATAGAGGAAACAATACCCTATGAATGTTTGCCAATGACTCTACTTGTGAGACCCATAGAACGGACCATACGAGAACTGAATGCAGTGGTATGCTTCCCAAAAAATCCATGCAGTTGACCAGAAGTAGGATACACAACATGTGGTACTGTAATAGGCACAGATGTGGAAGAGCATGTAGTAACAAGCTTCATAGGTGTATGAGCATCAAGAGTAGGAACAGACTCAAAGACTGACATATCAATGTTAGTGGGTTCAGGAGCAATAGCTCCAAGTGGACTAGGAGCATGTATATGGCTGTCCATAATATGATGGTGATGCTGCAGGCTAGCAAGTTTGTTCTATAAGAAGTGTATTATTGTATCGTTATCATGAATGACTGATTGTAGAAGATAATTTCACTTCTTGAGTGATCTATTTTCTTCCACAAATTTTACAATATCCTCTTGAAGTCCACATACTTCATAGAAAAGTATATCATTCTCAGAATCCATGATAGATACAAACTGTAACTCCCAAAAAATTAGGACATCAGGATCAACAAAAATTACATCCACAATTGATTACAACACTTCTCCATGTTTGTCACTTTATAATTATAGTGCAAGTCTCAAAAGAAATATTTCCAATGGAAAGAGCACAAAAAAAAAGCACTTTTACAAAAAATGGAACTCAAAACCGAGTTACCGATCAAAAGTTACAAGATTTTTAATATTTTTCTCTGTTATTTATTTTAGTTGCCACTAAAACAAAATAAATTGTTTTCCTACACGTAAACTGAGACAAATACGCCGTAACAGAAAATTGCTCTGTGCAGATCTTGAAAAATCCAACAGAATGATTGTCTACAGAAATGACTGAGTTTACAGTCAATCTTAGGGTTTTCATGCCTTCCGGATCCAATGGAAGCCTCTGTTTTCAATAAAAATGCATGCAACAAGAACATATGACCAAATCCCAAATATATGAATATACAATTAATTTATTTGCAAAATTAAACTTACAGATGGATGTCAACAACAATCTCCAGCTCTGATACCATGAAAGGAATGATAACCAGATCATACCAAGCTAAGAAAACAGATTCTAATCAAACACCATGATCAATAAGATGAAAGTAATTCACCAGAATAGCTTTACATAAAACCTTTGCAAATAAATGAGCAACAATGTCATATATTATTATGGAACTCAATGCAATACATTGAGAATGGGCCTTACTTAAATAGGTAAGGAATAACAATCTAAGAACCATTCAAGGTCATAGATCAAGCCATAAATCAGGGAAATAACTAGTCATCAAAGAACTAGTTAAGACCATAGATTTAGGAGAGAACTAGACATCAAGTATCTAGTCAATACCATAGATCAAGGAAAAACTATACCTAACAATTAGATAATATCTCCTAATATCTAAATAAGACAAAAGAAATATCCACACACATAAGTGAGTGAGGATAAATACAATAAAGGTAAATAAAGTACCTAGGTGAACATGAGATAAGGCAAATACCTACTATAACATTCCCCTCATGCTCATATTTGATGCATTGATGAAGGGTGGAAGGAACACAACGTTTGACATGAATGCATGGTTGTAAAAGGAGGATGTTTTATTGAAACTCCCCTTCTATGATATAACATATCTCATGGAGGATTTTTTTACCAACATAGATGGGAAGAAGAACTATCCCTAAATCGGGCGTAACAACATCATTGAATATGCAAAGGACCATGAGTGATTGAGTGATAATGGAATTAGGGAGCTTAAGCTAATCAAAGGTGTGACATGAGATCATGTTATGCTAGTTCCATTGTCAATCATAGAACACTGAACGAAAGTGTCATTGATATGTACAGGGATGAAAAGGGTAAGATCATGTTCTTTAGGTGATATGTTGAGATTTTAGTGTCATCAAAGGATCAGGAGGCTAAAGTGGCAAGCTCTCTAAAAAGAGATGCAAAGGGGTAAGCTTCATTATTAGGAGTAGCGATACACTTAATAGCTTTAGTGAGATATTTATTATGATTTGAAGAGATTTAGATGAGCTCATAAAGTGATATCTTAGATCGGGAATGATGAAGTTGTTTCATAATGTTTTGCTTAATAATTGATGCAACCTAGAATTTACCAATAATAACTTAGGTGCGCTGACACATCACTCAACCTAGATTGAGCACTCACCCACAGTACACAAAGGTACCAAGCCCCTCTTTAGGGTTGCTGTGTAGGATGTTAGCAAGATGAAGATTTAATGCATTCAGATCCATAAATAACATAACATTTTACAGAGCATATTTTAGATCTATATCTATTTTAACAGATTTAAAAAATAAGCATAATGAATTCAACCATGCAAGAACTAATTATACTCATGATTAACAACTTGATTCAACCAATACACTCTATTATATTAAACACAATAAAGCATACAGAAGCTTATTACAATAAATAATACCATAAGCTCATGCAAGCATCAGATTTGACATCATAACTTCACAACAACTCATATCCACTAGTCCTACATATTCCTCTTATACTATGCAGATCACTACATATTTATAAGGGTGAGGAATTGCAATTCACTGTTTACATCCAAAATAGGTCGTATGCTGAAAATAACTATGTGCCTTTACAATAATAGACAGACATGCAAGTATGCTAACAATAGATATCTTCTGGTAAAAATGGTAGTATCAAATCTATTATTATCCTGAACCCATGTAAAGCACTTAGTAGATGCTCTCCCCAAAATAGCCTATATGTGTCATGGAAGTATTTGTCTAGTTTGTGTGCTCTAGCAAACTATCTCTAAAAATATCCCGTACACATGAAAATGGCTAAGTCCAGAATCTTTCCTTGTCTTTTGTGCACGTTTCCTTGCCTTTCCTTTTACACCTTTGAACACATCATGTTCCTACGTGTCAACCTTCTGTTTTCCTTCTGCTAAGGATCATACTTTGTCTGCTCAAAATTACCCCACAAAAAATTGCATTGCTGACCCCATCAATGGTTGCCTCCTAATACTTTTAAAGAATAAAGAATAAGGAATGGAATGAAAGGAAAGTAAATAATGTATGTACAAAGAATGACCTTCACCATGCAACGTCCTTTGTTTAGAATGGAAGAATCAACTCTAGATATTCCTCTTTAATTTCAGCCTCTAAGGTTTTCCAATCACTCAACACGACTTCTACCTTTTCTAGAATATCTGATGCAATAGAGTCTAATTCATCTTTCAAAATATCTTACTTCTCATTCTGTAATATGATAAAAATACTTGACATTGTAGTCAGCCTTCCTTCCAGAAGATCCATCTTCTGGGCTATTAAGTTTCCCAATTTCGTTGATCTTGTCCTTTGTGGGGTCTTGGGATACTGTTAGGGCCTCATGCTTCTGCTTTCACTATTTCCAATCTCTCTACGACATCCCAACACATGATCTTTCATTTCCTTCAGGAATTCATTGTCTTCTACTATGGTCCTGATCCTAATTACCGCCTCTAGAGTTGCACATATGTTCAGTGTCTAGTCTTCTTTCTTCAGCTCCTCCTGCAAGGTTTGAAGCAATGCCTCGTATGATAAAATATTCCTTAACACTATAGCCCTTTCCCTCTCTACTTCCTACTCAGGATCCTTTGATTTTGGCATCCAAATCAGTCCATCCTCAAGCACCAAATTAACTAGAGTATGCACATAGTGCATAGCTGAAGGGAAATTTTTGGTACCTTGGACTCCAAGTGCAGTCTTGCTTGTAGGACATGATCGCTCATCTCCTTTTCCATGTCGATAAGAACCCCATTCTTCTTTTCCTCTAGGTCCTTTTATCATTTCAGACATGTGATATTTGTCATCCTTGGATTTGATCTCTTCTCTTAGCACTTTGATAGTGGCAGCTTTATCTACATTCCTGTGTACCACCTCTATAGATACCTTTACTAAGGTATTACTCACCTTTTCATCAGTCATAACAGTTGGTTTGATGGTTATGTGTCTATTTTGTGGTGCCTTCCTCATTCTCCTTGACACACAGGACTCTTCACACACATAAAAATCAGGCTTGTCCATGTGAGTTTGCATGGACCATGACAACTATTTTCCTCGTGTGCTGTGGTTCCCATGTTAGGGTCCATCAACTCCAATCCATACAATGTCATTAAGGCCCACTATATTTTGGAATCTCATGTGAATAATTTTACTGGTGTCCTCTTCATAGCCCATGACTGATGCAACATACTCTCCACTTTCCCTCCTTGATCTTGGCCCCTTAGGAACTTGAGCACCAAGGTTTGGAGTTGGATCCTATCTATGTCTTGAGTAGTATCTTTCTCTAATTCTTCTGGTAGCTTGACTCCTTCTTCTTCAACCTTCATTTCTTCATCCTTGGTCTCTTCCACATCCTCTGGTTGTATAGGATATCCAAGTGGGCTCTCTTCAGACTCCTATGCCTCCTCATCCAGATTCAATTTTCTCCTTCTCTTCTCAGCTTTCTCCTTCTGTGGAGAGAGTAGTGGTGATCTTCGTACTGATTGTGGAGTAATACCTTGAGTTTATTCTTCATCTGAACACCATCTTAAAGTAATGTTCTTTAGGGTTTGTTCCTACTTCCAATTCTTCATCTCCTTCTTCTTGTGCCTGGGGTAGAGTACTTTGCACTCAGCTTCTACCCTATCTGTGGATTGCCTCCAACCTCTATATACCAAGCCACCATTGTCTTCACATTCTTCCTCCTCATCATCTACCTCTATAGGTTCATAGGGATTCAGATCTGGTACATTCTCCACTGTATGCTTTCCCTTAGGTGGCCCTGGGAGTGTGAACTCATTCTCTACATACTTGTTACCCTCCAACTTAGGCTTAAGTTGAAGGTATACCAGCACGTGGCACCACTATCTCCAATATCCAAACTCATAGGATTCATGTGTATCATGTCTTGAAATTAGCCTCTCAAAATAGGCAGTCTGACTTGGATATACATACGTCTTCCACAACATGTAGTAGTCACAGTGTACCTTCCTCAGTAAAACTGATGGACTAATGCCTTGAAGTAGCGCACTATGAAGGAATACAAAATCTTACATCTAGGGGCTCCAAGTCCCATCCTTCATTGAAAATCACGTGATGCAGAAGTCTTGGTATATCACGAACTGCACTGCCTTACCAACCACCGAAGGTAAATCCTTGTGGATGTGACACTCCTCTTCTAATGCCACTCAGAATTGATCATACCACATCTCCACCCTCTGCTTGAATGGCCCACTCATTGACCCTTCACACAAGTACTTGTAAAATATTTCCACAAGGGACTTATTTTGTATGGGATACTCCCAAATCTTGTTCTTTGGCCCATCGGATACTCTGATCTCCATAAATACAAGGGACAATAGGATAGTGGTGAAATTATTTTTCACACTTGTGCACGCTTCCTTGATGATAGTATCTGTAATATAGCCTGATATGTTGTAAATTATTCCCTGTGACATTCTTCTTGAAATGTGTAGCCACATTGTATTCACCTAGTGACCATCTCTCTTGATCATTCCATTTGGTCACTAGATGTCCAACTACTTGTACCACTGGGTAAATATTTATTTTTTTGATATCCATTTCACATGGACCATTGGTATACCCTAACTCCTTTAGTGTCTCTAGGATGTAGATGCTTTATCTATTAAGTCACTATCCAGATCCACTCATGTACCCTTTAATCTTGTTATTGTTGAAATTAATGTGGCTGTAATGCTTACCCTTCATCCAATGAAATAGAAAAAATTCTTCATGTACTCTACTCATCAACCATGAAATACAAAGTTTCATACCTTTTCTGAAATACCAAGGAGCTGGTATGAATGGTAGACTATAATATACTTTAAGGGGGGTGACTTCTCTCGAGGAATGTCATCATACATTGGCATGTCCTCTGTTGTGCACTTTTTTGTCTTCATACTCAACAACGCATCCAATTCCTTTTTATTATCCAATATGCGGTGGTTGATAATCACTTATATTGCAATTACAGATGTGCGAATCCCATTCTTGTCCCACTATCATGCCTTCTGGGTATTGCATCTATGATAAATTACTCTTGGCCATTAATTTCAACAATTCTGATTCCACTTTCCATCTTTCTGCTTGAAAACTCCTATGGCAGGTGCTTTCTTTGGTGATATCTAGGGGTTAAATCACAACTTCCTATGTCCTCTGTAGTGTGCAAATGCTTGCCTTCTATCTTCTGTAATGAGAAATTCCAAAACCTAGATTCGAATCTACATACCCCTAGAATGAAATTATGTGCCCTAGCTCTTTCATAATGCTCTAATTCACTCAAACGACGGGCTTCACCAATGGGGATGTAAGCTTCTCCTATGAACAAATATTCTCTCAACATCTTGTTTCACACTCACCACACCTAAACACGATTGATCAAATCGTTTTTGCACTTATATCATTCAAATGTTTTGCAATAGAAATGGTAAAATTGAACTCACATCCCATTCTTATATAGATTTTCAAAAAATTTAGTCGATCATTTATTGCTCCTTCACCTACCAAGAATCCTCTCATTAATTGACCATTTTTCCCACAATTTCCACACTGGATACATCTTCATGCCTCAGCTTTAACCTTTTAGCGAACCTTCCTACCTTTTAGCTACAAACTTCTCTTCAACATCGCTTTCGTGCACCTAAGTTCCTCATCACTATGCCTTATCTTGGTAGTATCCATGGTCGAAAACTTCTTACCTCACGTTATATTTTTCCTTCATTTATCTCCATCTATGGTCCCTTATTTGGAAGCAATCTTTTGTCCACCAACTCTTCAAACTTGAATAAAACCGGTAGAATTTTGTTCCTTTATGTGTACCCATTTTTCAATAACCTCCGACCCCACACAAAATGGCTTATGTGCATTCCTTTGCACATAATAAAATACTGCAAATGGTAATTAGCTTTTTGGCGATGCAACGTCCCGCACTAATTTTAACAAAACACCAACTAAATTAACAAAGCATAACAACAAAGAAGGAAATACATTAAGGGAATCACATAATTGAAAAACCTAATCTAAATGGAAACATTTCCTTATGGACAAACACCAAGAAGCCCTTATTTCACCCGTTGTTCGGCCGGTTCTGCGCCTTGTAATGGCCCGCTTGTAACCACATTTCATCTCTTGGACTGTCTGGCCCTTTTTCACCCGGTTCGGCCGATTCGCGCCTTTTTGGCCCGCTTGTCCCACTTTGCCTTTTGATCTGTCTGCAGTTAGCCAATTTTTTCTCTCTTTCAGCCATAATCTAGCTGAGTCGCGTCTTGCCGCGTACTTTTGCATCACCTAGATAGTCCCCAATTGCTCCTTGGGCCACCATGGAGGCTTTTCGGCCGATGACACGTATTTCTGTCCCAAATGTCCCGATTGCTTCTAGGACATAGGACTTAGCTGGATTTTCACGACTTTTCCTGGATCAACCTATTTGCCTTTCTGCAACTTTTGATGCATGTTATCCGCTAATTCACCCTGGGGGGGTGAAATTTTGACAACATGTACCCTAACTCCTTCCACCTCTCCAGGATTGCATTCCTTTTAGTGCTATACAAGTCACTATTCATATCCACTAATGTGCCCCTATAATCTTGTTATAGTTGCACACATTGTAAGCTGTTGGTATCCTTACCCTGCATCTGGCGAAATAGAAAAAGTCTTTCATGTACCTTGCTACATCAACTCTCGATAGTATACTAGATAGGTTCATACTAGTCTAGAAATACTGGAATCTCATTTGAGCATAGCTGGTAAACTTAAATCCACTTGGAGTAAGCTTTTCTCTAATGTCATCATACAGTTTGCATGTCCTTTGTTGTGGCTTGTTCATATTTTTACTCAACATACTTGTCCAATTCCATGTGATTGTTATCTGAATAAAAATGTGGTGATTGTAGTCACTTATCTATCTGACTTCTATGTACGCACATAGATCCCATTCTTGTCCCACTATCTACACACTTCTAGGTATTGCATCTTTGAAACATTCTGCTCTGTAGGAATCAACTTTCAGCTATCAAAATAGATTCCACTGATCTATACTTCCCTTCAGCTCAGGCACTTTCTTTGGTGCCAACACCGTGCCAATGGCACATGCCATTTTTATCCATCTGTAGTGTGTAAAACAATTGGTCCTTCATGAAGGAACCTTCTGTAATGAGCAAGTTCCATTAAGTTTCTAGCTTGAATGTCTTACATGGACACTAGTTGAAATTACATTCCCTAGCTAGAATGTGCAAGGCTCTACTTTTCTTTTAGTAACCTTCACTCTAATGGGGACGCAAGCTTCTCCTGCGCACACATCTACTCTCCACGTCTTGTTTCACACTCTTCTCTTAGCTCGGTCACACTTAGCTCATTCAATTTTTTGTGATTTACAACAGTAAAAATGAACTCGTATCCCTTCCTTATATAAATTTTGAAATTTTTTGTGTATTTATTTCTCCTTCACCTACCAATAATCCTCTCATTAATTGACCCTTTTCACAATTTTCACATGCGGTACATCTTTACACCTCAGCTATAACCTTTTAGCGCACCTTCCTAATTTTCTAGCTATAGACTTCTCTTTAGCAAACTTCTATGCACCTAAGTTACCTTGTCACTACGCCTTCTCCTGGTAGTCTCCACAGACCACTTCTTACCTTGCGTTATGTTGTTCCTTCACTTATCTCCATCTATGGTCCTTATTTCAAAGCAATCTTCTATCCACCATCTCTCCAAACTTGAATAACAGCTGTAGTAGTTTGTTCCTTTATGTGTACCCATTTTTTCCAATAACCACCCGACACAAATGGTATGTGCAGCCCTATGTGCATAAAAAATACTACAAATGGTAACTAGCTTATGGCGCGCAAATGCATTCTTATTCCACAAAACACCAACTAAATCTGACAAAGCATAGTGATGAAGAAGGAAATACAATAAATAAATATATAAATGAAAACCTAATCTAAATGGAAAAATTGCCTTATTACAAACACCAAGAATACTTCTTTATAGTAGGGATTTAGCCTACTCCCGTTGAAGTAACCATGGGTAACTCGTATTCCATTAAATGTTTCTAACTTAAAAAGCTCTTGTTTCAAGTATGTGAGTGATAACATATGGTCCTAACTAATGTACTTTGAGTTTTCCAGGATGGCACAAAAACTTAGAATCATAAAGAAGCACCATATGTCCTATCTCAAGAATTTTGTTCCCTAAAGTTCCTATCATGCCATGCTTTCTGTACCTAGATTTTTATTACTTCTGAATCCATCATGCTATTGCTCATCACTCATCCGAACTCAATCAACTTTGCTCATTCATTCTTCTAAGGATTTTTCATCAGCTAGACCTCCAGTGCACGCAATACGTAAAGAAGGTAACATGAATTCTATAGGAAGAACTGATTCTGTGCCAAACACCAATTGAAAGGGTGTGACCTTGTTTAACCACTTGTATGTTGTTTTATATGCCCAAAGTCACTGTAGAAACTTTATCATCCCAATCCTTTCTTCCAACATCACAAATTGGTTTTCAATGTCTGGCTTAAAATCTTGTTAAAAGCCTCAGCAGTCCCATTTACCTGAGGATGATATGGTGCAGTCTTATGGTGTGCAATCTAGGATTCATCAAAATATAATTCTTATTGTCTTATTCAGAAAATGTGTGCCCCTATCACTGGTCAGACTCAACAGGAATCCATACCTTGTAATAATATTTTCCCATAGAAACATGGCTATTATAGTTATTGTGCAATCCTTTTTAGGTACCGGTTATGCCCACCTTGTCAGATAATCTATACAAGTGATGATGTAGCACGATCTAGTCTTATGCGCAACTGGTGAAATAAGACCCAAAAATTCTATAGCCATTTATCAAATGGTTATGCACTAGGAATAGGTCATAAAGGCATCTTATCTCTTTTTTCTAGATTTCCAAGGTGCTAACAGTGATCAAAAGCCTTACAATATGCCTTACAATCTTTATAAAGGGTCTCCCACCATAATCCAGTGAGTAGAATCTTGTGTGTAGTGGTGTCACCTACATAGTTCCCCACTTGTAATACCACCATGATCCTCCTCCATGATATCTGTGTGTTCATTTTCCAGTACACATCAACAGAATACTTCATCTCGGCCTCACTTGTACAGGTCACTATTAATCAACATAAACGGTGTCGTGCACATGGAAAGTTGTTTCTTATTGAAGGATTTCATCCCTTCTAGTGCCATACCTATATGTAGAAATACAACAATGTCCTCTAATTCCGATGGCGAATATTATAACCTATATAACTGTCCATCGGGCATGGTATCTTCAATTACCTGTGCGTCTTCTCCCAACTATATTCTAGATACATGGTCCATTCTAGATAGATGGTATTTTTTACCAAATAATTCAATTCCATGTGATCTGTATAGAATAAAAATGGTGTTGCTAGTAGGTACTGTCTTAATTTATGTAGTGCATAGATCATTGAAAAAGCTTCACACTCAGTAGTGGTATAATTTTTCTCTACAAGAGTCAACTTTATACTAGAAAATAGATAGGATGATCTATAATACCTTCTCTAGGGTGAGCCAATACCACATCGATGGTCGTGCTAGAGGCATCCATATGTACATGAAATAGTTGGTTCTATGAGGGAAAGCATATAATAGGAATTGGAGTAAGTTTATCCTTCAATGTCTCTAATGCACAGTGTTGTGGTTCTCCCCAGTAGAACGTCCCTTTTCCTTTAGTAACTCTTCCAGTGCAAAAACCTTAGCATACCCTTTTATAAGTTTTCTATAATACCTAGTGTGTCCCAAGAATCTGTACACCTCACTTTGACTGGTAGGATCTTCCAGGCCGATAATGACTGTCACCTTAGCTGGATCAACCACTAAACCTTCCTTACAGTTGATGTGTCCTAATAGTGTTCCAAATGGTGTAGCAAATACACATTTCTTAATGTTCAAATAGATTCTTAACTATCGACATCTTTCAAACATTAAGTGTAAATTTTCACAATGATCCTTAACAAGTCCATATAATGTGCAGTCATCTAAATAAACCTACAAAAAGTTGTGAATAAAATTCTTGAAATCTTGGACAACTATGCATGAAAATACAGCAGGTGCATTTTTCAAACCAAAAGGCCTCATAGTATAGGTAAAAATTCCCCCATTCAGTAGTAAAAATAGTATTTTCATGATCCTCTTATGCAATACTAACCTGATGATACCCAAACAATCCATATGTAAAGGAATAGATTCCTCACCCTGCAACACCTTCTAATATTTCCTCTATGAATGGTGTAGGTAAAGGATCAGTCACACTTGTGACATTCAGCTCCCTGTAATCAACACAGATCCTATTTTAACCATCTTTCTTTATACTTATCACCATTGGGCTAAATCATTCTGACTCGTCTAGGGGCTCGATGATTCCTAATTTCAACATTTTTTCAATTTCTTCTGTACCTTTTCACACAAGTTGGGGTTCATTCTGTAGGGTTGCTTCCTGACCAAGCACATACCTTCCTTAAGTTTTATTTTTATTTCTCCTAATGATTCATGTATGCCTTTTAGTTCATGGTATCCCCTAGGAAATAAGTCTTGATAATCTCATAGTAACTCAATGATTATTTCCACTACAGATTCAGACCAATAGTCCCCAATTATGGCCTTCTTAGGCTTAGCATCTGATCTAATATTTAGTTTTTTTTTCATAGGTTCATGATAGGCATGTGTGGTCTTATCTGCACTATCTAAAACTTCATTCCTTCATGTTGAATGATCTAAATCCATATTTTCCACTTCCTCATCATCCACTAAGTAGACCATCTTTCCTTTCTCTTTCTCAAAGAAAGCGTGCCTAAGTAGTGTGGCATTTGTCTCTATTTCTTCAGCAAAACACACTCCTGAGTCGTTTCCATAAAATAAAACCTGAATGAGTTCTTCCACCTTTGCACTGTCTCCCATAGTTAACCGCTTTAGAACCCTTAATGCCTCTTCTACTGGAGGTTTATTACAGAAGTAGTCAAAATTCTGGATCAGTTCTACAATCAAATCCTACAAATTTCAAGTCTCTCTATGGAGTTCCACATATACATACAAGGCATATGTGTAGCCTTGTAAAGTGGAATAAAATTTGTGCACCCAGAGTGAAGGTGTTAAATATTCCTTCCCCTCTAGCCAGAGCCTCTCACACTGCTGAACGTGGTACTGAACAAGTTGATTACCATGACAATTTCAGATTTGAGTATGTGCATTGCTCCTAAAGAACCGAGTAGAAAGAGAAATCCTGATTTCATTCAATCCTAGAATATTATCCTTGTGAACCATCCACTAGTGCATTGTTGTTCCACGTAGGGTATATGCTAGCATATTTCTATTACTGCAAATCAGCAGCACCCCCTAAATGACCTTCAGATCTGTAATTGAGAATTGGGTCATTTAGTGTGATTGCACAACATGGAATATTTTCCCAAAGTGTGGGACTTCCAAAAATGGGAAAAAAATATCCTGATTGAAGGCTAGTTCCTCTACTCCTCTGATCAGATGTATGCATGAAATTTTCAGATGTTTAACTCAAAATTCTACTCTAATTCTGCCAAGGAGACAAGGATAGAAAGAAAAGAAGATAAAACTAAACTGACAAGGTGATACACTAAAGGAGTGGTGAACATCTATTTCTACAGATTGACACAAATTATGAAAAATGCAACACAAATCATGTAAAAATTTCTAAAATTGTAATGAAGGATCAGGATAGAGAAAACAACACAAGAAAGGATTGAAAATTCATTCACAGAGCTTGCATTGTCATTTCCATTTTTAAATACAGTGCATTACAATAGCAAGGAGGTAGAAAACATGTTGTAGTCCAAAAAAAGGTCTAATATTCCAAAAATTCACTTGCTAGGGTGAAGGAGGGAGCCTGCAGAACATAAAAAACATCCAACCCTTTACAAATGAGCCAAATCTAGATTTTAACAATGAAAAACTAAGTTCAGGAAGGAGAAATGTGGGAAAATTTAAATGAATGATTTAAACACCAACCAGATCCATCAAAATAGGATGGGTACCCTTAAAATTTCATTCCCTAAGATTTTAGACTATGCTGGTGAAGAATGGAAGCCATACGACATTAATAATGGTGGTTGAATGTCGGTTCTGCTCTTTTTGCCATGCCAAAGGCATTTTTTTCATTTTTTCTCTCAATAAACTCCACTAAAAACAAACTTGAAGATTCCATCATATAGAGGACTTCAATATATTTCCAATGACATGAAAATCAAGAAAAATTGAGCTCTGGATTGAAAGATATGCCCCTCTAAAGATTTAGGGAAAAACTGGGGCAAAACTCAGGTCGGTGGGCCGAAACCTAAAATTTTTCCCCTTTTTAAAATTTGGGAAAAACTCCCCAAAAATCTCCATACCCCACCACTCTACTACCACATGGCACATTCCCATTAATTCATGGGTTCAAAGGGCCATTTTACGCTTTTTTAAATTTTGGAAAAAATACCAAAATTTCTCCACGCCCCACCACTCCAAGACACGTGTCACCACCTTATTCGTTGCGGGTATGCACTCCAAATTTTCCCTTTGATGCTGCTGAACACTTTGGAAAAATATCCAAATTTTCCGCATGCCCTTGACCTCTGCCAAGAACAGGACACGTGTCACCACCCTATTTATTCGTGGGGATTTAACCAAAATTTCCATTTCCTCCTTGGCAGGCCTACGGGCCAATTCTTTCCTTTGCACCTTCCACTACTTTAGAGAAAGTTAAAATTTACTCCAACCCTCTAACTCCCACCAATTTCATGGACACATGGCACACTTTGATTTAGCATGGGCCTTAATCAACTTTCTTTCCTCTGTGGGCCCACAGGAAAATTGTTTCCTTTGCACCTTTTTTGACCACTTTTTCAAGCTACCCCCACTAGTCTGATCTCTGCCACCACGTGGCACATTCTCATTCATCTGCGGGTTCAAACCATTTCTTTTCCTTCTCCTTGGTGGGCCCATGGGAAAAAAATTTCCTTTACGCCCCACCCACTCCTTTGCAATTTTTTCAACTTACCTCCGCTAATCCACCATTCTACTGCCACGTGGCACATTCCTATTGGTTACGGACCTTCCCAGGGAAAATTTCCCTCAAAAACTCCACCGAGCCATAACTTGAAAAACACAAGGAGTTAGAAGGAAAATTTTACCTTTATGGAAAAATGAGAAAATTCTCTATTTGATGAAGCCATTTCTAGATAATTTTGAGTGCCTGAAAAGTCAAAAAATTTGACTGAGGCACAAAATAAGGAAGGATGAAGGAAAGTTAGCCAAAATAAGCAGGGGCTTATTTTGGATAACAATTTGGAGACTCAGAGGGATCATTTACCTGCTAGATGAAGTGACCAATTGCCTGAAGTAATCCATTAGGCAATGGAATCATCAACTTAACTGTTTGGTACTCTCAACTCATTAGAAAATTTCTAGAAAGAAGATTGTGAGAGTAGAACATCACTTGATCTGGAACATGGCCTGCAAAGATGCATCCTTGGGACAACAAATCTTGTGCCAAAGCACTTAGGGAAATGTGAAACTAAGCTACAACAAAACAATGTGCACAAGCACTTGGAGGAATGAAAATCTAATCTAATATGTACAAGGTGAGGAGTTTCCCTTCTAGTAGCAATGCTTTAGATGGATTCCATTAACTGGAATCTGTAGTTCTTCACCATCCAATGTAGACAATTGGAAGGCATTATTGTTCTTACATATTGTGACCATGTAGGGGTCACTCCAAATGGCATCAAACTTTGAATGCCTTCTTGGCTTTTCTCGGTCTACATCCCATTTCAACACTAAATCTCCAACTTGGAAGGTTCTAGCCTTAGATTTTCTATCCAAGCTTCTCTTGATCAAGGCTTGGTCCTTCTCCATTGTTTGGGCTGCATGCTCTTTGATTTATTGGAGTTCCATCAATTCTGCATATCTAACCTCCATGGGTTAAAACTCCAACAATTCCAATTGTTTCATGAGTTCCAATGTTTGCAACTCAAGTGACATAGGAAAGATTTACTCTCTTCTATAAACAAGTCTAAATTGAGAGTTACCGGTGGATCTCTTGGGAGTTATCCTATCAGCCCATAAGGCTGATTTAAGTTTAGTGTGCCAAGTCCTCTGATTTTTATCAAGAGTCCTCTTGATGATCTTTAATAGGTTCTTGTTGGTAGACTCAGCTTGGCCATTACCTTGAGGGTAATAATTTGATGAAGTGCTCAGATAGATCTCATTCTTAACAACCTATTCAGTTACCTTTGATCCTATGAATGCCAATGCATTATCTAATATTATAGTGGCAGGTATACCAAATCTGGTTACTATCCCCTCATAGAAGTCTAGAATGCTAGATTCATTTGCCTCTTTGAGTGCCACCGCCTCAGTCCATTTGGTGAAGTAGTCTGTTGCTGTTAGGATCCACTTGTGTCCTTGGCTTGAGTTTGGGTGAATGACTCTAATGAAGTCCAAACCCCATTGCATGAATGGCTATTTAACTAAAATTGGGTGCAATGGAAGGGCTAATAATCTTTCCTTTCCTGTGAAGAATGCACAATTTTTACACCTTTTGATCCACGCATAACAATCAATAAACACCTTGGGCCAATAATAACCAGCCTTCATAATCTTGAGGGCTATCACTCTTGGAGTAAAATGACCCCTAGCTGATCCACCATGGAACTCTTCTAACATTCTCTTAATTTGATTTGTCTCAATGCATCTCAGCAGCACTCCATTGATATCCTTTTTGAACAAGACACCATCAACAAGTGCATATGGAATAGCCTACAATATGAAGTGTCTTCTCTTGGTTTTTTTCATCATTGGAGGGCATAGGCCTGTTTTTAAGAAGTGCATTATGTCTTGGGTCCAGCAAGGAGTGAGCATACCACCATTCTCTTCTTGAACACCTCTTTGTTCTTTGTTGTCTTACAATGCCAAAACAACATCCTTCCCATTGCTTGCTTCCATTGATTTTCTCAAGACCAACTGCTCACACAATCCCTTTCCTCAAACTAGCTTAGTGACTTTGATCTCAATGTCATACTCCATGACACGAGTAATCCACCCTACATGTTTTTCATTTAGGTCTTTGTTGAGGAGGAAGTCCTTAACTCTCACATGAGAAACCAGCAGTTGAACCTTGTTGTTTGAAATTAGATGCTTAAATTTCTTCAAGCTCCTAATCACTAAAAGAACATGCTTCTCAAAGAAATAATACCTCACCTCATAGTCCTCCAATATTTGGCTAAAGAAAGTAATTGGATGCTCTGCATTTTCTTTTTTTTGCTGTACTAAAATTGTAGAAATTGTGTCATCATCGCCAAATGCATAAAGGATAAAATCTTTAGAGAAATCTAGGTTAATGAGAGTTGGAGCTTGTGAGATAGCCTCTTTGATTTCCTCAAAACTTTCCTTACATTCAGTTGTCCATTTGAAATCCATACTTTTCTTCAACATCATAGTTATTGGCATGACAAGGGGTGCAAAGTCCAAAACAAATCTTCAAACAAAATTGATTCTTCCCAAGAAACTTTGAAGGGCGTTCTTATGACTTGATAATGGCACTTATTTTATTACTTTAACCCTCTCTAGATCAATTACTAATCCCTCTTTAGAAACAATGTTTCCTAGGAGATTTCCTTCATGAGCTAGGAAAATACATTTTTGGGATTCAAGGATACCCCAAATCTTCTACATCTTTGGAACACTTGTCTCAAATGAAAGAGATGATCTGCTGCACTTTTAGAAAATACAATAATATCTTCTAGGTATATCAACACTATTTTGTTGATCAATCCCTTGAACACCATATCCATTTCCCATTGGAAGGTAGCTCCGGCATTAGACATCCCAAATGGCATTTTCCTATATGCATAGGTTCCCTATTTGGTGGTGAAGGTTGTTTTGAAATGATCATCCTCCTTTACCATGATCTAATTATACCCTAAATAACCATCTAGCAATGAAAACCTCTAAGAGCCAGCAACAACTTGCAAAATCTGCTCCATAGAAGGAAGTGGGTAATGATATTTGAGGGATGCTCTATTCAAATCTCTAAAGTCTACACACAATCTGATTTCTCCACTCTTCTTTCTAATTGGAACCAAGTTTGTAACCCAGCTTGCATGCTTGATGGGAAATATGATACTTCCCTCTATTAAATTATTCAATTCCTTCTTCATGAGAGGCTCCATGTGTGGATTGATCGGTCTTTGTTTTTTCTTGATGGGTTTATCACTTGGATCTAATTCAATTGTGTGTTGAGCTAGCTTGGGATTGAAACCTCTCAAGTCTTCATAGATCCAAGAAAATATATCCAAGAACTCTTGGCAAAGTTTCACGAACTCATACCTTTCTTGCTTGGTTGTCACTTTACCAATTTGAAGTAATTTGCCTTCTCCCACCGAGATGGGTACTGAATCTTCTCCCTTGACTTGGATGTTTTCTTTCTCCTTGATAAATTGATCATTATTATTAAAGATGGACTCCAAAGTGACAAGTCCTTTTGGCAATTTGTTGGTTCTCAACTATACCACTTGATCACCATACTATTGCTCTAACTTTTCCTGATTTTTGGCTGATAACTCAGTTTCTTCTTGCAAGAAATTGATGATTTGTTGGTCACTTTCAAACACTTACCAACTTACATTATTGTCTGGCACTGGTGGCGTTACAATCACATGAAAGTTTGGCTGCACTTTATCTTCCTTAATACTCTCCACAATATCAAAGGCTGCTCCAACTACTACAAACCTATCAGTAGCTTGGTTTTCTTTCCTAGGGATGGAGTTGATGCCAACGCCTTCAAAATACTCAATGAGGTCCCACACCCTATTCTTATAAATCTTGAGCAGGTCATTTTTGGAAGCATGTTGTCCTTTAACTTGATTAATAATCAACTCACTATCACCAAATACTTGTAAGTTTTTGATACCTCTCTTTTGCGACCAATGAAATCTGTGTATCAAAACTTCATATTCAGCAGTGTTGTTATAACATGCAAATTGAAATCTAAAAGCTGAATAATATTTAATTCCTTGAGGTGAAATAAGCATAGCTCCCCCCCAGCACCTTGTCTACTTCTTGATCCATCAAGGAAAAAAAACCATACCTCATTGTTATCTTTATGGTCTAGCTTGGTGATGCTAGGAATAGGCTGATTCTCTCCATGCATGTAATAAAATCCTAGTTCAGATTCCTCTATTTCCTTGTAGGGATCAAAAGCATGTATCTTGTTTGCCCATTCATCAAGAGTCAAATCTGGGATGCTTCCAATTTTGGTGTCAGCTTCATCTGTGCTTGGATAATCCTCTTGATCAAATGCTAAACAATTGTTGTTGATTGGGCTTGGAGTATGAGGCTCAATGTGAAATTTTGAAATAGGTTTGGATAATAATCAGCAGATAAATATCCTCCAATTCTAGCTGTGAAATCCCTTGACAAATATAGGGCAAAAATTGGTGGTAAATCGATCATTAACACATCTTGCAAAACAGTGACATTGGGACATGCATGCAAAGTGAGGCTCAAATATTTAATTACCCCAACTATTGTTATTGTTGTCCCATCCAATTGCACTACCCCTTTGGATATGAATTCATATTGGAGGCCCAGCTGATCAGCTATTTACTTGGGCATCACAAAACTACTTGCCCCATAATCGATCATACAATTGTGTACTAGTTTATCCCCAATGATCAATGAAACATAGAATGGAGGGGGCTTCCAAAATTTACCTTTCTATCTTCCATGCTTCCCCTCAGGCTGAGAAGCATTTCTGAGTACCTTCTCTTACATATGAGCTTACTGATTTGAAGTTGACCAATTCTTCATGGCAGCTTGTAGTAGATCCCTTTGGCCTAGGATGGATAGTGATTCCCACATAGATATATTCACATTTGTCTTATTCATTTGTTCAATGATGTTAAATGGGGATGAAACATCTATTTTCTGCCCCTTAGCCTACACATTATTTTCTTGTACATGGGCTGCAATAGCTAGCATTTGAGCTGGTCTAGAAGGTGGGTTGGGCTGTTCTTGCACATTTGAAACTGCATTTTACTTGCCAACACTTTGTGGAGTGATGGAAAGTTTTGGATCACCTGGAGCTAATGACTGCCCTTCACAAATATTCCTCTTCTTTGACCATGTGTTAGCTGCTACATTATGAGAAATTGTTTGATTCATACCACAAAAATCTTCAGCCTGCCAATTCACAAGTGTAGTCTCATTTGGAGTTGTATTTTGTTGAGATGTTCCTTGTTGTTAGTTTTTTTCTTGACTCACCTCACTCTCTACGCAAATTGCTGTCACCATCAAAGCTTGGTTCAAATCACCATTGAAGCACATAGACTAGTTGTGCGGTTCATTTCATGGGAAACACCAATCATACTCTTGAGCTATATTATTTTGCACTGGCACTAAGGCTTTAGAGGTAGATGCAACATTGGGGTTATAGGGCAGAAATGGTTTTTTGGTATGAGGCCTTACTTGATTTTGATTTGCAAATGGATTGGGTGGCCTATTAGGCTGATATGGCTGCCTATTAGGCTGAGTTTGAGACTGATAAGAAGGTATAAAACTTTAGGCTTGTTGTCTCTTGAGTTTAACTAGCTCATTGCTTAAATTTTGTAATTGTTTCATGATTTTTTTAAGTTCATTTGAGGAACTAGAGGATGAAGTAGAAGTTTCATTTGAACTCTGATTTCTAGGAGTGGGAATAAGAGCTAAAGCAGGTGCTTGACTAGTGCTTGGGCTTTCCAAGTTTGGATATAAGGGCATAGGAGGCCTAGGCACCATTTCATCAGCTTGGATCAAACAATTCTCAACCCTAATGGTGATGTTATAAGCTGCAGGTATATTTGCACCTCTCATGGATTGGATTAACACAGAAATATCAGAATTAAAAGCTTTGAGATAGTATAAGAAAGCACCTTCACATGTTGGCCTTACTGTCACTGGGATGATATCCCATGTCCTTTGAAATCTGAAATTGAAGTCTGTTAGCTGCTCATTAGGAGCTCTCTTGATAGTTGTCAGTTGTTCCAATAGAGACAAATTATCTCCCTTTTCTCCAAACTAATCATGGAGAGCTATGCACAACTGGTTCTAATTTTGGATAGAGCCTGCCCCAAGGCTCCTAAACCATTGCAAGGATTTCCCTTTAAATTAATATTCTAACAATTTGACCACAATTTGCATCTCAACAATCTCATGGATTACACAAACATTAGTAATGTCTTTGACATGATCACCAGGAGTGGTCTGATTTTCCCCAGTAAAGTATGAGATGTTCTTCAATGCTGCAACTGGAACTAGATTTTGTGCATTGAGAGCAAGTGGGCTGCTACTAGTGAAGTTGACATAGGGGTTAGGTTGTGTCATTCTGATTAGCTTGAGAACCCTTGTTGATTGGGTGAAAGGTATACCAGGTGGAGGAGTTGATAGAGTTATATTTGGTGGAGATGGAGATATTTGAATTCTTCTTCCCCTTTCTCTTCTTCTTGGGCATAATTGTAGGTACTCAAAAAATCCCTCTTCTCTATACCTTGACCTTGTTTGGACCCTTCTCACGAATCTTCAGACTTGGACTGCTGAAACCAGTTGATTTTATCCCTTTGTAGTTGCCAGATGTGCAAATCAGGGCTCTTTGTAAGCAAGAAACTTACAAAAAATGCACATCAACTTTGTTGTAATGAAGGTGAGTACCTCTAAGGTCCCACCAAGCATGCCAAAACTGTTAGTGCAAATCAACAGCACCCCCTAAATGACCTTCAGATCTGCAATTGAGAATTGGGTCATTTAGTGTGATTGCACAACATGGAATCTTTTCCCCAAGTGTGGGACTTGCAAAAATGGAAATAAACTCTCCACATTGCAGGTTGGTTCCTCTACTCCTCTGATAAAATGTATGCATGAAATTTTCAGAGGTTTAACTCAAAATTCTACTCTAATTCTACCAAGGAGACAAGGATAGAAAGAAAAGAAGATAAAACTAAACTGACAAGGTGATACACCAAAGGAGTGGTGAACATCTATTTCTGCAGATTGACACAGATTATGAAAAATGCAACAAAAATCATGCAAAAATTTCCAAAATTGTAATGAAGGATCTAGATAGAGCAAACAACACAAGAAAGGATTGAAAATTCATTCATAGAGCTTGCATTATCATTTTCATTTTTAAATACAGTGCATTACAACAGCAAGGAGGTGGAAAATGTGTTGCAGTCCAAAAAAAAGGTCTAATATTCCACAAATTCACTTGCCAGGGTGAAGGAGAGAGCCTATAGAACATAAAAAAACATCCAACCCTTTACAAATGAGCCAAATTTGGCTTTTAACAATGAAAAACTGAGTTCAGGAAGGAGAAACATGGGAAAATTGAAATGAATGATTTAACCACCAACTAGATCCATCAAAATAGCATGGGTACCCTTAAAAACTCATTCCCCAAGATTTTAGATAATGCTGGAGAAGAATGGAAGCCATACTGCATTAAAAATGGTGGTTTAATGTCGATTCTACTCTTTTCCCCATGCCAAAGGTGTTTTTTTAATTTTTCTCTCAATAAACTCCACCAAAAAACAAAATTGAAGATTCCATCATGTAGAGGACTTCAATATATTTATAATGACACCAAAATCGAGAAAAACTAAGCTCTGGATCGAAATATATGCCCCTGTAAACATTTAGGGAAAAAATGGGGCAAAAATCAGGTCGGCGGGATGAAACCTAAAATTTTTCCCCTTTTTTGAATTTGGGAAAAGTTCCCCAAAAAGCTCTGTCCCCCACCGCTCTGCTGCCACATTCCCATTGCCACATGGCACATTCCCATTGGTCTATGGGTTCAAATAGCCATTTTACACTTTTTTTAAGTTTGGAAAAAATTCCAAAATTTCTCCACGCCCCGCCGCTCCGGGACACGTGTATTCACGACCTTATTCACTGCGGGCACACGCTCCAAATTTTTCCTTTGATGCCACTTACCACTTTAGAAAAATTTCCAAATTCTCCCCATGCCCTCGACCTCTGCCAATAATAGGACACATGTCACAACCCTATTCATTCATGGGGATTTAACCAAAATTCCCATTTCCTCCTTGGCGGGCCTGCGGGTAATTCTTTCCTTTACGCCTTCCACTACTTTGGCAAAAAGCCAAAATTTACCACACCCCTTTGACTCTCACCAGACTCTCACCAGTTTCATGGACATGTGGCACACTTTGATTTGGTGTGGGAATTAATCAACTTTATTTCCTCTGCAGGCCCACGGGGAAAAATTTTCCTTTGCGCCTTTTTTGACCACTTTTTCAACTTACCCCCACCGATCTGATCTTTGTCCATAGGTTCAAAGGTTCAAACCATTTCTTTTCCTTCTCCTTGGTGGGCCCGTGGGAAAAAGTTTTCCTATGCACCTCACCCACTCCTTGGTGATTTTTCTAACTTACCTCCGCTGACCCGCCATTTCACCACCACATGGCACATTCCTATTGGTTGTAGGCCTTCCAAGGGAAAATTTCCCTCAAAAACTCCGTCGAGCCATAACTTGCAAAATACAAGGAGTTAGAAGGAAAATTTTACATTTCTGGCAAGGTGAGAAAATTCTCTATCTAATTAAGCCATTTCTAGATAATTTTAAGTAACTGAAAAGTGGAAAAATTCAACTAAGGCACAAAAGAAGGAAGGATTAAGGAAAGTTAGCCAAAATAAGTAGGGGCTTATTTTGGATAACAATTCCATCTTTCCAACTGGTCTAACTAGTATTCCTCCATGGGACGTAGAAATACCATAGGCTCTCCTTATCTAGTGTATCAAGGTATCATGTTGTTACCTATTCTCCTAATACAACTAGGTCTATTGTTCCTTGCAAATGTTCATCCTACTTCGTGCCCTACCAAATCGTAAGTAATACGAAACCAATTATCACAAGCAACACTTGTAGTATCGCTAATAGAATGTGCATCTTCCCACTGAAGGATTCCTTCTTTAGATGGATCGAGCACTTCTGGGTCCCTAATGGCACGTACATAAAGCCTATTCAAATATTCCTAACTCAAAGGATCAACATAGGGAATATATTTTCCATCTGTTAAAGGGATAATAACTCTTTCCTCCTTGTTCTCAAAACTTATATAACCCTTGTTGAACTGAAGATCAACATTATTTGCATAACACTAGGGGCAGCCAAGTAGAGCTCAGAAGTTGTCTGCTTCTTCAAGTGCTAAAACCTCAAAGTCCCCTATGAATTTGGTCCCTTGTATAGTAATTGATGCATCTTTTAAAACTCTAATAGGGGTGGTTGTGGTTCGATTAGCTATAAAAAACACATTAGAAGATGGCTATAATGGGGGTCTCCCCATATATACCCATACATCTAAATTAATCACATTGACTTATGTGACTATATCAATCAATATATTACTCAAAATCCATCCATCCACAACATAATTAAGATTGATTTCCTTATCATAGTCAAAGCTATGGGGGAATATTTACATGCATGATCTATCATCAAGTCTCAGTAATTACACGTGGAGTGTTCCCCTTTAGCCAATTCCCTAACAATTGAATGATATTCTCCTGGCACAACATTTTTCACACCTCCTTCAAGTCATCAATATCACTTCAGAATGTCTCTGCTACTTTCTTTTGTCCCATATTTCATCATTGCTTGTTTAAACATTGTATTTCACCCTAAAGATTTCTGAGTACCTCCTTGGTTTCTTGATAAACCTCTTTCTGATTTATAGGATCTGTGTACCATGTATATAAAACCTCCTCCTTAGTGATAGTAGGCTTCTACTGTATAGCTTCTTTAGTGTGTGCCGCTTCTGCGCGAGTAGTGATCTTTATAGGAAATACCTAGGATTCTGGATCCAACTTGGGCATCCACTAATTTTCCATAGCGTGATTTATCCTAACCATCCCTCTACCTTTGTTTTCTTATTTTTGTTGCTTAATAAGATGTTCATATAAGTCTGGGAATTCCTCATAGCTATGATTCTTTCCATAGAAGGAACAAATAATATTCTAAAGACATTCGCACCTGTAGTGGTTAGGAGACCCACATGTATAACATGTTTCACAAGGAAAATCACCTCATCCTCTACCATGGCCTCATCCTCTGAATCCATCATGGTATCCTCAACCACTGCCATGACCTCCATCAAAATTCCCTTGATTCCAATAATAGCATGCTTGATTGTGATCCTAATCTTGATGCTCATTCTTTCCTTTAAAGTTATCTGATATTGCTTTCTGTCATACACCAATATCTATAACATAAAGGATCTGATCAATTAGTCTATAGTCCTTTGTATCATGAGTCGTGGACCTGAAAATTTGATAGTAGTAAGTGACATTCTTCCTTATTACAAGTTGTAATAATGGGAAGTGGCTTTAATTATGGTTCAAATGGCATATATCATAGTCCAGTAATAATGAATGCACTGATATGTGGGAACAACTATCCTTTGTGTGACATTACACTTCACAATTTGTACACCAAATCCCCATGTGCATCTCATGTACTGAGTTTACCGATAGTTTCTCAAACTTTTTTTCCATAACCGCAATTTTTTCTTCCAAAAATGGACTGACCCTAGTGTCTATACTTCTGACTACCTTAGCACATAAAGATGATTCAAGTGCTTCGCATGGATCATTTTATGTCTTATGTGAAAAATACCTTCTAAAAGGCATAATCATACCCCCAAATAACCATTATGCATGTTGGCTTGCGTGAATATCATAAGAAAGCTTAGATAAAAGTGTTTTGAAATGGTCATCATAATCCCTGACACTCTTAGTAGTGCCTTACTTAATATCCTTGAGCACACTTATACTATTCTAATTATGTAGACAACAAATTTGTGTCTTACGACCCCTTATGACCTGCATCTCATTTCACAACCTAACCCCATCACCTAAACCTTACAGAATTATTTATTAATTACCTTGTAATTGATAAATCCACATCACCTTACCTGCCACCCTCATTTTGCCACCTCATCATGACCTAGTCCTAACCCTAAACTAACCTAATTAAGAACTATAACTTGGTTCACATCTACACCTATGACTAATGACCCCTTTCTCGCACCCAAAACCGACCTTCTAGTCACTTGACCAAGCCCGCAACTAATCTCTCGGGAGAAAATTAGGGAAAGTGGGCTATTTTACTAAAAATAACCTACTTTTTCCTTACCGATACCGTTCCTACTCGACTGCCGTCGCTTACGAAACCGCCATCGGTTCCCTGTAAATGGGCTCCCCTAACTAGAAAGAAAGGTGGAAGGATTTTTGGATCAAGGGAGATCATCAAAAGCGATCAAGAGAATCTAGATCTTTATTTGCTCGAGCAGAGACAAGTGAAGAGACAAGAAGAGTTTGTAGCAAAGGAGATCAAGCCCAAGCCCAAGACTGCAACTGGATAACCAGAGCCCTGTGATACTCAACTGATCATCGGGAGGGAGATATCTCATCTTCTGTGTGCCAGGCCATCCTACCTGAGTTCTACCTTCATCGCCATAGTTCTTGGACCTACATTCTCATCAATAAACAGTAAGTAGAACCTTGTATGTCTCTTTGATAACATTTCTTAGACTTTTTGAATCACAGCCATCATAAGTTTATTCCTAGATCTACTACCAGTGACATACTGCACTTAACTTTCATCCATACACCCTGATATTGCCCAGAAGGCCATTTTACCACACTCTGAGTCTTCCCTATCCTCCCATCATTCCCCTCAGCCATCCCCCAATCTTAATAACCCCACAATCACCTTGCAACCAGCCTCTATCCAGAAGCACTTAGATTGCTGACCCTACCGGTATCGTTTATCCTCTACTGGCAGCGGTTATCTAACCGCGGTTGGTTACCCAGTGACTGGCGTCAGTCACTATGACTTATACCCCAAAACCTTTTGCTTGCCTATTCACCACCTAACAACCCCAAATCCAGCCCGGTTTATCCCTATAACTCAACCTGAACATATCAACGACCAGTAACCGAACAAACAACGTGACGCTTTATTATTGATAGTTTAGTCTCTATTTCTTTGTAACGAGATACCTAAATCATGATTTTGCAATATCTTTCTATATTATCATTTGTGTTAAATCGTATTAAAAGGGGAACTGACCACCTTCGAAAGGAAGTTTTTATATTTCCTGGGCCTAAGGCAGATCCCTCATTTGTTGTCTAATTAAAATCTGGTGGTCTTGTATTCTTACTTACAGGTAGTCCTAAGACAAAAAGGAGTTCTTCGCAGTCAATCTGATCTCTCTCTATGGTACGTGCACACCATCTCAACATTCAACAGGTATCCCTCCTAGCCCTAACCCTTATCTATTTCTCAAAGGAATGATAGGATAGAAGTAAGTCTATTCTGCAAAAGCCGAAACATTCCATGCGAAACATTTTGGCACACCCGGTGGGACCCATTTTGGGTTTCTTTCTTTCTTGCTTGCTTGCATATAGGGAGCATACTTGTTGTTTTCTTCTTCTAAAGATATTCACAAGGTATTTTATTGTTTTGGTAAAAGAACTTGCTTTGCTTTTACATCTTGCATTAGTGAAAGTCATTTCTTTTGCTTCATCGAATATCAATTTTGATTTGGGTTTAAAACACATGCATTACATTCTTGCTTGCTATTTTCAATTCTAGTGAACATAGACTAAGTAACAGGTCGTACACGTGGGGGTGATATCCACGGTATTGATAGGAAATTAATCTTACTTTCACTGCACAGCACATACCGAATCACTTCACAATTAACACAACAGCTCAAAACATCCCCCCTTTTTTCCGCGGTATTCCTCCGCCCGATTGAGGTAACCTTATAAGCCAAAACAAACTTGACATTTCCCTCAAGTCTTTTGTTTAGGATTGACATCATTCCGCATCTAAAGGCATAAGCCCACAATAATTAAAATTAACCCTAGGGTTAGTCTCTGGATTTGCGTGTGCATCTTGTTTGTTTTTCAGTTTTGTTTTCTCTGTTATACACTGTCTTCTGTGATTACCTTGGAACAATTTCATAAATGTACTGAGCGTTGTTAACAATAAAATCAGCAGCTTCTTATATTTTCTTAAACCAGTCTTATTACACTAACATCAGTTAACTGACCGACGTCGGCTATAGTCTAACCGACATCGGTTACTATCTTTTACAGTTCCTGACAAACCAACAACCTACCAATTTCACCATTCTGCATCTGTTTCTATTCCTGATAGATTGAAACCCTACTGTGTACTCCTGTCCATGGTTGTTATCACTTGAAAGCAAGCTTCCGCCATGGTTTCACATGCTTTCTCTGTGCCTTTGCCTGAATCACCCCCTTCACATTCTGTGGGGAATCCTATGGACACCAGCGAGATTCCTAAAATTCATGTAGGAGATAAGGAATTTGCCAAATTTCTAGATGCTAATCCTAGCACTGTACAATACTATTTGTCTCATGCCCCTAACCGTATGCCCGATGGTCAACTCCTTTTTGGCATGCCCATTAGTATAGCTGCTCATTTAGCTCCCACTCCGCCTGATAACACTGCCTTGCTTCCCGCATCTTTAGCCCCGTCTCCTAATCCGACGGCTTCAGAGGTTCATACGACATAGATTGGATTTTCGTTGGTTAATCTTGGACCCCACATATCATTACCGCCGACTGCTTCTACCTCATCTCTCTTGCAGACTGCTCCATTCATGACTTGCTCTTTGTCACCTATCCACACTAGCTTTCCTTCTCAAGCCCCGCCTACCTTTTTATTCCCATACACGTATCCAGTGACCTCAACATCTTATATGGGACATCCCTATTCGGTCACCTCAACATATTCATCCTCCATACCTTATCAACACTTAACCCCACCATTGTCTAGCGGAGGCCCTTGGCCCAATTTGCCTCTGTTTACCACAACCGCACCATCATCTCATCCAACCATGGATTTCATCAAACAAATGATGGACAAAATGCAAAATCTGGAGGCTTCTGTTTCAGGAAGTTGTAGCACCTTGACATATGAGCAAGTTTGTTGAGAGCCTATTCACCCTTCTATCCCCCTTCATTCATATCCTCCTCAATGGGAATTACCGAAATTTACTCGTTTTAATAGTAAAGAGGATCCTCAACAACACTTGCGATCATTTAGACATGCTTGTTATTTGATTGCCCATGATGATGCCTTGTTACTCCGCACCTTTCCCATGTCCTTATCAGGACCCGCCTTGGAGTGGTATAGTGCTTTAACCCAACACTCAATCTTCTCTTTTAACCAACTAGCCCAATCTTTCTTGGATCATTTCTCCATTAACATTGCCAAGAAAGTATCTATCACCGACCTTTATGCCATCTGACAATTCGAAGACGAATCTATCATAGATTTCGTTGGATGATGGCGTGGCCTTATCAACCAACTTACATATGCCTTGCCTTAGGTTGAACTTATCAAAATTTTTACGCGGGCATGTGCTAAGCACATTTCTCCTACTCTTCAAATTCAAACTTTCCGCACATTTGATGAGGCCTTTACCATGGCTCGGAAACTAGAAATTCGAGCCTTAGAAGAAGAGAAATTGTGGTTACACAACAAAAACCCTAATTTCCAAACTCCAGATTCCACCAATAAACCAAACACCACCACTCCTCACGCATCCACTTCTTCTAAATCAAAAGGAGCTATCCACGTGGTGATGGTCAAATATCAAGCACTGTTTAATACCCCACCAAAAACCTCCTATAAGTATAAAGCCGAGCCCATCAATTACACTCCCTTGGGAGAAACTTATGGTATCATCTTGGAAAAATTGCTCAAAGCCAGAGCTATCACCTTGCCTCCTGTTAAACCTCACTCCAGGTTCAACTCCACCCGCGCTATACCTTCCTGGTACAAAGAAAATGACTTCTGTAACTTCCACCGTGTGAAAGGACATAGTCATGAAAACTGCAAGATGTTGAAAAACATAGTGCAGGAAATGGTTGATGCAGGGGATATAACCCTCGATAATCCCAATGCCCCTGCTAACCGAAATTTGAAAATCTTCAACAAACCATTCCCAAATCACTCTTCTAACAGTAATGTAAACCAGGATATCTTAGCCGAGGAGAGTGTTCATGAGATCCATGCAGTCTTCGACTCCCAGCCAAAAGCCTCTATCGAAAACATTTTGAATCAAGTCTCTTCACTGACCCAGAGACCCAAACCTCCTTCACCACCGTCAAGCCAAAGCGAAATTATTCCTTTATCCATAAAGGAGTTAACCACCCAGAGTTCTCTTCTCATGGATGAGTCTTCTTACGCCACATCCCTACAAGACTGCGAGCGGATGTTATCTAACCTATCTATTTCCCAAACGTCCCCTTCTACCACTCTTGCTGCACAAGAGGAAGGCGCGCCACTCCTTTTGACATCCTTAGATGAGAAACCCCTTACACCGACATCACCAAATTCTTTAACCATGACGGATCCTCTTAAACATGCCCTCCTACCTATTAGTTCTTCATCGCCTAAATCTTTTCAGCGACCGGTTGACCTCTTAACACCTATTGATACATCGCCTCATCTACCCCCTGTATCACACCCATAGTGGACCGGAATCACAACCCACCTTTCTTCCATACAAAAATTCCCATTCACACCTGAATATTGTCATTCTCCAGAAGATAGACGAGTCCTATAGGAACGTTTGAGTACCCCCTATTCTACTCAAATGCAAATGACTGATCCAGACACCTCTACCATATACCCAAAGTGTTTGCAGAAACTCAAAATGCCTATGATCTCATCATCACTCCCCGCATCTCTACCAAGTATCTCATCCACCTCTGTCAGTTTAACCAAATCTTCCCCTACACTTGGGACCTCACCAATACCCAGTCTAACACACCCGCCTAAGCGATTAGATTTATCCAAAAATAAAGTCACCCCACCACCTAGGAGACAAATTCAACCCATGCCTCTGTCACAATCAAAACCATCATCGTCACACCTACCTTCCATATTGGGACCTCATCCCTCCACCTTGCATCAATATATCATACCTCCTGTGTTTTATTTAAAACGACCTATGACTTCTGCACCCATACATAGATCTAAGGGTATATCAACATTATCACCCCACGTATCCTGTCCACCCATCAACCCTAAACAAACTCCATCATCAAAAGATTTATTTTCTGTCACTCCCCTTTCTCCGTGGTTGTTTCCCGCTACCGCGTCATCTGTAGCCTCATCATCTAACCAGCGGAACATAGCTCCTGCGCCAAAGAAACCACATTTAGTGAAAACCACGTGTCAACACCCCTTGGCTAAACCACCACCCGTACGAACCAACCATGCCCAAACATCACCAAAACCTACACAATCAATACCCTCATCCTCCTCTAATTTTGACCCACTCAAAGGATCTTACACCAAAATCCTTGCTTTGTTGGTGGAGAATGCGACCATTTCCCTACCCCCACTTAGACCTTATGACCCGTCTAAACCGTGACCTATAGGTTATGATGAGTTTAAAATCTGCGCTTATCACCGCACACTAGGAAATGATGTGGAGGGATGCAAAGCTTTAAGAACCATCCTTCATCAGTCACCTCTCCCAGATAGAAAGGTTAAGAAAGACAACTTACGAAGGGAGAGACCTTTAGCTTCAATCCCCTCTCTTTTACCATCTGTCCCCGCCTCACCAAGATCTATCATTATTACAACCCCACCTCTTGAAGACCATGATTTATCCCAACCATCTTCCTCATCTTAGGTCTACGAGATTAATATGATTAGTGTTGCTACTCAAGCGCAGAAAAACAACGAGAAAGCAAAAGAAATCACACCTGCGTCCTCTCTTTCTCTGTCCACCATCCCGATTGCACCACCACCCAAAGTGGTTATTCATGGACCCGCTTACCCCGTCTCTAATGGAGTTGCCCATCGAGCCATGATCAAACAGCTTCACCAATCACCCATAAAAATGACACTATATGATCTCATTCAGACTTTTAAATCTCATCGACAAGATCTCATTGAAATTCTTCAAGGGATCAAGGTCTTATCTAATGAAACCCTACCCGTTGCCTCCATTTTAACACCCAATCACGTTTCTTCTCTCACCAAACAACCCACTGCCCCAACCAATTCTGTCTCTGTACAACAAGCTGCTGCAGTCAGTTTCTCCGAAGACGAAATTGTTGACTTTGGTACAGAAGATCCTGACCCTGCTCTTTTCATCTCAACTTATGTCCGAGACATTCGGGTACGTCGTGTTATGATTGACGGGGGCGCTAGCCTAAACGTCATCTCTTCAAAATCCTTCCAACAAATGAATATCCCTTCTAGCTACATGTGTGCCAATCCCATCATGTTGCGGTCATTCAATGACGCTATTACCTCTACCTTAGGCACCGTGATCCTTAACATTCGTGTAGGACCACGTACTTTACCCGAACTCTTCTATGTCCTTGAGGGAGAGTTCTAATATAATATATTACTAGGGCGCCCTTGGATCCGGGCTATGGGATGCATTGCCTCAACCTTGCATAGATGCATTAAATTTGAGTACAAGGGGAAATCCTACACTGTAAAAGCTAATCCTCCCCCATTCAAAACCTGCAATATGTTATATCGCCCTAATGATGTGCTTGTACCAATCAAGACGCCCATTCATCCAATTCAACCATCCACTTCAACCACACCTCTGCCATTCACTTCAATAGCACCTACACCTTCAACCCATGAAATCACCGTCGCAAAAGCCACTTCCATTCCCGCAGCTAATATCCCAACTGCAGACCCCTTAGTAGATGTTTTTCAACACCTTACGCTGGGGGAATATCGCCTATATAACGTTAGTTCTTTCCATACCCCACAGGAGTACGGACAGGTACATGCACATCCTACCTATGACCGTCGTGTGGGGGAAGTAATCCCCTACAGACCACCTCACTGCCGCACTAACCTAACATATGGAGGTGTCGACGCATCTTCCGTTGTCCCTGAGCCTCCTCTTGGTGTGGTTCCTTTCCAATCCAATTTTCAATACCTGACAAATCGTCGTTTCGCCCTCACCTTCTTGACTCACTGTGCTTGGAAAGGCTTTAGTTTTAGTCTTTATGAACAAGGCCGACATACAATTATTCCCGTAACTACACACAAGCACAATGATCGCAGTGGTCTCGGTTTTCCTGAAACACCTACACAGGAGACACCTCATATCAGTTGTATCCTGGAAGAAGATGACATCACCCCTACCAAACCATCATCACCCACTTTGCCATCATCACCCACAGAGTCGATAGACCCTGAATCTATCCCTCCTAACTTTTTTTTTCATAAATGCTATCTTCATAGGTCCTCTCACTTATGAACGCGATAATGAGGATCCATCTTCTCTTCCCCTTCTGTATCTAGACATGATCGAAGAGGATTTGCCTTCGATTAATGTTGTTGAGTGCCAGGATGACGACTCCATCCTCACTTACCTTGGTGCGGACGACTCCTATATTCAACGCACCTTACTGTCTGAAACTCAAACCATGTTGAACGAGTCTACTATAGAAATCAACATACACACAGAGGAAGATCCTCACATTGTGAAGAACGGACAATCCCTTAATGGATCAGAACAAGTCGCCTTTACTACCTTTCTCCGTGCTCGCAACCAAGATTTTGCTTGGTCCTACGCTGACATGCCAGGAATTGATCCTGACATTGCTGTCCATAACATTACACTGAAACCTGATTCCAAGCCAATTAAACAGAAATTGAGAAAAATGCATCCACACATTGCCCTCTTGGTCAAAGAAGAGCTTCAACGACTCCTTTCTATTTCCTTCATCCTGCCTATTGACTATCCTCAATGGATTTCTAACATTGTACCTGTCACTAATGTGACTGGGGGACTTCGGATATGCACGGATTTCCAGGATCTTAACCTCGCTTGCCCTAAGGATGACTTCCCCCTACCTAGTATTGACCAACTTGTTGATCTCACTGCAGGCCATGAAATTCTTTCTCTCATGGATGGTTTTTCAGGACACAATCAATTTTTGGTAGCCCCGGCCGATCAACATAAAACTGCTTTCATAACTCCTTGGGGAACCTTCTGTTATCGTGTCATGCCATTTGGCCTTAAGAATGCTGGTGCAACCTATCAGCGGGCTATGACCTACATTTTTCATGACATTATGCACACTATCCTTGAGGATTATGTCGATGATCTTCTTGGCAAATCTAAACATCGCAGTGAACATATCGATGTTTTAACCATTATTTTCGATCGCCTGTTGCAATATTCAGTTCGGCTTCAACCAAAGAAATGTGTCTTTGGTGTTCTTTCGGGAAAACTTCTTGGCTTTATCATCTCTTTGCGTGGCATTGAGGTCAACCCATCTAAAGTCAAAGCTATTCTAGAAATGCCCCCACCCACCAATCTCAAATAATTGTGTAGTTTACAAGGTAAGCTCCAATCTATCCGACGTTTCATCTCCCAACTCTCGGATCGATGTCAACCTTTCCATCACCTTCTTAAAAAGGACATTGCCTTTTAATGGAGTGAAGAGTGTCACCAAGCCTTTGAGGCTCTCAAAGCTTATCTCTTGCAGCCACCCGTACTTATCCCACCCAAGGATGACAGCCCTTTCTATCTTTACCTTTCCGCCACCGACCACGCTGTAGGGGCCATGCTTGCACATCGTGACTCTGAGAATCGAGAACAAGCCGTTTCTTATATAAGTCATACTTTGGTGGACTATGAGACTAGGTATACACATGTAGAAAAGTTATGCCTAGCCCTATCATTTGTGGCCACCAAACTCTGACACTACCTCCTGAATCACAAAACTTTCATCATCACCAACACAGACCCCATCCATTACATGTATGCCAAACCTCATCTAAACCAATGCATCACCCGATGGCTCATGCTCCTCGCCGACCTCGACCTTGAGTTTGACCACCAGAAATCAATCAAAGGACAAACCATCGCAGACCAACTTGCGGAAGCCCCTTTACCTGGAGAACAATTTACCAATTTTACATTCCCTGAGGAACTCATCGCCACTCTTTCACTCAGGGAGGAGTTGTATCCAATGACCCTCTTCTTCGATGGATCCAAATGCCAGCGCGGCAGAGGAGCCGGCGTTGTTCTCATTCCTCTTGATGCTGAGCCTATGCCTCTTTCATTCTGACTCGATTTCCCTTGCACTAATAATACAGCGGAATACGAGGCCCTTGTTCTGGGTCTCCAAGTTGCATTACACTTAGGTATCAAATCTATCAATATTTTTAGCGATTCTTAATTGGTAGTCAATCAAGTTATGGGCATCTACCAATGCAAAAATGAGGAACTTCAAAAATACAAACACTACGCAGATTCACTTCTAGCCTTATTTACTGACTATTCTATCCAAACCATTCCCCGCTCCACTAACAAATTTGCGGATACTATGGCTTGCTTAGCCTCACAAATTCCAGCTTCATCAATTGACTCTGACATTTTCGTCTTGGTCTAACAACTCTTTGCCCCATCTTATTCAGCCTCGGTTGTTTGTACGATAAATATTGTGTCTACTAATTTGCAAGATACCTGGTACCACCAATTTCACGACTACCTTACAACCTCTATTCTCCCACCTGACCTTACTAGTAACGAAAAACATGCTTTTCTTAAAAGTGTTTCTCGTTATGTTGTCATGGGGGGACTCCTCTATAAACGTGGCTTTGATGGCATCCTCCTTCGATGTCTCACCGGTGCGGAGGTCACCCATACCATCCAACAAGTCCATGACGGTATTTGTGGCAGACATTTTAGTGGCCTTGCCGTGGCCAAACGAATCCTTCGCCTAGGTTATTATTGGCCTACACTCAATGACGATTGCTACGAATATGTTAAGCGTTGTGTTATGTGTCAACAACATGCCAACCTTCAACATACTCCTAGTCACCCTCTACAGGTCACCCGAGATCTTTGGCCTTTCTCACAATGGGGTTTAGACCTTATTGGTGAGATTCATCCGTCCTCTTTGTAACGTCACCGATGGATTATCACAGCAACCGAATATTACACAAAATGGGTGGAGGCTATTCCACTCATTTCAACTAAAAAATAAAAAATTGTAGAGTTCATTAACCACCACATTATCTGTCGTTTTGGTGTTCCTCATCACCTGATAACAGATAATGGAAAATCTTTCAAAAATAAGTTGTTGCAAAACCTTTGTGACAACTTTGGTATCAAACTTAGCTTCTCATCACCCTACTATCCACAAGCAAATGGACAAGCCGAATCCTCTAATAAAACTCTAACCAAAATCCTCATGAAAGTTGTCAATGAGTCCGGAAGAAATTGGCACGATCACATCCCCTTTGCCCTTTGGGCTTATCGTACTAGCATTCATACCTCCACTAATGCCACACCTTTTTCTTTGGTATATGGTACCGAGGCTGTCTTGCCTCTTGAAATACAAATACCCTCCCTCAGGATATCTCTTCAGGATATTCTCACCAACGATGATTTCTACCAAGAGCGGTTAGCCCAATTGGAGCTTCTTGACGAACGTCGTCTTACAGCTCTCGATCACCTTCAAATCTATCAAAAACGTATCATGCGTGCTTATGATAGCAACTTCATGAGTGTACCTTTAAGGTTGGTGATCTTGTCCTCAAAGAGAATCAACATGTAACTGAACTAGAAAAGAGCAAACATGGAAAATTTTCTCCCAATTGGATTGGGCCTTATATAATCACTCACACTTATGGATCAGGCACTTATCGTTTAGCTTCGCTTAATGGTAAACCTGAGCCTGAACCCCTTAATGCCTTGCATCTTCGACCTTTCTACTGTTGAATTTAGTGTTACATCACTTATTATCTACCTACTGCTCATCCCTTGAGCTCATTTACCGCTACATACACTTGGTTTCCTACATCTCAAAATAAAATCAAGCTCACATAATTTGATCCTCACCTCCCCTTAACGATGCCTCCCCTTTTTTAGTCTAGTCCATGACTTCAAAGTATTAAAATAACACATTCTTACGGGATCTTCTTGAGTCAAACTTCCTACCAAACTAGATGCTTCAGGCCAAAAGGACATCTAGCTATCTACATTATATATAGACTGCTCCCTTGAAGGACAGCTATATGCCAAACTATTACTTCTATTCTATATAGACTGCTCCCCCGAAGGACAGCTATGCACTAAAATCATATCTGCTACTATAAATAGACTGCTCCCTTGAAGGACAGCTATACACAGTCAGCCTTTAGCCGAAGCTTCTTACATTGGTCAGCTTCGTGAAGACCTCAAGAATAATACAATCAATATCCCTTGTAGACTTCCCGCATCGATCAGTCTATATTCAGTAAAATAAAAGCCTCATTCAAAAAAAAAAAACTTTTGAGTCATGGACTTGTCTATTTAGGGTAGATTCTCTTTCGTCAGAACACTCACTTTGTAACAAGTTCTTCATACCTCAGCTATACCATCCACCTCACCTCACCATTTGTTTCAACTCAAGGGACGTGATGTACACCCGATATATTGTGATCTTACAACTCTTTTCACCTATTGACTTTTCGTCTATGTATGGTACCTAGGGGTTCAAGCTTGTTCTATGTTAATATGTGGTTTGTTTAGCTCTTCTCAACTACGGGACACTCTTGCCTCTTTTGCTCAGCTCTAGGATTGTGTGTTGACCTTAATCAGGACACGATTCCCTACTACTTGGGTATGCTAACTTTTTCTTAACCCATACCTACACCAACCACATTACCCTACCAACACCAACAACATTACCCTACCAACGTCAAATTTTTACTAACCAATAAAATTGCCTAACCACAACCACATTGCCTGAATTCCCCTCTCCCTGCTCCTAAGGGAGAACTACATCAGTCTGAGGCCCGTCCTTGCTTTGTGCAATGGGCTATGTAGGCAGCACTTCAGAGACATGGGGTCTCCCAAGGTTAGCTCGACCATCCCCTACCATACCCTCTCATGTGTTTTCAATATAAATATTTTTTGGTGTATTTCTATTTGCCAACATTCATCTTTATCCTTTTTCAAAACAAACAAAAATAACATTCAAAACGCAAACATTCTTATTATTATCATAACTCAAATCAACATACATATTCAGTTTTATTTAGATGTTAAACAAATACATCTTCTCTATCATCGACATGCAGGTCGGCATCCTTATTTATTCTTATACCTTGCTAACATTTACTTAGACCCTCACGCTTATTCCGAACTAGGGGATGACCTCGATCGTCGACGCCTCTCACCAGGCCTCTCTATCCTCAAAGGTACTACGGCTATTGGTACCGCCCACTGATCTACCAATCTCTCCTGTAACATATGAATACGCCCTCTCGCATGGAGGAATCCAGCCTCTAGTCTCTCCGCTCGTGACTCCGCAGCCGCTAACAATCCTCTTGTCTCATTCATCTGTGTTTGGAGCTGATGAACTAAACTCTGAAGACGATCTCTCTCCGCTGTAATTACAACTATGTCAGGGTGATCACGTACACCTCGCAGCTCTACTACCCACCATAATCTATAGGCCTTTGTCGTTCCTACATCCATTACCCTGCAATCGGCTGCTATCTCCTCTGGCCCTTCTGGAGGTGTAGGCCGGGGAGGTAAGAATGCTGCCTCGGCGTCGATCCTCATATATGGTCTATAAGCCTGCGGTATGTCTTTTACAAATCCAAATTGTCGCCTCACGTGATCTAGAGGAACCCTCTCATACTCACCTGGCCTGTGCCCTGCGATCCACCTCAATCACTCTACACCCCTAAACTCCTCAGCTATGTTCTCTGTTACCATATAATTCCCGTACGGCCTCCAACATATATCCACAATTGTCACCATCTCCCAAACCTACCTATAATACTCAATGTCACCTGTCACGACTTGGGATCTTGCCTCTTGTTCTATCTGGACCCATCGTCTGAATCCCAACCTCTGTACTCCGGTCTCTCCTGACTGGATGGTCCGGCCTATTGGTCGCACACAAACAATGTGCTCATAGGCCCAACAGTGTAATAAGTACGATCAATCTAGTGTCGTCCTGTGATTTCACCTACAAGCCCATAAACCCCTGTATAGCTCTGCCAAATATGCAGGTGCCCATGCAAAAGTCACGTTCCTTTCTATCATCTCCCAAATAACACACATCAATGCTTTTGGAAATCTTCCCCCATCTGCCCTCGGTAACGCGTAATACCCCACCGCTATCATTAATATCACTGCTAACCTTGTCTCCTCAGGGTGTGCTGTATACATTATCCCATATGTGAATGTCAAACCTCACTGTGTCAAGTCTCGTGCGTGTGGACCAAACACTGATGTTATCGCTGCCCGCCCCGCGCTACGCAATGCCTAATATACTAGTGTTCCTGTAATTGGGAGTCTCAAAATATGGAACACATCTTCCAATGTCACTGTCATCTCCCCTGTTGGTAGATAGAAGGTATTTTTCTCAGGATTCCATCTCTCAATCAACACTTGCAACATGGCATGGTTACGTGCGACTCGTGAATAATAGCGGATTCCACTTAACCCCAAACGATTTATCAATGTCCATTCAGCTGGTGTTACATCCACTCGGATTCGTGACAACAGCGTTGGCACACTATCATTCATCCTCAACCCTGCCTCTGCCTGCATACGTCAAAACACCAAACAACCATTCAATCCATCAAATCCCCAAGGGTTTTTTTCTCACATGCTGGAAATGACTGCAGACACCGGTATCGGTTATGGCTAACTGATATTGGTTCAGTAACCGATACCGGTTATCTCCAACCACTATCGGTCACTGTTAACTTTATACACCTTGCCAAAACACACCGCCTACGACAAAACTTTGATCATTTACTCCTTTCTGTACATACAAACATACCTGAAAACCCATGATTCCTTACCCCATAACACTCACCTCATCTATAACCCTTGCTATCATGTTTTTTTTCTCATATCTACCCACTTACAATTCTCTCATCCTATTCACAAAATATGCAAAAATTAAATTACAACCAAACCATTTACCTCTTGGGCTGCAGCAACTTGAGGTGGCACTCCTCTTCCCTCTCGTCCTTGCCTGCTGGATGCTTCTCCTCGTTCTGCCATAATCACCACCCTTTTCAAATTTGCCTTTCTGCCTTCTGAATCTCAGATCACATCCACTTTCCCTGTCTCTTTTCTCCTTATCACTCAAATCTCTCATGCAATTCCCTGTCTCAGTCATCAAAAAGCGTCACGTTCGCGTATTTAACTTCTTGCATGGCTCTAAAAATAAGAACTTAAGTTGCCACCCTAGCTTTTTTATTTTTAGAAAAGCTCATACCTGAGTAACCGGTATCGGTTATTTAACCGATATCGGTCTATTATGCACCGACATCGGTTACCTAACCGATATCGGTTACATACCTACCTTTTTTTTTAAGAACATAGTTCTTTTTCTTTATTTTCTACCTAATTTTCGTGGCGCCCGCCTCTTTTTCCTGCATAATAACACCGTTATCTATAATCTTTTCATCCACATCTCATTATAATTTCATCCACATCATCTATCTATATTACCAAAAAACAAACAAGCCATCAACTAAGGATATCAAAAAACTATCAATCTATACACCATTTGGATCCAACTCATCAGATACATACATTCAATGTCACAAAACCAACAAAAAAACATGCAACATTTCATAATATAACATGTCATCCATATATACGTACATCCCATTAACAAAAGACATCACCATCATCAATATATCAACATGTCAATTAAACTCATCATACATCCTATATCACAAACCATCGACAAAATACTTACAAACATTTTAAACACATCATGTGGGTCAAATCATCATATCCATATATCCAAAGTTTCAAATATACAATGTGCCCTGCATAGGGGCCTCTGTGATCTCATACTACAACAAAGCCGACGCGCAGGCCGCAATAACCGTCAGTAATCTCAACTCGGCTCACAGGTCGGTATCAACTGTACAACCTGTACTCGGCTCGCAGGCCGGTATATACAATAAATGAATGAATGAATAAATAAATACATCATATCTAGCCACGCAGGCCTCTATAAACATAGCCGGTTCGTAGACCGGTGAACCAATACAAAAATATGCAGGGACCCCTCAGCTCTCTCCACCGCCCTCTGCCTGTCTGCCTGCTGGTCCCTGTGCTGCCTCTCGCCTCCTGCCTGTGACAGACCCACCGGCTGTGGCTGCACCTCCCTAAGATCTCTGGCTCTGAGAGGTCTCTGCTCTATGTGCCGCATATGGCTGATAATCAGTCTCGGTACCATCAAGAATATCCTGATAATACCAGGCCTGCGCTCTAGCCTCCATATAACGATCCCGAGCCACCGTAGGTGCTGGGGCTGGTCCCCTGACTCCTACTACCAGTGCCCCCTATGGCTATGCCGGTGCCTGTGCTGGTGCCGCTGGTGGTGCCTATGGCTGTGGTGGTACCTGTACCTGCGGCTGTGCTGGTGCCTATGCCTGTACCTGAGCCTGTGCCTGTACTTGAGCCTGGGCTAGCTGCCCCTGTAAGACACCTATCTGTGCCTGTGTAGCAGCAAGCTGCCCCTGTAATAGCTGTACCTGTCCTCTGAGCTGGTCCCTCTCTGCTCTAATAGCCGCTAAATCTGGCTGTGCGGGCTGTGCTACCGTCGCAGCTCTCTCTCCGGCCCACCAAACCAAAAATGCTCCTGTGCACCCAACATTATCTACAGTGTCATCGGCAGGCCTCTCAGCAACCCAATCTGGATCCACGGGCTGTGGTGCAGGTAGTGGGGCCTCTACATCATCCCTCCGGTACTGAGGGAAGTGAGGGGGCTCATCTTGTCGTAGTCCCATCTACCTGCGTACCCTCTCTAGGGGTATCCTCTCATACTCTCCCGGCCTTTGTCCCACTATCCAGAATGTGTACTGGATCCACTGCAACTATCCTCGGGCTCCTCCGTGAGGGTGATGACCTCTATACGGTCTCCATACAATATCTGCCACTGTCAGGCCCTCTAATAAATGCCGGTAATAAGTAACGTCTCGCCCTGCAAGCACTGCTCGTGGCTGACCCACGACCCCCAACCACCTCTAAAAGCTGTATCTATAGATGACCTGTGGCCCTGGCTACTAAGGTAGCCCTACTAGTCTAATGCATATGATATGCTCATATGCCCATCATGTAGCTTTTTGTTCAATCGAGCTCACCTGTTCGTGTTTTAGCATGATTAGGGTCCTTGATTTGATTTGTCGACCAATTTTGCCTAGACCTAGACCGCGACGTTTATCTCAACCAAACCAACCATTTGGTACTGCCGAACAAGCCTAAACATTCCGGTACCTTACCCGTTATATACCCTGGAGTTACTTCCTATGCCTTGGATACCAGGATTATATCACCCTTGTTTGGATAAACTATCGACCTTTGCCTATGCATTGTTGGTTTGCTCATCAAATCATGTACCCTAGTTGCACTATTGCATTTCAACGTGCGTCTGCTTCCTTGGACCTACCCCACCCTCTCACCATCATCTCTACACCATTTACCCTTTATCAACCCTATCCCTGATTTCAAGTTCTCTCACTCAGTGATATATTTGAGGGGGATTACCTATACCCTTAACAGGAGAAACCACTTCATATTATTGTCCGTGTAGCTTTACAAAACAAGCTACACAACAATAAGGGGCTAATGTAGACACCAAATTTGTGTCTTACGACCCCTTATGACCCGCATCTCATTTCACAACCTAACCCCATCACCTAAACCTTACACAATTATTTATTAATTACCTTGTAATTGATAAATCCACATCACCTTACCTGCCACCTCATTTTGCCACCTCATCATGACCTATTCCTAACCATAAACAAACCTAATTAAGACCTATAACTTGGTTCACATCTACACCTATGACTAATGACCCCTTTCTCGCACCCAAAACTAACCTTCTAGTCACTTGACCAAGCCCGCAACTAATCTCTCGGGAGAAAAGCAGGGAAAGTGGGCTATTTTACTAAAAATAACCTACTTTTTCCTTACCGATACCGGTTCCTACTCGACCGCCGTCGGTTACGAAACCACCATCGGTTCCCTATAAATGGGCTCCCCTAACCAGAAAGAAAGGTGGAAGGATTTTTGGATCAAGGGAGATCATCAGAAGTGATCAAGAGAATCCGGATCTTTATTTGCCCGAGCAGAGACAAGTGAAGAGACAAGAAGAGTTTGCAGCAAAGGAGATCAAGACCAAGCCCAAGACTGCAACTGGATAACCAGAGCCCTGTGATACTCAGATGATCATCGGGAGGGAGATATCTCATCTTCTGTGTGCCAAGCCATCCTACTTGAGTTCTACCTTCATCGCCACAGTTCTTGGACCTACATTCTCGTCAATAAACAGTAAGTAGAACCTTGTATGTCTCTTTGATAACATTTCTTAGACTTTTTGAATCACAGTCGTCATAAGTTTATTCCTAGATCTACTACTAACGACATACTGCACTTAACTTTCATCCATACACCTTGATATTGCCCAGAAGGCCATTTTACCACACTCTGAGTCTTCCCTATCCTCCCATCATTCCCCTCAGCCATCCCCCAATCTTAATAACCCCACAATCACCTTGCAACCAGCCTCTATCCAGAAGCACTTAGATTGCTGACCCTACCGATATCGTTTATCCTCTACCGGTAGCGGTTATCTAACCACGGTTGGTTACCCAGTGACCGGCATCAGTCACTGTGACTTATACCCCAAAAAATTTTGCTTGCCTATTCGCCACCTAACAACCCCAAATCCAGCTCGGTTTATCCCTATAACTCAACCTGAACATATCAATGACCAGTAACCGAACAAACAACGTGACGCTTTATTATTGATAGTTTAGTCTCTATTGCTTTGTAACGAGATACCTAAATCATAATTTTGCAATAGCTTTCTATATTATCATTTGTGTTAAATCGTATTAAAAGGGGAACTGACCACCTTCGAAAGGAAGTTTTTATATTTCCTTGGCCTAAGGCAGATCCCTCATTTGTTGTCTAATTAAAATCTGGTGGTCTTGTATTCTTACTTACAGGTAGTCCTTCCAAGACAAAAAGGAGTTCTTCGCAGTCGATCTGATCTCTCTTTACAGTACACGCACACCATCTCAACATTCAACAGGTATCCCTCCTAGCCCTAACCCTTATCTGTTTCTCAAAGGAATGATAGGATAGAAGTAAGTCTATTCTGTAAAAGCCAAAACATTCCGTGTGAAACAAATTGAACTCGGGGATGTAAAACTCCTTAAGGAAAGCATCTTTTAATGCTACATAGTCTACGCAAGTCTGATTAGGGTTAAAATTTCTATACCAACTATGTGTGTGTCCTTATAATGTAGTTGCAAATTGACTTTCCCTGCACTCAAAATCCGTGATACCTTTTATGTGCCATAGTATTTCACAAATGTGCACATGTTCATTAGCATCCAATATGCCCCTATATTCTCACAGAAAAAGACACATCTCCATGTAAATATTCTAGGGTTTTCTCTTCCTTTAGAACCACCAGATCCACCAAAACTATAACCACTTACACCTCCTGATCCTCCACCTATAGCCGGAAGCATACCACTGGATGTACCTCCCTGTGTCCCAATAGTAGTACTGAACTGAACCCCTTCTCTCTCTCTATTTGAAGTGTTACCACTCCCAGAAGTGAGTCCAAAATTCTATGCACTTGAATTCTATGTAGATGATCCACCTGAAAAGGTATCTCCAAACAAAAACAAATTATTTTTTCCTACCATCGATCTACTTGCTATGTGACTTAATCATGCTCTCTCACTTCCTAAATTATCTCTCCAACTATTTGTCATACTCGATACTTGAAAACCAAATGCAAGGGCTAGGTTTGCAGGTAGATTTAGATGCATGCCCATGGCCCAAGTTGTCTCTACTGGTACACTTCCACGTGAGGCTGAGGGGGGTTCCCTGTCATGCTTTCCCAAATGGGGGAGTTCTTGATGCTCTAGCTCCACACCTTCTATGTGAGCTTCAAATCCTTCGAGATCCATTTCTCTCCTTAATGCCATTCACTCTACAACATCCCACTACTTCTCTATTTCCATCTTGCACACCTCAATATACTTAAACCACCTTTCTTTTCTCTTCCTTTTTTCCACTAGGTCTTTCATCTATCACCAAAGCTACTCCTACCCCCGCATATGGTGGGGTTTAGTTAGCCATTGGTTTTCTTTCCAAGTTCAGGGTCACCATAAATATTTTGATCTAAAGTGGAATGCCTTGCAAGTAAGTTCCCATGGGATATTGTAAATAATGGAATTCCACTACCTCTGGTAAAGAATAAATGGAAGTTGAATACTCCATAATATAACTATTAAGAACACCATGAAACCAAGTATCCATAACACATGTCTAAATCATATCAGCATCGTAAAGGGCCTAAAATTGTTCCTATGTCCAAACAAATGCATGATATCTCCAATCCCTTTTAGACACATAAGAAACCAGCCACTCATACAGTTCTACTTGAAATATATTGAAGAATTTCTCATACAAACTATCATACGGTTTTTGTTCCACCCATGTGCATCTATTAAACTTAGATCTAGTGTTGAACCTCCATGCGTATTCTTCTTATGTATCTTGTATCCACTCCTAAACACTTGTGAGAGTCAACTAGTATGTCTTCATCATGAACCATTTTGAAAACAACTAAAAAAGAGGTCCCAACAATGGAACCAATGATGCATCCTAGAATTTACTAGTAATAACCTAGGCACACTGACACATCACTCAACCTAGAATGAGAGCTCACCTGAAGCTTGCAAAGGTACCAAGCCCCTCTTTATGGTTTCTTGTGTAGGACGTTAGTAAGATGAAGAGTTAATTCATTCATATCCATAAATAACATAACATTCTACAGAGCAAATTCTAGATCTAGATCTAAGGGTAATGGATTTAAATAATAACCATAATGAATTCAACCATCTAAGAACCAATTTTACTCATGATTAACACCTTGATTCAGCCAATACACTCCATTATATTAAACACAGTAAATACACAGAAGCTTCTTACAATAAATAATACCATAAACTCATGTGTGCATCAGATCTGGTAGTATAAATTCATAACAACTCATATCCAATATTCCTATATATTCCTCTTATACTATGTAGATCACTACATATTTATAAGGGTGGGGAATTTCCCTTTAGTGCTTGCATAACTCCTAAAATAGGTAGCATGCTGAAAGTAGCTATGTGCCTTTACAATAATAGACACACATGTAAGTGGGCTAACAATAGATCTCTTCCAAAAAAATGGTAGTACAAACTCTATTATTAGCCCAAACCCATGTAAAGCGCTTAGTAGATGCTCTTCCCAAAATATCCTATGCATGTGGCACAAATATTTATCTGGTTTGTGTGCTCTACATGCTATCTCCAAAAATAGCCTGTACACGTGAAAATGGCTAAGTCTTGAATCTGTCCTTATCTTTCACGCGCATGTCCTTCCCTATCCTTCCATGCCTTTAAACGTGTCTTGTTCTTATGCACGAACCTTCTGTGTGCATTCTAATAAGTATCATACTTTGTCTACTCAACAATAATTGTAGGATGAGGGGCATATAATATGGACACCTTAGGTTTTGATGAGGAAAGGGATAGAGTAGACTCTATAGAAGGATAATTTACAAACAATTTTTATTTTGATTGAGTAGATGGTTAGAAGTCATGGGGGTGAGAATGAGTGTTGATCCAAAATACATTAATGAAGAGAGGAGGACATTATTTGGGAGAGTTTGTAGTAGGAGGGGTAATGGAAATGAAAGTTTAGGATGAATGGGGAGATCTAAATATATTGGTAGTTGATGGTTGTGATGAAGAAATGAGATTGGTTGATGGAGGAGTGTAATCCCATTCAACAAGAAGATCATCCTAATTGATAAGATTATGAATGATAGTCTGGAGAGATCTAAAAAAATTGTGGCATGTCCTAGTGCACGATGGTATGTAAAAATGATATTGGAGTAAAATTAGGAAGGAATTGAGGCACATGGATCAAAGGGTTTAATATATGGAAGGGTGATTTTAGATGTTTGAAGTAATTGTTGAAATAATTTTATGTAAGAAGCAGTGGGGGTGGTTGGAGAAGAGGTTATAGATGAAACAATAATAAGGATGGTGGATGAAGGTAAGAGGGGTGTTTTTATTTGAGGTGATTTCATGGGAGCCTTTGATTCTATCTTGGGATTGAAATAAGACAAAGATTGTCGTGTTTTGGTTTCAATTATGATTGGTGAGAACTTAAATGGTTTGGATTTTGATTTAATAGTGGAGGATGTTGATGATTTAGAAGGGAAATTAGATTTGGAAGAAGGTTTACATTGTGTTAAATGATTGATAATGGGGGTTTTGGACAAAGGGGCTAGCCCTAAGATGGAAAGAGATTCTTGTAAGAGTGGTGATGTGATATTAAGTTACCAAGGAGGGTTAGTCTTGGGAAAAGGAAGCTCTAGATTTTTGTGTGGATGTGTGAGGGATTTTCGGATGGGCATGTAAATTTTCTTAGACTTTGGTTGTGAGGATTTAACCTCAGTAGGAATGATGAAAAATTCAACTAGGGAATCTGTGGTGGTGGAAATAGGTAATGTGGGTTTCATTATTGGGGAAGATATTGAAGGTGGAAATGAATTTTTTATGATGCACTGGACAAGATCTAAAGGGTTTGTAGATTGTGTAGGTTTAGGAATTATTAGTGTAGGTATAATTAGAGTTGCAGATATGGTGATATTTCCATTTGTAGATGTATTAAGTATGGGTTTTTTCATGGTGGATGATTCAAGAGGTGGTATGGATGTGGACGTAAATTGAGATGTTGATGTGGGTATAATCATGATAGTATATGTGTTTGGTTCGAAAGTGAGTGTAGATGTGTGAGATGAAGATGTTTAAATAGGTGTTGATGTAGTTATTGGTGACAGGCGAGATGTGATATATGGGGATACATATGATATAGATCGAGAAGTGGGTATGATTAAGGTTGATGGGGATGTAGTAATTTTTATAATAGTTGATGTCGATGGTGTTGTTATCGTGGGGGAAGAATATGAAATAGGGGTGGATGCAATGGGTGATGAGATGATGGGTGTATGTGATGGTGTTGGGTTTTGATCTATAATATTAATTATATGGGCATTAGGTGCACGTGATGTGAATGGAGGAGTTTTATTATTGAGGGATGATTAGGAAACGGTTGTTTCAAGACATTAAGAGTTTCATTAGGTGTGGTGCATTAGGATTGTCCACTTAGAGGTTGCTTGAGTCTATAATTTTTTTGACTAGGTCTTTGAAAGTATGACACTTCTCAATATCATGGCCACAAAATTGGTGATATTTATAGTAATTTTTCTCATGGTACCACACTAGCTTAGGTCATTATTAATCATAAGGATGGATGGGAGGAAGTCAAATGAGATTGTATTCCATTATCTTATTAAATATTGAGCTATAATATTCCCTAAGAGGGGTGTAGTTAGGAGGTAGTAAAGGAGCTCATTGTGGAGGCTCTGTGTGAGAAGTGGATGTGGAGGAATATTTAACCATGATTGAGTCAGTGACGTTCTTGGATTCGTCACCATGTGTGGAGGATTTATTGAACTCAGTCTTGGGTTTTTTATCAAAGCTTAAGATGGCCTTATTAAAGGGTTTGGAGTTCAAGTTTGTGAGCTATGGTAAATGAATCTTCAAAGGTTTGGAATTATTAAATTTGAAGAGTGGAGGAGATTTGCTTTGCACAATACCTTGATAAAAATTCAATTAATTCAGTCCATGGAAGGGATAATGATAGTTTGTTGATTATGACACGTTATTGTGTGATGAATTCTGTGATAGATTCATCGTCATATATTCTAGTGGCATAGAGATTTGTTATAGTGATCTTACACACAATATTGATCAAGAAGTTTTTGTAGAAGAATTACACGAGTTGGGTGATAGAAATTAATGAGTTGTGTGGGATACCATTATACCAATCCAACGTGGGTCCACCTAAAAACATGGGAAATGTGCAAAGAATAAGTTCTTGATTATGGGAGATAAGGTAACACACGTATCTAAACACATGAAGGTGTTGTTGTGGATCCTCCTTGTTATTGAATTTAAGTCTTAGATAATTTTTGAAATTACAAATGACGAGGATAAAACTTTATAGGGATGGATGGATTGATAGGTTTGTTATAGATTTGTTCATGTGATAATGTGGTTTCGGATCCTATGGTAGTGGATTCAAGGTTAGCAATTATACTCAATAACACTTGTAAGGGATCGTTAGATGGCTTGGGTTAAGATGTTGAAGGATGAGATTATGATGCATAAGAGGTGGATGGGTTATGTTTTTGAGAGGTTTTATATGTTTGGGGATGTGTGAGTGTTGGTGGAAGTGGTTGATAAGGATGGAATAATTGGATGGGTTGAGATAGATGTTGTTAAGAAATGGGAATGTGGTAAGATTTTTTATATTGAGTTAGTTGTTGAGAGATGGGGAAAGTTGATTGGTTTTTTTTGGGATGAGTTAGAATATAAGAAATGGGTGGTTAGGATACTTGAGTTTATTGAGTGGGAAGTATGTAGTGATAAGCACCTCGATGAGGAGGTTGATGGATTTGCATTGATTCAGATAGATAGGGTTACGAAGTGATCTCATTAGCATGCCCATGGGAAGTGGAAACAAGGGGTAGAGTTGTGTTATGATATTTAGATATAAGAGGAATTACGTGATATTTTTGAGATGATTGAATAAGGGCACAAGTGACTATCGTAGAGTATGAGGTGATGGGGATATAGGATGTGATAGTAGTGTTGACACAAGGAAAATTAGGGGGAATGGGGACCATTGATTGAGTTTTATGGTGATTTTGAGGGATTAAAAAAGAGGATTGATTAGGATCAAGCTCATGTTGGGCATGGAAAGTTCACTCATGGATCTAGGAAAGAAAATAGTGATATGTGATGTGAGGAATTTTGTAAATTCAGGCTTGGAATGGTAGGTGTGAATTTATTGTAAATAAGGTCCATCAATGGGAAGTTTGGTAGTCTTACAAAGGAGATAGTTATGAATGGAAATTGGATTAATTTCGAGAAGATCTTGGAATTTCACACACCCATGATGGATGAGAGGAGGCATAAAAGCATCGATAGAGGTGGAAGAAGGGGGTCCTTATGGTCTAGATGGAACAAATTGATGAGTAAGGAAGGGGTTAATTTTGACATGAGTGTTAGGTTAGATTAATTAAAGCTCTTGAAGAGGGGGAATGAAAAATATGTGTTGAGTAACCATGGAAGAGATAACCAAAGGGGTGGAGGTAAGGATTGAAAGTGAAGAAGTATGTTTAAAGGAAGTGGTAGTAGAAATAGGAATTTTGTTTGGTGACATGTTTTGTTCCATTTTATTTTCTTGGGATCTTGTAATAACTGACATGAAACTAAAAATAAACAAAACTATGCTGATTTTTAATTAGATCAATCAAGTCACACAATAGAATTTTGATTATCTTGATAATTTAAGATGTGAAAATAAATGCAAGATGGGCTTGAAGGGAACCTAAGAATATATGGATGGTTTTAGGTAGTTTTAGGTAGAGCCTTTGATATACCTAAATATACATGAGGTACAAATCTGTGATGACTACTGATACGGGGCTTGGCATCGGGGCCTACCCCCTCACTTCACGGTCTCGCAAAAATAAGGGATTCAGATTCTTAGAAAATATACCAGTAGACAAAAAATTTGTAACCTTACCAGAACACTGTGATGGATTTCCTATTGGGTGATGAGATCCTAATACTTCCACCTAGTAGGAAATTTTTTGATGTGTAAATTGGTTTGTCTATTTGGATGTGTGTGATGAAGTGTACACAATGAGTTAAACTAGATTTCAAAGAAGATATGAAAGGTTATTTTAGATCCAAAATGAAAGGTTTAAATTTGATGAGGAAAATCAAGCAAGAAAGGAAAGTATAAAGAAAAAGGAGAAAATAAGAAAAAGAGGAATACCTAGACAATGATTTTCCTGTTTATCTAAAATTTTAATTCTTAAGAAAGAAAGAAAAATTTCATTAAATTAATGTGATCCAATGCAAAAAAACAAAGTGACGCTCCTATGTACATGGTTAGTATAAAATAGACCAAATACAATGAAAATGAAAAACAAATAACAAGAATCACCAAGAAAGGGTGGGTCTAACTAGGCATGCTAGAATGTTGAACAAATTCCCCATTCCTATTTTAGATTAGTGAACTAGTACTAAAGAAAATAAGTAGCTCCAAATATATGAGGTTTTAAGGTACCTCGAGATAGGATGACAATGAATACTGGAAAAATGAGATATCCTTCTATGTAGTGAGTGAGATGACCTGAAAATCAAGTGAACTAAAAAAAATGGATTAGTAGATTGATGAGTGGGTTTCTTGAAAAATTCAGTCTCGAGAAGTGAAAAGTTATTAGAATGGATGTCAACCCATGTTGTGATAAGAAAATATCAAATAAACTATTGATAAATTGGATGTAGCAATATTTGAATTGTAACAAATCTGAAATACATCAAAACATGATAAAACATAGATCTGATCTAAAACAATTATACCAAAACTATGTAGGTCGACGATGACCCAAGGCTGTAGGGCCAGTCGACGATGACCAAAGCAGATCAAATGAAACAATGGCTAAAAATGATGATATAAAGGCTCTAGAGGAAAATATGGAACTAATGATGCATTGAGATGAAATGGCAAGAACTTGCAAGAAATCTGAAACTGGATTTAAAAGAAAAGATATAAGACAATAATGAAATCTGATGACAAATACAAAAAATACATATATATTCAACAACGAATGGGATGAGTTGGAGATCACTAAGGACTAGCAAAATATATTTGGTATGAAAAAAAAATATAATGATAGGACCTTAAATTTGGGTGAATATTGAAATAGATAGGGTCAATAACGACTGGGGATGATCTAGTGTTTGATGAAAATATATGTATAGAAATGAAGACCTATAGATGAGAAATGAAGGCCTGGGAATGGCTAAGATAGATATCTCCTTATGATAGATGAACCTACACAAGATCTAATGATGATAGTTGCAAAGGAAAATACAAACATTAAATGATAAAAAATACCTCCAATCTCCAAGAGTGAACTTAAGATGTTCAAAGGTGACTCTAAAATATTGATGGTAGATGATGGTAGATACAAGGACACATAAAATGAAAGCAAGATTGGAAGAATTCTTGAAGACCCAAAAATTACATCCTAACAAAATGAGGGGTAGGGGAAGATTTTTAGGGTCGATAGTGACCCAGAAGGGTCACAAAATAGATCATGGTGCCCCATAATTTTGGTCGGTGGAATGGCAAGGAGCTCAAAACAATGACCCCATGAGAGGCATGATTAGGGTTTTGAAGGGTTAGAATGAATTAGGGCTGCTTAAGATGAGTAAATAGGTAGGTGAAGGGTTGAAATTATTAAATAAATGCCATAGAGAGGTGAAATCATTAAATGATTGCCTAGAAAGGATAAAATAGAAAATTTAAGAAGAAATAAACAAAATGGGTCTTTAGAATTAACTAAACAAGATTAGGGATGATTAATTAGATGATTAAGGTGGAAAATAATGGTAAGAGGGATAAATTGAATTTAGGAGGGAAGAATAAAATTTGAATGGGAAGAGAGGTATGTATGTAGGAAAAAGATGACAAAGAACGAACGTAGGATGAGGGTTAGCAATACAAAAAATTGGTTTCTACACTTGGTTGCACTTATTATTGTTTTCTTATATCTAATATGTCATTATCTTTATCATATACACATCCAGGTTTACTTGTTCTTTAGTTTTGAATGTAGAATCTTTACATTTTTGTACATACAACATTGATGCTTGGCATTGTACCTCTTACTAGTCCCACTGAATCTCCTGGGGGTATCTACATCTACTTTCTTACACACTATAGGTGTTATTGATTCACTTTATACTACTTCCTATTCTTACTAGGACACTATGTTTTCCATTGATCATACATGCTTTTACATACTCTTTATCTTCCTAATATGATAAAGGGTTCTTCATGTGTAACATTTTATTTGCTAGAAGTATTTGCACCCATGGTTTTCTGATACTTTGTTTGTTATTTTTTGCTATTGTTTTCCATTGTATGCCATTGTTTTTGGGATTTTACCTATGTCTTGCTTGATCATTTCATGTCTGCTTCTAGCCTCTTTGGCTCTGATTGTCTTGTGATATTGTGAGTGATGCCCCATATTTAAAACCCATTTTTTTATAGTCTACTTTTTCTCGCATTATTGATTTCATACGATATCTTCAATAACATGTTTGTCACTTTTTATACTAACACATGTATCTAGCCACTTTGTTTGCATGTACCTTGGTTTCTACCATGCATATTACCTCCCCCTGTAGGGTATCAGTTTCAAAAAAACATTCGGTCCTCCCCTTTAGGCCACATCCTCCTAGCGATGTCAGATGAATTCAAAATAATGGGGGCCATACATTGGGTGAATCAATCACCCCATACATCATCTCACAACTTCAATATAGGCCTACACATTACAGGAACAAAACAAAGTTACAGTGTAATAGTCCCATTTAAAGACTTTAGAAACAAGGGAATTTTTTTTACATGATATTTTTTGTTCTGAATTAACATAATTTAGAACACACATTATAATTCCAATCCATCTCATAACAGAAAACCATATGTAGCTGTAAATGACTTAGTGAAACACCGATCTCTCATTTCATGACTCAGTATTAAACCGATCTCTCATGTTTACTCAATAATGTGTATACTAGATATAATTGGTTCCTTTACCCTTTTAGGGGTAACCAAGTGTTCTTTCTAAGAGTCCTATTTAAATATCTATTACCGATATTCATCAAAAATCCTTCAACTTAGACAAGGTGACATAGGACAACGTGACCAGCAGCTTGCGATACTTTGGCAAAAGTTTCTAAACATGTTTAACATGTTTACATTCCTAGACGACATACTCATCAAATGGAAAAAGTTCCTCACCACACTTGTTATGTTATCTAGAGTGGTCTTTCCTGAATTCTTTCAGTCCAATCTGATTCAAGGTTTCATACTAGACAAGGTTAACAACATGCACTAGTGTGGAAGACTACTCATGGTGACTAAGGATCCATAGACATACTCAATCGACTTATGTCGATTGGGTATGTCTAGTTATCCTAAGTCAACATGGGTTGACATCGACACTAGATCATGTTCCTATCTTTGTATAGGGTAGAACCATGATCCAGTATTACACTTATGTCAATCGAGTTAAACAAACTAAGTAGGGTGTTGAGACATTGCAAATACATCATAGTATCCCTATAATGACTCTTGTCATTATGAAGGTACTATGCTGCAGTTGATGTGTACCAACATCCAACTAAGTTTCCTCAATTGGACTAACATACTTACGATTACAAGTTTATTAAACCATTAAATCATTGCCTTAAATATTAATGAAAACATCACTTTACAATTCAACTAAGCATCATTTAACCTATAAGGGTACAAGTTGTAATTACACCAAAATTAGGTATGCATACATAACTTGATTTCCTAACCATTCCAATTACACATTAAGTTTGTCTTTAAACTAACAATCTATAACATATAACGATAAGATTGATCTCAATGATATGTGATATATAATTTCCACTACCCATTAAGATTAGATAACATGAAAAATTCTACTCAATTGAGGTTCTCGCAGTTTCAAATATCACCAGGAGTCAAGCCTTTGGAAATATAGTTGAATCCATAATTAAATCCAAGATCAGGACATGCCAAAATCAAAAGGAAGAAAAAATCTCATAGACAGTGTCAAATGTCAACTTGGCATGAGTTCTAGGAAGAAAAGGGAGCGGAAGCTTTAGATCCACGTGATGCTTGCACATGGAATCAACTATGGATGACCTGCCCAAGTAGAATTATTCACAGTGATATACGGTTGGCTCTTTACTTACCCAAAGGATAGTGTCCCAATCACAAATAAAGCTAGGTGTCAGCCCCACGCACTCCCATAAACTACAATGGAAGCAAAGACCTTAGGGGAGCACTTGATGACCACATGGATTTCATTCTAAATCAGCTCCGAGTTTGAGATAGATTTTTAAAAGATTGGTGATAATCCAAAATCCATGTAGAGTGAATTATGGCACCTAACTCAAAGGTTTAAATATTCAGATATTTTTAAAAGATCAAAGGCAAAGGGTCATTCATATGTTATTTTTAGGGATGAAAATAACGTGTAGTTCTGTGCGAAGAGTGTGAACCTGGAAATACTTAATTTGTTCACCTGTATTCAAAGTGTCATTCTCATAAAAATAACATAGATAGGCGCCACTTGAATAATGAGCTCAGGACCCAATGCATAAGCAAGTAAAGATGCAAATATGTAATAATGATTTGGAAGAATAAGTCTTCTCCAAGGGATTCAGTTGTAAAATAGTTAAGAGATGCATTAAATAGGCATGGCTCTCACTCTTTAAAGAAAATATAATGGGAAAGTGTGACAAAGATCTCAAAAAATCTATTTCGATTACTTTACATCATTTATCATAATTAAAAAATAGTTTGAGAAGGGTCTCTCATGCCATTTTCCTCCTATATATTGAAACTGAAGGCTTCAAAATAAACAAACACTTCTGGAGTTAGTTATTTTCTTCTTTTATAAAAGGTAGGAGGCTGGAGCTTTGGCCTTCTTTCTGAGCTTGTAATGGCATTTTCCTCTTATCTATTATAATATTGTGCATGTTATTTAGAGTAATATAATGTGCCCTTTGATGTAATTTTTCCATCCTTTTCATAATCTTTATTATCTCTAATAGCCTTTATTTTGATATAGATAACTATGCATGTTTTGGTGTTATTGTTATCTGCAGAAGCTGTGCTTGATTATTTTGGAGTAGTGTTTTATGTGGATCATCTCAGGTATGTGGTGCATCTTCTCAAACCTATTCATTTACCACCTTTCTCTCTATTTCATTATGTTTCGTTATGAGTTAACTCTTTCACTTTTTGGCGCATTCCCCCCATTAAGTTTAAAGATTAGTTCATTTTCCCTAACCCTCAACTCATACCACAGAGAAGAGCTAGCTTCTTTAAAATTTGGAGGTCTCCTTATGGTGGAAATCCCACTAACCTAAGGTTACTTACGACTATGATGGTTTGTCTGTAAAGGATCGTCGTCAAATATTTTTTTGGCATGCTCGGTGGGACGACTCAGAGCGGTATTTTATCATTACATCAACTCGGTCTATTTCTGGTAAATTTAAAGTTTAAATGGAGATAGTTATAGAGAACATCCAATGAATCCACATGGTTTGAAAAAATCATTATAAAAGCTCGCAGACCTTCATCTAATCCATTTCCACTCATCTTTCTTTCCATGTCTTCCATTTCTCTTCATCCTATGGAGTTGTGCAATCATGACTTCATTACCACCAAGGGACCCATATTTCCAGTGATATCTTCAATATTGAATGAGTGATATGTCTTCCCTAAACCAACATCCTAACCCATTTCAAAGTCACCATGGTGACCCAGATTAGAAAAGTCAAACCAGTTTGACTATGAAACCAATCAAAAACATGGGTGCGTATTTGATAGCTACGAACAATTGAAGAGGCTGGTCTACTTCAGAAGATAGAACAAATAGAAGTAAGCATGGTTCAATCTCAGAAAATGGCACAAATGGAGGCATTCAGAATAGGATACCGAGATCCTTGTCCATGGGTTTTCCTTATTCCTGGACATTATAGCTCATAGGATAAGCTTAGTGTTTTAGAAGAACTGCCTCCATTTCTACAGTGGATTGGGAGTATTGAAATATATGGGTGGATCACAAGACAAAATTGTCGATGGGAGAGTCAATCATTGGCTCTTTTTTCATTTCCCATCCCATCTCAGTCTTCACCATACTATACCACTCCAAATGCTGAGTTCCCTTCTCCATCTCCAATCCATCCATTCCACACTTCCCCTTTGTTCGAGTAGTTATACCCATCTTTCTAACATGTAATGGCTCCAAATCCAAAAGAAGAGGAGCATATGGTGAGAAGTGATATAAACTCAGGAGGTTCATTTCAAGATTTGAGCATTCAAGAAGATGTAGATGTTGCCTATGTTTTTCCTCCCTACAAAGCAAAGCCCCTGGAAGATTTTGGGCCAATGGGATTCATATTGCAAGATGAAGCCACATGTGATGGAAAATTTGTCAACTCAAAATCCATCACAAATAAGAGGGAGCCTTTGACAGAGGAGGAAGAAGATAATATTGAGTGCTTATCATATTTGGAGGGATGCCTCTATGAAGAATATCCTATGGAAATAACAACCTTTGCTACTTCATCAACCTCATAACAAAAGCAGTCTTCTACTCACAATAGTTCTCCTGGGACTAGTCCAAGGGCTCCAGAAAAAAGTATCATTGAAATTTTTTTTCTTTCAATCGAAGAGCCTAGATTTTCTAGAAAAGCTGATAAAAATAAGGAGGGAGGAGATAAGGACAACACCCTTCAAGGAAGCCTGCAAAAAATCCCCATTCCAAAAGATGCAATCCAGAACAATGGGAAGGAACAAAGGGTCAGACCGACTCTTACAAGAGGATAGTCCTTGTCAAGAGTAAGGAAAAATTCAATACCATTCATGCTCACTTCAAGGCATGAGGATAATTTTCAAAGCCCCAACTGTCAGCTATAACACCTCTAACCAAAATATGAATGTCTTGAGGAGGTATTCATTTCATTTTTTGATACCATGGGGGGAAGAGTGAAAGGTAGTTTTTCACTCTTACTATAGGCCATGCCTATAGCTAGATTAATTATATGGCTGCACTTTATAAGGAAGGGAAGTTATTTCTCCCTGCCAATTTTAGGTTTTGTTTAGATTTTTCAAAAATAGTTAGCTTAGGAGTAGGAATAGATTGCTATCTAAAAAATAAGTGCATACGCACACTCTGCATGAATCATTTGAGTCATGTATGTTTTGTCTCTTTCTATAGGCCTGATTTTGTATTACTTCATTAAGAGGAACCAGATTCCGTAAGAAGACTCCAAATCATAGGAGAATTCACAGTGACCTTTAGTGGTTGTAGTATTCACTCCAAGAAAATTTAGAGCAACTAAAATAAGTCAGCAGAGTGACATTATGGAATCTTCAACTTTCTACTCTCACAAAATTAAATAACAAAGTTTTCCTTATCAGATCAAGAAAGCACAAGGATTGACTAATGGCTACAGAGGTGCAACAAACCTTCAGGCACCATGGACCAGGTTCAGAATAGCTCATAATATGGCCTAGACCTAAGGGATAATGGGAGATTATGGGTTCTGTTGACGATCATCCTTGGAGGATTAGACCATTATAGTCGTGGGAATCCTTAGGCTAGTGGGATGTGTGCCCTAAGGAGACCTCCATATTTTAAAGAATTTTGTTTTTCTCTTTGGTGTGAGATGAGGGTTAGAAAAATTGAAACAAAATATGAATTCTAATGGGGTGATGCACCAAATGAGCCCTCTAAGAGATCAATTGAAAACTCAACTGTTTGAAAAAGGGAAATGGTGAACGACTTAAAAGGGTGGATGAAATTGCACCACAGGCCAGAGAAGATCACATAGAACGCTACCTCAAACTACTTAAGCAAAACTTCAAAGATAGTAATAACATTGAGAGATGCACAATTTCTATGTGAAAATAAAGGTGATCAGATAGAATAAAGATATGTAAATGATAAACAGAATGCACCGCATGGCATATATATTACTCTAATAATTGTGCCCAGTATTACATTAGAAAAGAGGCAACATTGTTGTTATAATACCCAAGAAGAAAGCTACAGTTCCAGGTCCCTGTCTTTTACAAAGAGGGACTTAAGACAGAGAAGAAAACTGAATGATTCTCTGATCCTTTATTTTTATCACAATTACAATATATATAGGAGGAAGAGGAGAAGATAAGAAGCTATTCTTTACTCCTTTCCAACTTCTCCTAATTATGATAAATGTATTGAAGTGATAGGAACATATTTTTTGATATCTTTCTCACACTTCCCCATTATCAACCCTTTCTAACGAGTGAGAGCCATGCCTATTTAATGCACCTTTAACTATCTTGTCAACCGAGTCTTTTGAGATGGACTCACCTTTTGAGGAATATCCCTTCAGCTCTTTCTTACATAACCAGGTATTCTAATCCCTTGTGCATTGGTTATCGACCTCATGACTCAAGCAACACATATTTTGTAGTTATACTGAAATGACCCTTTGTATGCAGGTGAATAAATTGAGTATTATATAGTTGTCACTCTTCACACGGGACTACGCATTGACTTCACTACTGAAGTTACAAGCCAATTGTTTGAAAAGGTCCTAAGTATTTAAATATTATAGATAAGTCTCATAATCACTCATACATGATACATGGCTTGCCACCTTTGTCACCTACTTCGAACCTAGAGTCCATTTATTCCAAGATCCATGTGGGAGGCCCACACATCATTAAGATTTCTAATTTTCTTTAGGGCTTTGGGAATGCGCTATGCTGACACTTGGCATCACCTATGAGCCTGCTTCTTTATTTTTTATTTATCTAAGTCTTTTTTGTTTCTCGAAGATTCGACTCTGGATGGGCTTTTAAAATGTAGGAATCCTCCTAGCTACGGAATTTAGATAACAGGTTATTTCCATTTAGAAAGCTAATGGTCCTCGTATTCACCAAATAGTTATCTAATTTCCACCACCCGCTAAGATTAGATAACAGGCAGATTCCTACTCAATCGAGGTTCCTGTAGTTTTGAATCTAACTAGGAGTTAAGCCTTCAGAAATACAACTAAATCCATGATTAAAGTCAAGATCAGGACATACCAAACTTAAAATGAAGCAAAAATCTCATAGACACTACCAAATTGCAACTTGGCACGAGTTCCAGGAAGTAAAGAGAGCAGTAGCTTCGGAGCCCTGTGAGGCTTACATGTGGAGTCAACTGTGGATGACTCACCCAAACTAAAAGTCTTCATAGTGATATACGGCTGGCTCATTAGTTACCCAAAGGATAGTTTCCCAATCAAAAATAAATCTAAGTGTCAACCTCATGCACTCCTAGAAGCTACAATGGAAGTAAATACCCTAGGGAAGTGTTTGACATCCATGTGGATTTCATTATAAATCAGATCTGAGTTCGAGGTAGATTGCTAAAGATTGGTGATAATAAAAAATCCATGTAGGGGGAATTATGGAACCTATCTAAAAGGTTTAAATATCTAGATATTTTAACAATATCAAAGGCAAAGTGTTATTTAGTTGTTCTTTGCAAGGATGAAGTTAATGCATAGTTCCATGTGAAGAGTTCAAACCTGGGAATACTTTATTTGTTCACCTACATTCAAAGTGTCATTCTCATAAAAATAAAATAGATAAGCACCACTTGAATCATGAGCTCAGGACTCAATGCATTATCAATTAAAGATCCAAATATGTAATAATGATTTGGAAGAATAATTTTGCTCTAAGGGAGTTGAGTTGCAAAATAGTAAAGAGATGCATTAAATAGGCATGACTCTCACTCTTTATAGAAAAGATAATGGGAAAGTGTGACAAAGATCTCAAAAAATATATTTCTATCACTTTGCACCATTTATCATAATTAAAAAAGAGTTTGAGAAGGGTCTCTCATGCCATTCTCCTCCTATATATTGAAACTGAAGGCTTCAAAATAAATAGACACTTCTGGAGTTAGTTAGTTTCTTCTTCTATCTTAGTTCTTCTTCTGTAAAAAGGTAAGAGGCTGGAGATTTGGCCTTATTTCTAAGCTTGTAATGGAATTTTCCCTCTTATCTATTGTAATACTGTGCACATTATTTTAAGTGAATATAATATGCCATGTGATGCAATTTTTCCATCCTTTGCATAATCTGTATTATCTTAGATAGCCTTTATTTCAACATAGATAATTGTGCACATTTTTGTTTTATTTATATCTTTAGAAGCTGTGCTTGGATAGTTTGGAGTAGTGTTTTGTGTGGATCATCTCTGGTATGTGGTGCATCTTTTCCACTCTTTTCATTGCCCACATTTCTCTCTATTTCATCCAGTTGCATTACGACTTAAATCTTTCACTTTTCGGCACATCGCCCTCGTTAAGTTTAAAGATTAGTTTATTTTCCCTAACCCTCAACTCATACCACAGATAAAATCCAACTTATTTAAAATCTAGATGTCATCTTAGGGTGCACATCCTACTAACCTAAGGTTTCCTATGACTCTGACGGTTCATTCGTAAAGGATCGCCGTCAATATTATGTAAGTGTGTTCATTAGATCCCTTTCTTGTTACAACCTTAGCTTAAAACAATGTTTATTTAAAACCTTTACTTTAGAATTCATAAAAAATTAAGTCTAATCCCTTTATTTCCTTTTTAGGAACTAATTAATTTGATTAAATGATTTTCCTAAGGAAGAATTAGTCAACCATTTACATAATATAAACAAACACTTTTACAAGATCATCAAATAAGTTTTCATGGTTGATTCAAGCAAAATATCCTTCTTCTTTTTTAAGGACTAATATCCAATTATGAAAAAAAATTACATATGTTTTAAATGCAATCAAGAATTCATACAAATACATATTTATAATTCACCTCAAATTCCCTTTGCATTATTTAAGGATTTATTTAAGAGTATCAACTATTAATTGCATCTCTTTTATGTTAAAATAAATCAACTAATATTTCAGATCCTAAAACCTAATCCCATAACACTTAATATATTAATTGCCCCTTCATTCAACATATTACTTAATAATACATCCCAATGAAAATATCACAATAAAGTAGTGTTCAACAATAATCAAACCATTCAAAAAGCAGTGATACATTCACTTATTACAGAAGTATTTCATATATTACTAAGTTTCATAACAATAATATAAAATACTTTTATTAAATCTTCCTTTTCCAACAAAATTTCAGTTCAAGTAATGATGCCACATAATCATCATAATAAAGAGACAATTTCTTTAGTTAAACTGATGTAACTTTCTAAATGTCTTTCTCCTTTTATCTTTTACGAAATCCACATGCAAAATTGTTAGCACAAGTAAGTTCATTTCAACTAAGCATGATAAGCACTATAACCTTAAAACATTATGCTTTTATCTACATGTTTCATAAAAATAAGCCTGTTGTTAATGAAAAAGTTCTGAAAACACAAACAAGATAAAGAAAAATAACTTTCCCTAAAAGATTACAAACCAAGAAGGAGAGAGAAGATTAGAGATTTCATAAGTAATATATAATCAAGGATTAATTAAATCATCATAGTTAATCCTAACTCCACACTCTTAAGAACTTATTACCGCGTGCTAGAAATAAAAGAACATTATTGAAGAAGGGATAAATTCATATTTCCATCCTAACCTTACCTCCTCATTCAAGTTTCCAAATTAAGTTCCCCCATTCAACCTATTCTAACTTTTCAAGAAGTAATACAAGATATACAAAACTACCTTTCAGAATAAGTATACTATTTTATTATTTCCAGATAACATCCTGAATTATACATGAATGAATAAACAAAAAAATCATCTTAACATCATGAGCATTCCTTTTACAATGGGAACAAAATTTAAATTCCCTATTTTTAGTAGTCCTACCCATTTTATCATTCCCTGAACTCTATCTAGGAAAATGATTCCTCTTTTTAGGAGAGTTAACCTTTGTCATTTCTCACCTTACCAGGGAGATATTGGTATTTAGCACCTACCTTATAATTCACAAAAGGCATTAAATTATTTATCATATTTTTCCTCTTCAAAAAATATACTACAGAATGATTAGTACATTCACAAAATGTGTAAGGAAACACAAAATTCTTTCTACCAAAGCTATATTGTTAAGACTGAAAGAGATTTTTAGAAGTTTTAGGATTTAATTTTCCCTTTGTGATATTTTTAGTGTAAGTGGGAGGAGGTGGAATTTCATTACCTCTTTTACCTATTTTCTAACACCTTTCATTGTTCCTCTTGATGGAAGAATTCTACATTTCTATAGGTGTAGATCCTTAGCTGTTGGAAGCCTGTCTTCCTTCAGCTGCTTTGGAATTTTCTCCAATTTCTGTATGCCTACTAGAATAACCCAAACCTACAAACTAATGTTGTTCCTCTACCTGTATTGGGTTAACATCACCTTGTTCATTTTTAACAAGGAATTTTCAATTATATCCCATTTTAACCATTATCTTAGACCCAATTCCCTTAGTGTGTTTTTCAAATTCACCCAAAGAAATGTCCAAAACTAAATGAGAGCAACTATTGTCATATGAACAACTTATAATGCATTTTTCTTTCATAGTACCTACATCTTCTTTGGAAGGCATTTCCTTCTTTTTTTCACCTTGTTACAACTTTTCCAAGAGGGAATCCTTGGTCCGTATTTCTTCCTTCAAATCTTCAACAAATACCATCAACTTCTTGCTATCTGCAAGCATCTTGTTAAAATACTCCTTTTTGTTGGTTATAGAGGATTGAGGCTCATATTTTAACCGCACTATTTCCTCTTCTAAGGAATAAAATTTATCTCTTATGAAATATTTTTTTTCTTGGAGTTGGCAGTTCATGGATTTAAGATCATCCAGTTGCTCTTGTTTGGATGACTTTCCCATGATTCCCTGTTCATGCAAACACAACCTGTACTTCTAAAACTGCACACTACAAAAGAAGATTAACAAGCCCCAAAAGGTCTACACATTGAAAACTGAAACTGAAGCCAAATTTTCAAACACAATTAGAAGATAATCTGGCAATCTAACTTCTTTGATACCAAAACGTGATCCAAAAATAGGTGCTTGAAACTAACACTTTTAATCATTTCAAAGGATCTTCAATTTTAATCAACTTAAAAGGATTTTATACTTCAAAAAACTAATTAAAATATGATTTAGGATTGAATTCAAACTGAAATTAAGTTTGCAATTTACTCAAATTTTCATTGTTTGATCAAAGCCTAAAAAATCACTATTTCAGATTTAATTGATTTCCCCATTTTTATCAATTACTAATTATAGTTGCATCCATATTCATATTTGGAATTTAATTTAATTGTAAATATCAGAAACTAAAAACAAAATAAGAACACAACACCCAAATTGTTTATGGGGTTCGGAATTCTTACGTCCCTAGGTTCGTGGTGAACTGATCCATTAATAATTTTAAATATGTAAGTACAATAACCTTTACATTAACCAATAATGAATCAAAAAACCTAAAAAAATGTGTTTCAAACCTTCAAAGGATGTTAATCTACCTTAGGCTCATTCGTTCACCTTTCTGATCCACTTGCAGAGGTGTCTCCCTTTGGTTCTACACCTTTGTGTAACTTTAAAAGAAAATAAATTAGTCACAAAACCTCAAAATCAGAAAAATGATCACACCATCGTGATCATCTCAAAATTTTGAGCAACTTTAATAGATAACTCAAGATCTGGAAGTGAGCAAAAGTGCTCCAAAATTGTACTTTTCCAAAACTTCCTCCTTATTCCCTTGACACAGACTTGGTACTTGTTTATTACAAATACAAGTGAGCTTGTTGTATACCACCTCCAAGAGGGTGGTGGGTTGGTAAGGCCGCCCATATTTTTAGATGAGGTCGTGGGTTCCACTCACCTATCTCCACTCCCACTGCCAACTCCCATCGGATTAATCCCACCTTCTAAGCATTATGGATAAAGGAACACTTTATATGGTAAGGCATATTCATGGTTTATTGGTTTAGAGATCCATTTTGGTGGGAAGGATAACCACAAGACCGTGTAATTTGGTTATTTGGAATTGGGATGAGGTTTAGCATATAATGCAATTGGTTAGAATATAATGCGTCGATAATAATATTATCTAAAGAATTTAGTATAAAATGCAAAGAGATAAGTCTTAAGCGGCCAATATGGACATGTGACCATATAGCGATATGGATTTATAAGGTGAATAATTACACAAGTAATATAAAATTTGACCATACCATAATATGATATTCCACTAATGAAATATGGCAATAAATACAACTTATAGATCCTTGATAGGAAAATCAAACTCATGGTGGCATTTTTCTCCTTTTTCCACTTTCCTGCTATTGACTAAGCCACTTGGCCAATTGTGCATGTGTCCACATCACCATGGATCTGTTGACTAATGTTAACCTTCTGATTGACCAAACTTTGAACAGACATATCTTGAGTTTAGAGTGTCTGTTTTTCACATTCTTACAGTCATCAGAAAGATCTCTAAAGGCTCTCCTAAAATGGCTTCGTTTAGGGAATTATAGGGAACATTTGACACTGAAATTGATCCCTTGATCACATTCCCATTCTTATCTTAAGTTTGAGATCATCCAAATGGAAAGATTATAAAAATTAATGAAACAAAAATTTAGAACTGAAAAATACTCCAACCAAACAAGGAACGTTCTAAAGAGACTTTTTAGTACCACACTCTCAAATACATCTTAATAACTTAAAGATTCAAGTCAGACTATCTGTTATAGAAAAAGGAATGCAGATATAAACCAAGTAGATCCAGGTTTACCCAACTCCATGGTTGGAAATAACTTAAATAGAGAATCAATAAATTGACAATACTTCCCTCTATACAAAAATAATTTAGATGTTAAAACACATAAATGAAAAGCCACAAACATTTCACATTTCACAGGTTAATCATCCACTCCATGCAAATATGGACAAAACAAAAAGAGAACAAACTCCCTCAAGAGAAATGCACTTCAAGTGCAGGAACAACTTGGGATGCCCACATAAGATCAACAAGCTCTTACTTGAAGCACAAATTTATCCTAGAAGTGGGTGACCATTAACAGATCAGTAAAAAGAATAGAAAAAAAGGCATTCAATAGTTTTACCAGTCTGTTCTTCCTCCATAGTCGTTACTATCACCAATAACAGCTTACCAAATTAGACAAATACTTGATTCAGTTCCAAGTAAACTCGGTGATGAAAAGAAAGGAGAGAAACCCAAACTTAGTTCAAATATAGCTTCCTAAAGGAATAAAAATCATCAAAACAAGAAGGAAGATAGATCATTTGAACAACCTCCTTTCAACAAGAGTTCATCAACAACCAACAATTCATGAGAAATTTCCAAGATCAAAAGATTTGATAAGGAAACCAAAAACTAGAGTTGGTTTACGAAAATAAGAAGTAAATGCAATAGAATAGAACCTAAAAATTTCTCATTCATTATTTATGTTTAACTTATCTAGACAAGCTTTATCAAAATGAGAAAAGAGTTAATACAAATCCAAAAATAAGTGTATTCGATATCTAAACATGAGATGGATATTCCTTGCAATAAGAAAATGTAGTCATGAAACAATTTTAAACAGAAAAATGGTCCCCACTTCCATTTTCAAGAAAAAAAATGAAAACGCAGAACCTAGTTTAACCTAAAACAATGGTGTAAATCCTAAACCACAAAATATATGTCTCTTAAATTGGTGAACTTCAAGCATAATGATAAGGAAAAAATTATAACCGAGACACTACAAATTCTAACCAAAAACTAGAATAATATTAATGTATATGCTCTCTTCAGTCCAGGTAAACATCAACAGATAACAACACAGATCTAATATAATGTTAAGAAGGTTCCACTACAAATACGATAGTCATAGATGCAACTAGAATAACCCAAAGTTCATATTTCACACAAGTACAAAAAAAATCATTACTCATCCAAAGGAAACAAACTAAAATGCCATAGAAGTAAAGAATAAACAAACATAGAACAAGAACATAAGGTTTCAAACAAAGAAGAGTTATTTTAATGAAGCATTTAAATAAAATCAGAAGACTTAAGGGATAGTGCCTATTATGCCTGATATTACTCCTGTCATTTATATTTTGTTGTAAATCTACTTGCAAAGCCTCAACAACAATTATTTTCCATGAAAACTCCAACAACAAGCTCCGTAACCTCCTTTTCTTCCTTCTTATAGCTTCTTAGTGACATTTCCATTAACAACACAACCATGCAAGGTGAAATATCATGCAAGGATTTGAAATTTTGGTTTGAAGTGAAAAACCACATGTAGAGATAAAGGCTCACAAAAACAAAATGATCAATGTAAAACCAAAAACCCTTCTTCCTTCCAATTTCCCCTAATTCCTAGGTAATTTTCGCTATTGCCAAGAATATTAAATGTCAAATAGGACTAATAGTCCTTCCATATATCCCACCACCACCAACTTGCATTTGGCTATGACAAAATTTAAATTTCCATGTATCTATAACTTTAGCAGATATCCCAACTAACCACCCGATAAACCTTCACACACTCGTAAAATTTGGCAAAACAATGATTTTTAATGCCCAATAAATCCTCATAAATACATTGAGGTTGTTTCCACCAACTATCTTTTTACATTTCATCCCATCCAACCCCTTAGGTTAGCCCAAGTTTTAGGTTATGTTCACAACATTATTTTAAGAACTAACTTAGGTCCTTAGGTTAAAGTCTTAAGGTCTTCCCTTTTTTATTAACATTCCACTTTAATAAAATAACTAAGTAATTTAGGATATATTAAAACTTAGGATATGATTACCATCTTAGAAAAGTATATTTAATTAGGTTCCTCGACAATTGTCAAAAATTAAAAATTACATCTTAGCCAAAGAATAATCAATAATGACATCCAAAGATCACATACAAAGCATGGGAGCAGTAGAGTTCACCCAAGATTTCAAGACAACTAGATTTCAAAGGTCCCATAATTTTTCCAGCTTAGTCAAGATGAATACAATGTCACGAAATTGAAATCATACCTAGGATCATTGAAATTGATCTAACGTATAACTATCATGCATTAGAGATTATGAAAACTGAAGCACAAGTTCAAGTGCAACAAAGATTAAGGACTAGTTTAAACCGAATCAATTCCTTATTTCTACATGCAATGAATCATTTAATATAAGAAGAAATGAAACACTTCATTTTTAATTAAGCATAAAAATGGAAGAATGGTATCTATTTCCATAAGATAACATATTATCTTCAATAAACATGATTACTAGTTCCCAAGAGTACATTGTCTTCAAACAAGAATCATATATCAACATTTGCAACATCAAGAATAGAAGTCATCACAGATATCAACCATTTTAGAGGTGTTAAATACCTCCATCCTAAAAAGCATCATCATCCCGATGATTAACTTAGTCCACATTCTTAAACAAGAAAAATAATCATAATTATAGTTCTTTCATCCATAAGTTCACAAACAGAAACAAGATTTGAGAAATTCAAATTTTCATAATTTATTACGGCATTAAAATAGTTGTTCCAATACTAATAATCATAGTACCTGCCCAAAAATGGAAGAGTTATTGATAGCTTAAAAACAAAGTCTGTAAGTTTTTTCCAAAGTCAAATCTATTTCTCTTCAAATAAATGAGGAAAAGAAATTTTCATGTCCTCAAGCTTTTCCCATGTTGCACTTACTTTTTTAAACAGGTGCCACTAAACCTTGCATTGACTAATATCATGATTGTACAAGTGTAACTAGCGAGTTTTAAGCATTCTTATGGGTTCAACCATGATTATTCCTAGGTATTGGACCTACAAGAAATCCCAATTTAACACATGTGATAAATTTGAAATGTATTTCTTAAGCAAAGGAATATGGAAAAAATCATGCATTCATGACAAAGAAGGGGGTAATGCTAAATGATAAGCTACAAGATTGATTACTTCAACAATCTCGAAAGGTCCCACATAATGAGGTGATAATTTGGCTGCTTTTCCAAAGGTTATAGAACTATTTTTAGGCTTAACATGTAAACAAACATTTTCACTAAGTTCAAATTTCTTATGAACCCTTTTCAGATCTGCATAACATTTTTACTTATCTGTAGCTTCTTTTAAACGTTCACAAATCATTTTAACTCGTTGTTCCATTTTAGTAAGGATTTCAGGTCCAATTACCTCTCTGTCTTCAATGCTATCCTAAATTACTGGAGTTCTACATTTCCTTCTGTACAATGCTTCGAAAGGTGCCATTTTCAAAGAGGCATGATATGTATTATTATAAGAAAATTCAAATAAAGGAAGGTAGTATTCCCATCTGTACTACTGATCCATGTAGTACATCTGTAACATATCTTCCAAAACATGATTAGCTCTCTTAGTGTGACCATTTGTTTCCAGATGCTATACAGAACTAAAATTTAGTTTTGTTCCTGAAGCTCCATTTGGTGTTTTCCAAAACTGAGATTTCATCCTAGGGTCTCTATCATATATAGTTAATTCAGGTACTCCATGTAGTCTAAAAATTTAATGCACAAATATTTTTGCTAAAATAGGTGAATCATCCTTAAGATTACTGATAATAAAATGTGCTACTTTTGTCAATTTATCAACAACAACTAAAATAACATCATGTTTATTTCTTGACATAGGCATTCCCTAAACAAAATCCATGCTAATTACCTACCACTTATATTGCGGTATGCTATGAGGATAAAATAAACCAGCTAGGTGCATATGCTCAACCTTAACACGCTGACATTCCAAGCAGTGAGAAACAAAATCAGTTATGTCTTTCTTCACCCCTTTCCAAAAATATTGATATTTTACACCAGTAAACATTTTTATAATACCGAGATGTCCTAAGTAAGGTGAATTATGAAATTCCATCATTAAATTTCTTCTTAGATAATTTCCTGAAGGTACATACCCCCGATTTTCATATCTCAAAATTCCTTCGTTATTGAAGTTAACACCTTTATATCTTACATCATTTGGATCTGTAACAAGTGTTGTTTTTACCTGCTAAAATTAAAATTTAGATTCCATGATACTTGTTAACTCATATTTAAATTGAGTTCTCAAAGTGATAAGTATAGAAATATGTTTCCTACGACTTAGTGCATCTACCACTCTATTTTCCTTCCCTTTGATGTAACTTATGTCGAAATCATATTGTGACAAAAACTCTAAACATATTCAGTGTCTTGCATTTAGATTTGGCTAAATGAAAATATACTTCATCCCAAGATGATTAGTCTTTAATTCAAAAGGTCTTCCTAAAAGATGTCTCCATACTTGAAGTGCATGAACTATGGAAACAAGATCTAGGTCATGGGGAGCATAATTCAACTCATGTAACTTGAGTTTTCTTCTCTCATATGCTATAACATGATCATTTTGTAACAAAATACCTCTTAGTCCTTCACCGGAAGCATCTGTAACTACCATAAAATTTCCATTTGGATCAGGTAAAACCAAAATAAGTGCAGATGTTAATTGATTCTCAAGAGTTTTAAATGCTGATTCACATTTATCAGTCCAATCAAATTTCTTGTTTTTCTTTTGTAATTAAGTTATCAGTGCAACGACTTTTGAAAAGTCGTTAATAAAATTTCTATAGTAACTAGTGAGCCCCATGAAGCTTCTAACTTCATGTACATTCTTAGGTGGAGGCCACCCAGTTATGATAATAATCTTTGATGGATCAAATGTTGTTCCATCCTTACTTATGACATGTCCTAAATAGTGTACTTTTGTTTCATAAAAAGAACATTTGGACAACTTACCATACAATATTATTTTTCTTAAGATTTCAAGTACTATTTTTAAATGCTCATGATGCTCATCAATGCTCTTAGAATAGATAAGAATATCATACAAGAATACAAGTACAAACTTGTCTAAGTATTCTTGAAAGATATTATTCATTAAATTCATAAAATTTGCACGTGAATTTTTCAAACTGAAAGGTAAAGCTATAAATTCATAATGTCCATACCTTGTTCTAAAGGTTATTTTATGAATATCTTAATCTTTAATTCTTAAATGGTGATACCAAGAATGAAGATCTATCTTAGAATAAACTGATGCACCATGCATCTAGTCAAACAAATCATCAATTCAAGGAAGTAGATATCTATTTTTGATTCTTTCATTGTTTAACATCCTATAATCTATACATAATCTAAGTGTTCCATTTTTCTTTTTCACAAAAATTATTGGTGCTCCCTAAGGTGAGACACTTGGTCTTATCAAACCCTTAGAAAATAGTTCTTGTAATTGTGCATTAAGCTCTACCAGTTCAATGGTAGTCATTCGATAAGGTGCCTTGGAAATAGGCTTAGTTCTTGGTTTGATTTCAATTGTGAATTCAAACTCTCATTTAGGAGGAAGACTGGGTAGTTCTTCTAGAAACACGTCATTGAAATCTCTTAACAATGGAAAATTTTCCAAGAAATCACTATGCCCTTCAACTGTTTCAGAAATTTTTACTGCATACAAAGTGTAGCCTTTATTTTTGGCCTTTTTACGTTGCATAGCTAAGAATTTCCTAAGTGAAATTTCTTGTTTTACCCCTTGGATGTCTATTGTTTTCTGCATGTCTTTTGGTATCCAGATTTAATCTCCTTCACAACTTAAATAACATCATGAGCCTGCATAAGACACCTAAGGATAGATAGATGTTTTATATGTCGTTTGTAGCCAGGGATCACACCTATCTACTTGTTTACATTTAATAATTGAGGGAGTGGATAGCACCATCATGAGGATTTTGATCTAACCCTCACTGTTTTAGGTTGTGCTTATCAACCTAGGTAAGATAACCTATATTTCAGCACCTATATGGTAAGGAGATGAAGATACCCTTGTGTTTTATATATGATGTGGAAGAGGCTTTGTGAGAACACGATCAAATATCCATTATCTAAACTCAAAGGAGCTGTCACTGCTAAATGATGGAAATGTTCTCAAAACAAAGCTAGAGCTGCTAAAGACATGATAAAACCCTGATCAACTTTGTGCATTTTTGTGAAAGGATTTAATTCTTTTGTGGACAAAAAATGCAGACGCATGGGTATTATAGGTAGGATGAGTTAATTTAAAATGAAATTCTGATGAGAAACCTTGGAACAAGAGTAGCTAGAAATCATCACCTTCTTTAGGAAACCTTGTAAAAGAATTACAACACCTAAACAACAGAAATGTTTCAATCAATTTAAAGTTCTCTTTCAACCAAGATGTGTGCATAATGGATGCCCAAATCTGCACTATTCCATAAAAAATTTGATATCCTACCACAAAGGCTTGAAGCAAAATATCAATAAAGCATTCAGAACCCCTTGTTAGATCATGTCCTAAGGTACACCCAAAGGTTTGTAAATACCCTCAATTTACAAGGAAGGTAAGATGGATTTAAATTTGTTTATTTCCACTCAAATGAATGCTCTTCTGAATGGAAGATTGTAGATGCCTTCAAACCCTCTACAAGAAATGAGACCATGTATGACCAATAAATATCCCAAACACAAGATTGCAACATGAGCATGAAACACAAATTGAAAACATATTGAAATACAAGTGCATGCAAGCTTTTCCAAGAGATAAAACCAGTTAATCCAAGAATTTGATCAAATATATCAGCAAGGGAATGTTATTTAAACAATATCAAAGCTTTTTTATGGCTTTATAGCTGAAACCAACTCAACATGATGAGAATTTGATTCAAACAGGAATTAAAATGGCTCTCAGGCAGTTTCTCAAAAAGGAAATGGACTTCTTCCAGTATTTTCCTGTGAAATTTTTTCTCTCTTTCTCCAAAATTCTCAACAGACCTCTAAAATGTTTCCAAAACTACATCATATACCCTCTGCCAACTTAGATCCTTGCATCCCAATAAAATAATATGCTAAAGGGATCAAATTTGTTACAAAACCCTATCCATTTGATGAAGAATGATATAAAACTATGTAATAGCTTGCCAAATGCCAGAGATGCACAAATATTTCAAAATATAGCATGAACTCGGATCCTTATCCGTCCCAGGGTCACGTTTTTGGCATTCCACCATGCCAGCATGCATTTGCCATCATTTTTAACTCTGTAAATTTTCATTTTTACCTTTCATGTGTTTTTCATGGGCTGAGAAAAATATCTCTTGAAAAACATTATAGGGCACTGAATTACCTCAAATAAATGATGCCATTGTGTTCATAATGCTGAAGGGATTCAGATTCATATAAAAATTTCATGTGATTTGGTGAAGAAATGATGAATCCAAGCTTCCTAGAGCTTCCATGGCGCCCAAAAACGAGAATGCACAGCAACCATTGATTAAAATCAACTTTAAATTTCTACCCTCCACGTGTCAGATGGGATCTCAAATATTCTCCTTTTGTCTTTGGATGAGGTGGGACACACACCCAAATACCATTAGACTAGACCTTTTCCTTCAAAATGCATTTTAAAAAAATTTTGACCTCGGGAAAATTTTGAATATTTTCCCCGCGAGCCCCTTAGACACGCCATGTGTCCTCCTGTGGGCCCCACCAAGAACCGCGGGCCAAATTTATGAATTTTTCTCCTTTTTTTGAGAAAAGGAAATTTTTCTCAAAATCCTCCACAGGCCCAAACACCCGCTGCTCCTTCTGCCATGTGTCACCCCTTGATTGGATGCGGGGGGTCACCTTTTGATGTTGAGATTTTTGCCTCTAAAGGCAAAAAATCCCAACCATTCCCAAATCCCCACTCCCTTCGCTATCATGGAAAAGTGTCCTCCTTCCACTGATCATGGGACTATGTTGAATTTTTTACCCTTGAAACATAGGGGCAAAAATTCACGAACTTATCCTTCAGCCCCTTCTTCCATCTTTCCTCCCTAACAGGTGTCTACTTTCTACTGGTTGCGGGCCTGCGGGCAAAACATTGATTTTGGCACTTTGAAGTTAAAAATTTAAATTCTTCAAAACTTCTGCCCCCTGATATGGCCTTTCTTGGACATGTGTCATCATGCCATTCACTACGGGCCTTCGGGAAAAAATTTGATTTTGAGGCATTTACAAAAATGAAGGCGAAATTTTTTTAAGTGACCTCCACCACTCGATGCTCCATCTATCCAATCAAATCATGCCACGTAGGCATAGTAAGAAAATGCAGGGCCATGGAGAAAATTTTCCCCTCGCCAAAAATTGAAAATTAAAAAGTTATAACATTTTTTCCAACCGCACCCGGCCAATGAGAGCCTACCATGTTAGCATAGAGTTTACAATGATAAATTTGACGGCCCGAGAGCACGTCAAAACATGAAAAATTCAGGGAATGCCCTAGAAACTAGATTTTTTGACAGGGAACGTATAATTCTTCATTTAAACCAACTTAATCATCTCTTGACATCATTTGCGCTCTTGGGATTGGGGAAACACTTGCAAAAATTCATGATTTGATCAATTTCAAGCTCTATCATGATTTGGCAAAGGAGAAAATGGTACAGCCCATGAAAATGAACAAATCAGAGCACAAATGGGGGGAGGAACTTGGATTTTACTACAATTAGGGCATAATAACAACAATAAGGGTATTTGAAAGCATTGAATTGAAAAAATGAGTTATAGATCTTCAGCTTGAGCCACAAGGACGTTTTGGAGTAAAAATGGAACATGGAGAATTAGAGTAAAGTGTGCAAACCCATAAATTTCACCAACATTGGCTCCTGCTTGGGGATGGGCACTCCCAGCGAGTGCCACAAGATCACAATGTAGACCAAGTGCCAAAAATTTATTGGGCAAGGAGTCAAAACATCCATAGTAGCCCAAAAACTAGAACTTTCACCAAAAATAGACCAAGAAAACCACACCAACAATGGTTGCCAAGGATAAAAGGGAAAACCATAAGCCAACAACAATGAGAATGAGGAAAAGAAAAGAAAAACAAGGGCTATACAAAAGGTACAACTTGTGCATACCTCCTTTGCGGATTTAATCCAAAAAGTGTTTTAAATGTCTGCCATTAACAGGCAGCTCCAGCAAATCCCCATCCAAATCCTTGAGAAAAAATGTATTTTCTCCAATCTTGATATCAATGGCATAAGGGCCCATCCATAGAGCATCAAAATTGCCATTTTTTCCCTTGTCTTCATGCCTACTATCCCACAGAAAAACCACATCTCCAACACTTAAAGCTCTAGGGGTGACCTTCTTATCAAACAACTTCTTCAATTTCTCCCTAAACCTGACGTGCCTTTGATGAGAATCCCTCCTTTCTTCATCCAACTCAATGATTTGATTGATTCTTGATTCATATGGGCCATGATCTTGATCTTCCAACTGCTGGGAAAACTTAAAAGTGGACAACTGTAGGTGTAATGACAGCAAAGCCTGAGTTCCATACACCAGTTCAAATGGGTTTTTACCAGTTGCTCTTTTTGGAGTTATCCTATTAGCCCAAACTACAAATTTCAACTGTTCTCCCCACTTATTCTTGTTTATTTCCAAGGTTCTTCTAATGATCTTGAGAAATTTTTTTTTACTTGATTGAGTTTTCCCATTCCCTTGTGGGTTGTAGTTTGAAGAATAGGTCAGATTTATCCCATATTCATTGCACATTGCCATCAAAGGATTGGCTCTAAAACACATAGCATTATCAGACACAATCTTAACTAGAACCCCAAATCTACATATGATATGATTCATTAAGAAATCCATTACCACTTGTGTGTTGCCTTTCTAGATGGAATTGCCTCAACCCATTTTGTGAAATAATTAGTTACTACAAGGATCCATTTATAACCAGCACTAGAAGGATCTAAAATCTCACAAATAAAATCCATTCCTTATTGTTTGAAAGGGGCTTCAACTGATACATGCTACAAAGGAAGGGAGCCTGAAGCTTTCAATCTTCCTAAAAAATGCTGGCAACTATCAAACCTTCTAACTAATTGGCTTGCATCTTTGAAAAGAGTTGGCTACCAATAACCAGCTCTTAAAATCTTATGTGTTGTCACTCTCCCAACAAAATGTCCTCCACAAACTCCCCCATGGAAATCAGCAATCAACTTGGGAGCTTCATCTTCAGTTATTCATTTCAAGAGGACACCTTCAGGGTTTTTCCAAGCCAGCCCAAGGTTTGTTATGACATACTTCTAAGAATCCAGCTTGAGGGCTCTTTTTTATTTTTATTTAAGTGATTGCGACAGCATAAATTCTTGAGGTAATAGACCACATCCATGTACCACTTAGAAATCATCAATTTGTCAAGGAAATCTGCCCTTTCTTCCCCTAGCTGATTCGCTTCTACATTTTGAAAATTACTCTCAACCATGAGTTTGGCAAGACCTAAACCTCTTACCAGCTTTGTTGTTTGGATATCCATATCATACTCTTGATATTTTTTAACCCATCTACATCTCTTTCTTGATATCTCCATGTCAGATAAGATGTCTTTAACCATGGTGTGGGGAACATAAGCAACAACCTTTGAACTCAAAATATAGGGCCTGAAAATATTTGTTGCTTTTACTAATGCAAATGCTTTTTTCTCCATAATTGTGTACCTCAATTTAGATGCTTGTAAAGCCTTGATAAAGAAATAAATAGGCCTCTTAGCTCCATTTTCATCATTTTGTAACAAAACTGAAGCAATAGTAAATTCTGATGCAAAAGAGAAGATTTGGAAAGGCATCTTATAGTTTGGAGCTGCCAAAACAAGTGCATGCTTGAGTGCATCCTTTATTCCTTTAAAATCTTGGATGATAGCCTCCTCCCACTTAATAACTTTATCCTTTCTTATCATTCTTGTGATTATAAGAGTAAAATATGAAAAATTGGAGACAAACCTTTGAATGAAATTCATTTGGCCAGAGAAATATTGAATACCCTTCCTAGTTCTTGGCATAGGAACCTTGCTGATTGCTTCCACTCTCTCAGAATCTATCATAACACCTTCTTAAGATAAAATATGTCCCAGAAAATTGGCCTTTGGCACACCAAAATGACACTTCTTTGGATTAAGTGAAATTTCATACTCCCTACATTTGATCAACATCTACTCTAGGTGTTGTAAATGGTTTGCTCGCTGTCTTGAAAAAATAGTCACATCATCTTGGTAAACTGCAATAAAATCATTGATATAACCAGAAAAGGAAACATCCATTTCCATTTGAAAATTAGCCCCAGCATACATCAATCCAAAAGGCATCCTTACAAAAACATAAGTTCCCCAAGGAGTAGTCAAGGTTGTCTTAAGTCTTTCTAATTATTTAATAACTACTTGATTGTATCCGGAGAAACCATCCAAACTAGAAAGCATTTTTGACCCTGTCACAAGCTGCAGCATATTCTCCATGTTTCGAAAAGGATAGTTGTCATTCACAGATGCTTTTTTTAGATTCCTAAAATCCACATAAAGTCTGATATCTCTGTTCTTCTTTCTAACTGGCACAAGGTTGGCAACCCAAGAAGAGTATCTAGTAGGCTGAATGATACCACCATCTCTCAATTTCATCAACTCTTCTTTCATTTTCATGGAAAGTAGTGGGTTAACAGGCCTCTGTTTTTGTGTAAATGGTTTGGATTTAGTCTCAAGAGGGATCTCATGCTGAAATAAATCTTCTCTATATACCTTCAGCTCTGAATAAGACCAAGCAAGGCAGTCCTGATATTTCTTTAAAAGTTCAGCAAAGGACTGTTTTTCTTCTTTGCTGAGATGACTGCCCAACCAGATCTTCCTTTGTTTGTCTTTAGTTCCCAAATTGTTCTCTTCCACATCCCTTGAAGTATACATATTTATATTAATGATGCAATCAACATTGCTAAAATTAGATTCAAGTGCAACAAGACCCTTAGGAATGGTATTTGTTTTCAATTGTATAACATCCTTGTCAAACAAGGTTTCTCTACCTTCATTCATGCACACCATTGGTTCCCAATCAATATTCTGACCAGAAAAATCTCCTTGGCATTGTAAGAATCTCAACACTTGTGCATCATCATCAAAAATCTACCAATGTTTCACGTTATCCGGGATAGCTGGCCTTGTTAGCACTTCAATGTTATATTCACAAAAGGATGAAATGGTGCAATTATCAAACTTAGAACCAAGAACAACTAGCTGATCAGCAGCAGCATTAAGACTTCTATCATGGTAAACAATGTTAAAGGAATCAAACATTTCAATCAAGTCCCAAAAAACATGCTTATATTCTCTCATACGCTGATTTTTTGTAGCATACAACTTTCTTACTTGCTTGACAACCAGCTCTGAATCTCCTTTAGCAACAATATCTTTTACTCCATACTTCCATTCAATCCTTAATCCCAATAATAATGCCTCATACTCAACAATGTTGTTAGTACATTCAAAATTGAGCTTGAAGGAAAAGGGACACTCCTCTAAACTAGGGGAAACCAACACTATACCAGCACCATTTCCAACTTTGGAGTAAGATAGTAATGTCCATGGAGAACCTACCATACCAAGGCACTCCAATTTTTCCATCTTATTCTCTTTTCCATCAGCAAAACCAATGAAATTGTCAACATCTACGTCAGCAAACAACACTTCATAAGAAGCATTGTTGGGATCTTCAATCAAGTGTAACATCTTCTTTTCACCATAGATTTTGACAAGGCTGCCCTCAATGGGAATGGTGGCATAGGAAATGTCCATTTGAACACTACCACTAACACTTGCAGACCACTTTCTTGACAAAAGCATACCCCATTTGGCAGGGCAGTCAACAATTACAACATCAAGTTTTAAATTCTTGCCCGGATAGGCTGCAAGTTTCACTACTAAACCCTTCACACATCCAACAACCATAACTTCCATTGAATCCATGGCTATACACTTTCCATATGTTGCTGTCACCTTGATATCTAATTCATTCATAACTTCTAGAGGCATAACATTACATGATGCACCGGAATCAAACATGCAATTGTGAAGCAACCTACCTTTGATGAGCAAATTTATGAAGAATAGATCAACATTCAATTTGGAATCAAACAAGGATGTCCCCAAATATACTTCAGGTGCCTCTCTAAGATCTTCCATTGGTGGTGGTGTTTTAGGGCTAGTAACATTTTGAAGAGGACTCTCAGCACCATTGACATTTCTACTTGGTATACACTTTTCTTCTTTCAATCCCAAGTATTCAAAAGCTCTTTTCTTGTGTTCAGGGATTCTAAGCAACTCAATGATGGGAACACACACTTTAATTTGGCTCAATACCTGGGCTATATCATATGGAACACTCTTTGGTAAAACAACATTCGAAGGGAAATAAGAAGGTTCATCAGATGGAGAAGTATTCTTGGTAGCCTGGGCATGAAGAGGACTGATATTTTTGTATGGGATAGTAGGGTTCTTAACAACTGTTTCTCTTCTAGGATTATCTTTAGTAATGCTTGTGAGCAAGGGTGTCTTTGGCTTGGCGTGAGGACCATCTCCTCTAACAATTTTACTTCTAGTATTGTACTCCTTTTCTTGACCAACCACAACATTCATTAACAATTGTCTATCTTCCTCCAAAGGAATATTACCATCATACTTCTTGATCATTAAATCCCTTAGGTATTCAAAGTCATTATTATTAATTTCAAAGGCATTAACTACATCTACATCATAAGTTTGAGGAAGAGAAAGAAATGGTACCCTCTTTATGCAATCCCAAAAGGTTACAGTAGTCCTTGCACTTATCACATGTGTTAATGTTGCTGCTTGCTGTGAGCCTGAAGAGCTACCCATCATACAAATTTCATCATCCATTTCATTCTTATTATCATCATCTATATCTTGCTGGTCCATTTCACATGGCAGATGAGAAAGAAAACATCTGTCACACCAGTCCATATCAGCAACTTCTTAAACAACAACAATTCTTGCAGTCAGAGGGTCAGGCACCACTCTATTTTCACATGCTTGGGGTTGTCTATTTGCAGATCCAATAAGCCCTTTACCTCTATCATCTTTTCTTTGATCACCCCTAGGATGATTGCCAAATCTATCATGGTTTTGAGTTCTTTGCTATCCTTGTGAACTTTTCCCAATTCCTTTCTCAGCCCAGGCTAATTTGTAGGAAATTTCTTTGATAGCCCCTGCCAAAGTCTTGACAACATCCTCCAAATTAGCACCCTTGCTAGTTTGTGGCTTCTCAGGGTTTATCAGCTTCACACCGTCCCTCTTAAGTGGTTTACAACCAACTTTAATATTATTTTCAATTTGAAGTGCCATGGTGAAAGCTTGCCTCAAGTTTGTATGATTTTTGTCTCTCAAGTAATAGGCTACTTTTTTATCAAATGCATCTGCATATTTGATCAAGCAAGATTCATCACAAGGCCTCAAAATTATAGGCAGCCTTCTCAATGTCTTATTAAACCTTGTATTGAAATCATGAACGGTCTCATTCGGGTTCTTCTTGATGTTCTCAAATTTGGATAGAAGGAACCTTGGATCCATTTTGTCTCCATATTGTAATCTGAATGCATTACTCATCTCATTCCATGAATCAATAGAGTTATCAGGCAGAGATTTATACCAATCTCTTGCATCTTCCTCAAGTGTATGGATAAAAAAATTGATATACACATCCTCAAATTCTATTTCAAAGTCTTCCATCATGTTAACAAAGAGTTTGAGGTGTTGATCTCTAGTTATGGCATTGTTACCTTGGAATTTTTGTAATTTGTTTCTCACATCCTGTGGGACAGCATTTGGATAGCCATCCATTCCTCCACAATTTATAGAACCAAATGTGTTTACAACAAATGGAGGTCTAGGTTGAGCCATATTGTTTGGTGGGGGTGATCTTGGAGGTGAAACAAGATGATGAGGAGTAGTAATGGGTCTGATTGGAATAGATGAATGATCTCTAAAATGACAACCCCCCAAAGGCTCTCTCTCTTGATAGACTTTAGCAAACTTAGAAACTATAGGAGAAGATTTAGGAGCAAGTTTTTTAAATACACAAGAAGGTCCCTCACCTGATGGAGAATGAAAATTAGCAAGAATATTGCCTGAATCAGATCTACTTGAAGAGGAATTATAATCTTCAATGACAGGTTGTTCTCCTTCAAATTCAACTATGGGGATTCCTTTCCTTGCAACCAAATCACCAACCACTTTCCACACTCTTCTCCCTTCTAGTTCTAAGCTTCTTGATTCGGTGAGAAACTTCTTAGAAGATTCCTTGATGAAGAGGGATCTCCTTCCCTCCTATTTGACAGATTTAAACAAGTTTCAAATGATAAAATGTGTTAGACAACTGGTATTTTCAAGATCCCAACAACATGGATTCACCACCAAGGATTTTCACCTTAGTTGTGCAAGAAAGCACTAAAATATTCTGTTAAATGCATGCTATACTAAAAAATTGCAGGGATTCAAAAATTATATTTTCTTCTTCTTAATTCAACCAAAAACAGTGCATCCAAATCACATAAACTGCTAGTAGATGAGGAGAGCAGGCTGAGTTTGAAGTATTTCTTACCCAAAACATCCAGATCTGAATTATGAAATGATATTTCAAGAATGTAACAACTCAAATACTTAATCACACAAATTATCAAACCTTTCAAGTCCTTAAAAAACAATAAGAAATCACAAGAAGTCCCCGGCAACGGTGCCACTCAGGTGTTGGTATCCAGATTTAATCTCCTTCACAACTTAAACAGCATCATGAGCCTGCATAAGACACTCAAGGATGGATAGATGTTTTATATGTCATTTGTAGCTGAGGATCACACCTATCTACTTGTTTTCATTCAAGAATTGAGGGAGTGGATAGCACCTTCATGAAGGTTTTGATCTAACCCTCATTGTTTTAGGTTGTGCCTATCAACCAAGGTAAGAGAACCTATATTGCAGCCCATATATGGTAAGGAGATTAAGATACCCTTGTGTTTTGTATATGATGTGGAAGAGGCTTTGTGAGAACATGATCAAATATCCATTATCTAAACTCAAAGGAGTTGTCACTGCTAAATGATGGAAATGTTCTCAAAACAAAGCTAGAGCTGCTAAAGACATGATAAAACCCTGATCAACTTTGTGCATTTTTGTGAAAGGATTAGATTATTTTGTGGACACATAATGCAGATGTAGGGGTATTGTAGGTAGGATGAGTTAATTTAAAATGAAATTCTGATGAGAGACCTTGGAACAAGAGTAGCTAGAAATCATCACCTTCTTTAGGAAACCTTGCAAAAGAATTACAACACCTAAACAATAGAAATGTTTCAATGAATTTAAAGTGCTCTTTCAACTAGGATGTGTGCACAATGGATGCCCAAATCTACACTATTCCATACAAACTTTGATAGCCTGCCACAAAGGCTTGAAGCAAAATATCAATAAAGCATTCAAAACCCCTTATTAGATCATGACCTAAGGTACACCCAAAGTTTTGTAAATACCCTCAATTTACAAGGAAGGTAAGATGGATGTAAATATGTTTATCTCCACTCAAATGAATGCTCTTTTGAATGGAAGATTTCAAATGCCTTCAAACCATCTACAAGAAATGAGACCATGTATGACCAATAAATATCCCAAAAACAATATTGCAACATGAGCATGAAACATAAATTGAAAACATATTGAAATACAAGTGCATGCAAGCTTTTCCAAGAGATAAAACCAGTTAATCCAAGAATTTGATCAAATATATCAGCAAGGGAATGTTATTTAAACAATCTCAAAGCTTTTTGATGGCTTTATAGCTGAAACCAACTCAACATGATGAGCATTTTATGAAAACAGGAATTAAAATAGCTCTCAAGCAGTTTCTCAAAAAGGAAATGGACTTCTTCCATTATTTTCCTGTGAAATGTTTTCTCTCTTTCTCCAAAATTCTCAACAGACCTCTAAAATGTTTCCAAAAATACATCATATACCCTTTGCTAACTTGGATCCTTGCATCCCAAGAAAATAATATTCCAAAGGGATCAAATTTGTTACAAAACCCTATCCATTTGATGAAGAATGATATAAAACTGTGAAACAGCTCACCAAATGCCAGAGATGCACAAATATTTTAAAATATAGCATGAACTTGGATCCTTATCGATCCCAGGGTCACGTTTTTGGCATTCCACCATGCCATCATGCATTTGCAATCATTTTTCACCTTCTTCCCTTATCATTTTTAACTCTACAACTTTTCATTTTTACCTTTCACGTGTTTTTCACGGGCTGAGAAAAATATCTCATGAAAAACATTATAGGGCACAAAATTAGCTCAAATAAATGACGTCATTGTGTTCAAAAGGCTGAAGGGATGTAGATTCATATAAAATTTCATGTGATTTGGTGAAGAAATGATGAATCCAAGCTTCCTGGAGCTTCCATGGCGCCCAAAAACGAGAATGCACAACAACCGTTGATTAAAATCAACTTTAAATTTCTGCCTTCCATGTGTCAGATGGGATCTCAAATATTCTCCTTTTGTCTTTGAATGAGGTGGAACACATGCCCAAATACCATTGGACTATACCTTTTCCTTCAAAAATTCATTTTAAAATTTTTTCGACCTTGGGAAAATTTTAAATATTTTCCCCGCAAGCCCCCTGGACATGCCATGTGTCCTCATGTGGGCCCCACTAAGTACCGCAGGCCAACTTTATGAATTTTTCTCCTTTTTTTGAGAAAAGGAAAATTTTCTAAAAAACCTTCGCAGTCCCGAACTCCCGCTGCTCTTTCTGCCACATGTCGCCCCCTAATTGGATGCGGGGGGGCACCTTCAAATTTTCCTCATCGCTCCTTGGTGGATTTATTTTTGATTTTGAATTTTTTTCCTCCAAAGGCAAAAAATCCCAACCATTCCCGAATCCCTGCTCCCTTTGCTATCATGGACACGTGTCCTCCTTCCATTGATCATAGGACTATCCTACATTTTTTACCCTTTAAACATAGGGGAAAAAATTCACGAACTTCTCCTTCGGCCCCTTCTTCCATCTTGCTCCCTGACAGGTGTTTGCTTTCTACTGGTTGCAGGCCTGCGGGAAAAACATTGATTTTGGCACTTTGAAGTTAAAACTTCAAAGTCTTCAAAAATTTCACCCCCTGATATGGCCTTTCCTGGACACGTGTCATCATGTCATTTGTTGCGGGCCTTCGGGAAAAAAATTGATTTTGAGGAATTTGCAAAAATGAAGGTGAAAAATTTTCAAGTGATCTCTGCCACTCAATGCTCCATCTATCCAATCAAATTGTGCCACGTAGGCACAATAAGTAGATGCGGGGCCGCAGAGCAAATTTTCCCCCCGTCAAAAATTTAAAATTGACAAGTTATAACATTTTTTCCAACCGCACCCACCCAATGAGAGCCTGCCATGTTAGCATAGAGTTTATAATGATAAATTTGACAGCCCGAGAGTACGTCAAAACGTGAAAAATTCAGGGAATGGCCTAGAAACTAAATTTTCTGATAGGGAAGGTATAATTCTTCATTTTAAACCAACTGAATCATCTCTTGACATCATTTGTGACCTTGGGATTGGGGAAACACTTGCACAAATTCATGATTTGATCAATTTTGAGCTCTATCACGATTTGGCAAAGGAGAAAATGGTACAACCCATGAAAATGAACAAATCAAAGTACAAATGGGGGGAGGAACTTGGATTTTACTACAATTAGGGCTGAATAACAATAATAAGGGTATTTAAAACCATCCAACTGAAAAACTGAGTTATAGATCTTCAGCTCGAGCCACAAGGACGTTTTGGAGTAAAAATGGAACATGGAGAATTAGAGTAAAGTGTGCAAACCCATAAATTACACCAAAATTGGCTCCTTCTTGGGGATGGGCACTCCCATTGAGTGCCACAAGATCACAACGTAGACCAAGTGCCAAAAATCCATTGGGCAAGGAGTCAAAACATCCATAGCATCCCAAAAACCAGAACTTTCACCAAAAACAAACTGAGAAGAACACACCAACAATGGTTGACAAGGACAAAAGGGAAAACCAAGAGCCAACAACAGTGAGAATAAGGAAAAGACAAAATAACAACAAGGGCTATACAAAATGTACAACTTTTACTTACCTCCTTTGGGGATTTAATCCAAAAAGTGTTTTAAATTTCTGCCATTAACAAGAAGCTCCAACAAATCCCCATCCAAATCCTTGAGAAAAAAATTATTTTCTCAAATCCTGATATCAATGGCATAAGGGCCCATCCATAGAGCATCAAAATTTCCATGCTTTCCCTTGTCTTCATGCCTACTATCCCACAGCAAAACCAAATCTCCAACACTGAAAGCTCTAGGGGTGACCTTATCAAACAACTTCTTCAATTTCTCCTGAAACCTGATGTGCCTTTGATGAGAAGCCCTCCTTTCTTCATCCAACTCAATGATCTGATTGATTCTTGATTCATATGGGCCATGTTCTTGATCTTCTAACTGCTAGGAAAACTTAAAAGTGGACAATTACAGGTGTAATGGCAGCAAAGCCTGAGTTCCATACACTAGTTCAAATGGGCTTTTACCAGTTGCTCTTTTTGGATCTATCCTATCAACCCAAACTGCAAATTTCAACTGTTCTCCCCACTTCTTCTTTTTGATTTCCAAGGTTCTTCTAATGACCTTGAGTAAGTTTGTGTTACTTGATTCAACTTTCCCAATCCCTTGTGGGTTGTAGTTTGAAGAATAGGTCAGATTTATCCCATATTCATTTCACATTGCCATCAAAGGATTGGCTCTAAAACAAATAGCATTATCAAAGACAATCTTAACTAGAACCCCAAATCTACATATGATATGATTAAGCAAGAAATCGATTACCACTTGGTGTGTTTCCTTTCTAGATGGAATTTCCTCAACCCATTTTGTAAAATAATCAATTGCTACAAGGATTCATTTATAACCAACACTAGAAGGATCTGAAATCTCACCAATAAAATCCATTCCCCATTGTTTGAAAGGGGCTTCAACTGATACAGGCTATAAAGGAAGGGAGCCTGAAGCTTTCAATCTTCTTGAAAAATGCTGGCAACTATCACACCTTCTAACTAACCAGCTTGCATATTTGAAAAGAGTTGGCCACCAATAACCTGCTCTTAAAATCTTATGTGTTGCCACTCTCCGAGAAAAATTTCCTCCAAAAACTCCCCCATGGAAATCAGCAATCAACTTGGGAGCTTCATCTTAAGTTATGCATTTCAAGAGGACACCTTCAGGGTTTTTCCAAGCCATCCCAAGGTCTGTTATTACATACTTCTAAGAAGACATATTGATGGATATTTTCTGATTTTTATTTAAGTGACTGGGATAGCATAAGTGCTTGAGGTAATAGACCACATCCTTATACCACTCAGAAATCATCAATTTGTCAAGGAGATATGCCCTTTCTTCCCCTAGATAATTCACTTCTACATTTTGCAAATTACGCTCAACCATGAGTTTGGCAAGACCTAAACCTCTTACAAGCTTTGTTGTTTGGATATCCATATCATAATCTTGTAATTTTTTAACCCATCTACATCTCTTTCTTAATATCTCCACGTCGGATAAGATGTCTTTAACCATGGTGTGGGGAACATAAGCAACAACCTTTGAACTCAAAATATAGGGCCTCAAAATATTTGTTGCTTTTACTAATGCAAATGCTTGTTTCTCCATAATTTTGTACCTCAATTCAAATCCTTGTAAAGCCTTGCTAAATAAAGAAATAGGCCTCTCAGCTCCATTTTCATCCTTTTGTAACAAAACTGAAGCAATAGTAAATTTTGATGTAAAAGAGAAGATTTGGAAAGGCATCTTATAGTTTGGAGCTGCTAAAATGGATGCATGCTTGAGTGCATCCTTTATTCCTTCAAAATATTGGATGGCAGCCTCCTCCTACTTAATAAATTGATCCTTTCTTAGCATGCTTGTGATTGGATGAGTCAACTCAGCAAGATTGGATACAAACCTTTGAATGAAATTGATTGGCCAAAGAAAGATTGAATACCCTTCCTGGTTCTTGGCATAGGAACCTTGCTGATTGCTTCCACTCTCTCAGAATCTATCATAACACCTTCTTTAGATATAATATGTCCCAGAAAATTGGCGTTTGGCACACCAAAATGAAACTTCTTTGGATTAAGTGAAATGTCATACTCCCTACATCTGATCAGCATCTTCTCTATGTGTTGCAAATGGTTTGCTCGCTGTCTTGAAAAAATAGTCACATCATCTTGGTAAACTACAATAAACTCATTGATATAACCAGCAAAGGAAACATCCATTTCCATTTGAAAAGTAGCCCCAGCATACATCAATCCAAAAGGAATCCTTACAAAAACATAAGTTGCCCAAGGAGTAGTCAAGGTTGTCTTAAGTCTTTCTGATTCTTTAACTACTTGATTGTATCCGGAGAAACCATCCAAACTAGAAAGCATTTTTGACCCTGTCACAAGCTACAGCATATTCTCCATGTTTGGCAAAGGATAGTTGTCCTTCACAGATGCTTTGTTTAGATTCCTAAAATCCACATAAAGTCTGATATCTCTGTTCTTCTTTCTAACTGGCACAAGGTTGGCAACCCAAGAAGAGTATCTAGTAGGCTGAATGATACCACCATCTCTCAATTTCATCAAATCTTCTTTCATTTTCATGGAAAGTAGTGGGTTAACAGGCCTCTGTTTTTGTGTAAATGGTTTGGCTTTAGCCTCAAGAGGGATCTCATGCTGAAATAAATCTTCTCTATATACCTTCAGCTCTGAATAAGACCAAGCAAGGCAGTCCTGATATTTCTTTAAAAGTTCAGCAAAGGACTGTTTTTCTTCTTTGCTGAGATGACTGCCCAACCAGATCTTCCTTTGTTTGTCTTTAGTTCCCAAATTTTTCTCTTCCACATCCCTTGAAGTAGACATCTTTATATTAATGATGCAATCAACATTGCTAAAATTAGATTCAAGTGCAACAAGACCCTTAGGAATGGTATTTGTTTTCAATTGTATAACATCCTTGTCAAACAAGGTTTCTCTACCTTCATTCATGCACACCATTGGTTCCCAATCAATATTCTGACCAGAAAACTCTCCTTGGCATTGTAAGAATCTCAACACTTGTGCATCATCATCAAAAATTTGCCAATGTTTCATGTTATTCGGGACAGCTGGCCTTGTTAGCACTTCAATGTTATATTCACAAAAGGGTGAAATGGTGCAATTATCAAAATTAGAACCAAGAACAACCAGCTGATCAGCAGCAGTATTAATACTTCTATCATGGTAAAATTTTTTAAAGGAATCAAACATTTCAATCAAGTCCCAAACAACATGCTTATATTGTCTCATACGCTGATTTTTTGTAGCATACAACTTTCTTACTTGCTTGACAACCAGCTCTGAATCTCATTTAGCAACAATATCTTTTACTCCACACTTCCATGAAATCCTTAATCCCAATAATAATGCCTCATACTCAGCAATTTTGTTAGTACATTCAAAATTGAGGTTGAAGGAAAAAGGAAACTCCTCTAAACTAGGGGAAACCAACACTATACCAGCACCATTTCCAACTTTGGAGCAAGCTCCATCAAATAGTAAAATCCATGGAGAACCTACCATACCAAGGTACTCCGATTTTTCCATCTTTTTCTCTTTTCCATCAGCAAAACCAATGAAATTGTCAACATGTACGTCAGCAAACAACACTTCGTAAGAAGAATTGTTGGGATCTTCAATCAAGTGTAACAACTTCTTTTCACCATAGAGTTTGAAAAGGCTGCCCTCAATGGGAATGGTGGCATAGGACATGTCCATTTGAACACTACCACCAACACTTGCAGCCCACTTTCTTGACAAAATCATACCCCATTTGGCAGGGCAGTCAACAATTACAACATCAAGTTTTAAATTCTTACCCGGATAGGCTGCAAGTTGCACTACTAAACCCTTCACACATCCAACAACCGAAACTTCCCTTGAATCCATGGCTATACACTCTCCATATGTTGATGTCACCTTGATATCTAATTCATTCATAACTTCTAGAGGCATAACATTACATGATGCACCGAAATCAAACATGCAATTGTGAAGCAACCTACCTTTGATGAGAAAAGTTGTGAAGAATGGATCAACATTCAATTGGGAATCAACCAAGGATGTCCCCAAATACACTTCAGGTGCCTCTCCAAGATATTCCATTGGTGGTGGTGTTTTAGGGCCAACAATATTTTGAAGAGGACTCTCAACAACATTGACATTTATGATTGGTATACACTTTTCTTCTTTCAATCCCAAGTATTCAAAAGATCTTTTCTTGTGTTCATGAATTCTAAGCAAATAAATGATGGGAAAACTCACTTTAATTTGGCTCAACACCAAAAAATTTCCATGCCTCCTTTTTGGGTGCAAGAGATGAAGAAGAATTAGGAATTTTCTTTCTATTCTCTTTCTTATGGGCAGAAATTGCTTTTAATTTATGTTCTTTCTGAATGGAGTTTCCTACAAACCCTTCCATGGTGGTTAGGATATGAAAATATTCCTCACCCCCTATGATAGGGTTCAATCCCATAATAAAATTTTGTATCGTAAACTTCTCATCAATTTTCTACTGATGTACGTGCTTAAGAAGTTTGATAAACCTCTCCTAACACTCTGTTAATGTTAATTTTCCCTTAATTAAGTTTTGAAATTCAGTCATCTTCTGATTATAATGCAGTTGTGGTAGCCAGTGTTCCTAAAATAATTCTTAAATTCATCCCAAGTGATTCTTGATTCATCAATGTTCAGTTCAGTCTTACCGCAGTCCCACAAGGAGGATGCCTCATGGGAAAGATGATAAGCTCCCCAAACTACTTTAGTTTCCTCTAAGAAGTTCCTTATCATAAAGAACTTATCCATTTCACTAAGCTAGTTCTCAACTCTAGCCCCCAGTGTAGTTCCATCAAACCTGGGTGTACTTATCCTTTTTATGTCATTTGTGAGTTCAGCTACTAATCTTGCCTTTTACATTTGCATTTGCATTCACAACATTGTTATTATCGATGCCCAAATTTCCAATATTGGCATTGTCCCCAGGAGGTGGCTGATTGTTATTACCAACATCTTCTTCCTCCTCCTCATTACCCATAACTTGTGTTTCAAGTACATCTATACGATATCTTGTGTCCAACAAGGGACTAAGAATCTCATCAAGTTTTTGTGCGGTAGCTTCCTATGTATAAGAATTAGTTAGCAATGCAAAATGAATTAGAACTAACACCTAGTAGTCCTAAAACAAATCCAAACCAAAAACTATGCATCATCATGCTTAGAGCTTAAACAAGACTAATATACCAACATTTTTGCATTAGAACATGAATAAACATTCAAAAAAACATGCTAATCCATTAATCTCTATCTCTATTGAATGGATTCTTGTCAATCCATCGCTTGAATGAATGCAAGCAATGAATATAGCTAGCTCCTCTAATGAAGAATACTCTAAGATGATAAAATGGCTATATCTTAGGCTTTACGCTCATTTAGGTGTAAAGGTGTAAATAGAAAGGTAGGAGGAGGGCTAGTTATATAGCCTAATGGATAAAATAATATCTACATCCCTTTACATGTGGGATAATAGCTAGGTTGAGTTAGTTGTGGATAAGGATGGTTGAAAGGGGGTTGAGTCAACTGTTGTCGCCAAATCACTGCACCCTCCGAATGGCTAAAATGTGAATAGGATGTTCAGTGTGATTGGGACACATGGGATCACCTCTCAAGCTATGGGACTTGGGCTCAAGGTGAACCTCCAGAGAAGGTCATCTTCCTCTTCCTAAAATAAGTGTTGTACTACTCTTAGTGTAATAAAATAATTATCTACACCTATGCTAACATTTTCACAGGTTTTACGGAAAGAGTTTTACAGAAATGAAACTATACTAGGGATGGTGATGCACCAAATAAAGGGTGTTTCTAGACTCATGAAGGGTTAATTTGAAGAGGGTGTGTGCACCACAAGTCAACTTCACCTAGTGCAACTTAGAGAGGGTAAATAATACCATAGACGAGGAAGAAAGCATCCCCTTTGTTAAACTCGATCAGGAAAACAAGTTATCAGTCTTCTAGTGAAGAAGGATGAACTTGAGAAGGGTGAAAAATCACCACAACTCAATTTCATGCAATTCTCCACCACCTGATAAGCACAAAAATCCAATAACCTACAGTAAAAACGTGAACTTTCACAATGTACCTACAAGCATGAGAAAAGATACAAATAAGTGTAGAAGGATTAAAGGACAAATATTAGTCACAAAACGCACACTTTTATTACTTCAATAATGTGCACAATGCATCATACATTTAGAAGAGGCAATGGTTTCCATTAAAGTATTGTAAAGGAGGCTTGACATTTCCCTCAACATACAAGGACAACTTCCAGAAGAGAGAGGACTCTTGAAAAGTTGCACTTGCCTAAGATGTGTAACTTTCCAACCTATATGACCTGTTGGAACCCTTTTGAAATAAGCTTCTAACATACATTTATATAAGAATATGTGAGAGAGAATAGGAAAGGTCATAATTACCTTCCTAAATTGAAGGCACATGATGTATTTATTAAATTTGGTTGAAACACTTTGAGAAGCTTCCATCATGTGTCATTAATGCCCGATTGACCTAGTTCTCCTTAATTAATTAAAAGAATATTTAAATAATAATAAATAATAATATTATTAAAATATTTAAATTAATTTAAAAATAATGTGGGAACATCCTGTTGAATGGTTTACACTGAGGAGGGAGGGGTCCATGTGAATGAGTAAAAAAAACCAACTCGGTAGTTGGCTCGACTAGCCAACTCACCAAGTTGGTCACGTACTCTTCTGACCTGTGTATTGGCTGAGTCCTCCATCGCATCTACCCACGAACCTACTCCGAGAAACTTTTTATTGTCTATTCCATTGGCTCGATTACATGATGTCTACTTGCTAGCTCAATTCCAAGTGAATCAACCCCAACATGACTCATCCCAAGTCTCTTCCCATTCATCATACCAACCGAATGCATCATGGGCTCTCTACCACCATCCATCGTAACCGAGCTCCCCACCACTCAACCTGTGCTCTCCTTGCACCTGTTTACCCATTGGGCTTACTTACTAAGCTCCTCACAATTGATTCACTTAGGCCATATGTGACCTCAAGAATGTCACTTGGCATCGATGCTAGAATTCAATCTTTAATGGCCAGGTTCTTTCCTCCCTTGGCAACAATATTTGAATAATTTTTTATTCACATGTCTCTCAATGGCTCATGTATTTTTTTTAGCTCCTCATCAGCTTGGTATAAATTTCACATACTGTGAGCTAAATCTTGAACTCTTCTTCACACCATGGTCTGACTCAATTTTTCAATATCACGCTAAGCCTCATCCATCGCCAAAGAGCTTAGTTTATTTTTGCACTAGATCGATCATCTATAACTACAACTTGGATTATTCAAGTGATTTGCAGGTTGGGTTCGATCTCGATCTATTCACCACAAATAAATCAATTAATTTTCTTCACGATCCCTTGCTCGAATGGATTACATCGATCTTGTCTCCCAACTCATGGCTAGCATGCACCGAGCTCACCTCTGAGATCATGTAGCTGAGATTGCTTCACCATCTCCTCAAATCTCACACTAAGTTTACCTGCATGTAATCTCATTACCAAGACAACTACCATGCTCTCATCCATTCGATGGCTTATCTTAGATTTATAATCCTGACACGAGCCCCACCACTAAGTTCTGTAAGCTCATCACAATGTACAGCTAACTCCTTCAGTTTGGTTTGAAAAAATTCACTTCCAAATCACTTGAACCCTTTCAACTTCATTCCATCGAGCCATATGAAATATCTATGTGTATAAGATCGAGCTTGACAAGTTCCCTACCTCTGAAACTCCATGGTTTGGCCACATATTGAGCTTCTAAGTTCCTGAGCCACTCCGTTGTTTGAACCACCTCCACAACCATCACATTACATGCAACCACCCAAGCCTTCACACGAGCTCACCTTGTACTTGAACACCTCTATAACTTGCTCAATCATCGAGCTATTTCCCATAGTAAATTATACACATTCTGCAAGCTCCTCATCTTGATCCACCTGGGCTCCTATCTGTGGAAACTCATGGAGCCTGAAATGACTCAGCCAAGTCACTTAGACCCTACAAAATTTCTTCTTATTGTGTCAAACTTGTCCTCTTGAATTTAGTTGATCCGTTCGAATCCATTTTATTTACCATCGACTTGGTGTCCTTATCATGGTCAATATTCTCGACAATTCATCCTTAGTGACAACACAAACTACATCATTTTCTTGAACATGAACACAACTTCCTATGGAAACATGATCTTTGCAACTTGATGATGTAGTTTCATGCACGTAGAGATCTATAGTGACTATTCACTAGTTTTCTTCTAAGAATAGCTCCAATGTTTATGCTAATTACTCAGTGATTACTTCACCATCTCACCTGTAGCCTCCATAACAATTCAACGGATAACTCGGCCATTGACTTGGGCTTCTAGTTACAAATTCCATTTATAGAAATTATCCCTTGGCATGCCAACTGATTATCCCCGCATGGTAATTATCCTTACGATCCCCGTATCCTTGGAATTTTAAGTCTTGGAAACCCAAGACTATCTTTCCATCACAGCATGGCTTCCTTATCATGAAAACCCGTAGGCCTAAGATGGGGACTCTGAACTTCTGGAGTTGTTTTATCAACATTCTAACCTGACACGATGGCTCAAAGTATCCATTTTTCCACCAACTTGTCATGCTTTTGTGAATTCACCACTAAGTTCCCTCGAGCTATCCATTGAGCCTCTCCTGACTAATCAAATCATGTGATTTCCTAAATAAACTGACCCGAAGCAAGATCCTCATGAAGTCAGAAAACAGCCCAACATTAAGTCTTCTAACATCGAGTCTTGAGCTTATACGAAACACATTCACTGTTTAATCAAAATAAGCCCATGTTTGGTGCATTGATCTCAGACATCAATCCCCCGAGCCACTTGAAGATCTTGGTATTTTCAAACTTAGTTTCGATGTCTTCTGTGAACTTGCTAAGACACTGCTTAGCCTTCTTAATCACCACGACATGTTCCCAAGAGCTCTATGCAAATCTAAGCCAATTGGCTTCATCAACCGATGTGTCCTTCTTTGCTTAGGTGATTTAGATGATTTGAGCTACAAGAGAACCCCACATTTCTTGATCTCCTTTTCATCTCCAGTGCTCGCATTTCATTTTATTTTCCATTGTTGTCCCAAGCTTCTAATTGCATTCACTATTTATTTCATGAGTCACATTTTTTATTCCCATCAGCTGTCAGGTTGCACTCTTTCATGTTGCTCGTTGTTCCCACTTCGAGTTACCTTAACTCTCCAAATGTTCATGTGGTATCTCTATTAGATCTTGTCCATTTACAATTGGCCCTAGATCTCACCCTAATCACCATGAATTTATGAAATATTGCATGAACTCAACTGAGCTCAAGTTTTTCATTCCAAATAGCTTCATGTCGAGCTAAGAATATATAATTGGCTTTACCAAACATATTTCCCATGATTATCTAATAGATCAAATCGGTTCCATTCTTTGCAAACTGAAATGAGCTTCACCCGAGAAACTATGCATCCATTTGACGAGCCTGAGTCGCCATGATGTTGATTGAGCTCCTTTACAAATCTATGCATTCACTAACCTAAGGAACTCATTGATCTCAACTTTACATGGTTACCATATGTAGATTTAATACCCAAAATGAGCTCGATGAGAGCTCGCTTTATGCAACTCACACTAACACATGTGTACCGGCTCACCGAGAAGCTCAGTGAGCTGATTTTAGCTCAGGCTCATCTGTGGCTTGTGTTGACAAAATTTCAAATCTTGCATTGACCTTGGTTAAAATTTTGAACCTTTATGTGAAAAGTGGACCATGGAAGTGTAATAAGACACCTGAACATTTCTATTTCACCTTTAACCATGTTTTCCTTGAGTTTGGTAGGTGTGGGCTCTCCATAGGAAATTTCTTTGTTCCAAGTGAAACTCGAGCTTTTAGGACTAGGGAAAGATAAGAATAGTCCAAGATGATCATAAACACCTCTTAAAGCTTAGAATTATCCTGATAACCCTGGAATATTTACAAAAGAATTTTTCAGTCTCCGAATATTATCCTATTGTCCATTTTTTCCTGGGGGAGAAAAATGGAAAACATCAACCTTAGGAGAGTTTATTTTGTCTTTTAGTGACTCATGGGGTTTGAGTGGATTTATTAATTAACCCAAGTGATTAATTAATAGGTGTGCAATCTTATAAAAGCTTTTTAAAGGAATGTTAGTATGATTTATGTTATGAGAGGATTTTAATCAAATAAATGATGATTTATTGATTAAATAAAAGAGAGAATTAATTAATTAAGAATAATTAATTAATCTAGATAGAAAGGGGAGCTTAATTAATTATAAATAATTAATTAATTGAGATAGAAGGGAGAGCTTAATTAATTAATTGAAATAGAAAGGGGATCTTAATTAATTATAAATAATTAATTAATCGAGATAGAAAGGGGAGCTTAATTAATTATAAATAATTAATTAATTGAGATAGAAAGGGGAGCTGATTAACGGAAGGTCATTAATTGGCGTTGTTGTTGGATAGAAGATTTAAACAACTAACACAATGTAATTAATTAATTACGAAAGAAGAGAAAATGTGTGATATTGATGATATGTTGTCAATTTGCAAGAAAGGATATAATTAGTGCAATTTAAGTATTTAAACTGCTTGAGCTAAATTATAGGTGTTTACATTTTCCCCTCTTTGGGGTGGCGTAATTGACACCACTTCAAAGATAGTAGGCATAAAATTTGGAAGGCGTAGAAGAAACATTAGTAGAAGTGAGAGATACCCCCTCGAGTGTCAATGGGGTGATGAAAGAAGGTGATCAAAGATCGAAAAAGGTTAGAAAAATGGATATAAGAATGGGTAGAGACGAGATTCCCCAGGTGAATAAGAATAATAGTGTTGATAGGAGAATTATGTAGAAGATGAATGAATACAGAAAGAAAAGAGCAAGCTTTCATATAGTGCATTGAAACAACTTTAGTGTTATCATATTTCTAAATATCTACGTCATCGGTCCTTATTAAAAATATAATCATACGAAAAAATTAGAATGACATGAAAATCCATAGTACGAATAATTATCCATTGCTGAAAATACCAACTCCATGCAACATAAAAAATGTAATGCAATATGATAAATTAAAATATTACTAACTCCTTGCAACATACATAATGTAATGCAATATGAGAAAGTAAACAACCTAACTTAACAGAGAAATATAATGTAATATTTTTTTTAATCAAGATTTGATTCTAACCTATGCGAATTAATGATAAGGGTTAAAAGATGGTGCCCCAAGTAAGGATACATGCGAAGGGAATAACAGAGGACGCTTGGGTCTTACGAAAAGCAATCGTGCACTATGAAATAGTACCAAACAACTCATTGTGCCCCAAAGTACAAACATAGTAAACAAACCAACTTTGTTGATAGAGGTAGATCAAGATGATTTGTGACTCGCGCACAAGAACAGACGAGAACCAAAGAGCTATGTTTGGTAGGATGATTTTTAATGTTTTTAAATTTTTAGAAACATATTTGAATTTTTTTTATTTGTAAAGTTTTCTTAAACTATGTACAAAAAGAAAAAGAAGCGTGAATTCCCCTAGCGATAGATGATATGTATAAGGAAAGAATGCCACCCGTATGCATAAGAAAGTGAAGAGGCAAAAATGCCCTAGCGATTAGGTGGGAGTATTCAAAGGAAAACTCTTCACACACTGAAGGGGGATCAAGGCCAATATAAAATAGGTTTAATCATGAGGGAACAAGGATGCCCCCAACATATGTTGTTAATAAACAAATGAGAGAAAAGAAGTAGAAAATTGTCTTATTAAAAGGAGACAAAATTTCCTTCAAACATGGCAAAGAGGACATCTGATGCACATGGATGTTCTAAATGATTTTCAAAGAACAGATAATGCTATGAAAATATTTATAAGGCAGTCGATGAAAAATTGATTAACCCAAGGAAAAAATCATGAGACAAGACATGCACTAAAGCAAGAGTTTGAACAAGGTCCAAAAAGTAACACTTGATAACATAATAATCCTATTTACTCATCGATATCTCATGTGTACACATGGAAATGAATTAAATCTTGAAGGAAAGAGTTGATAGACAGTAAGTGAAAACACTAGCCAATGTGTAGGAATGATTTAGTTTGAAAGGTGATTTGTGAATGGATTACGGAAGGAGAGTCTTACATTTCTCCATTACTAGCCAGACCTACATATCCCCAATGGAGATGCATTTGATTCTAATCCAAAAAATTCTTTACTTCCAGTCAGGTGTCCATACCCCAGTAGAGATTATTGGAAATACCCCAAGGGAGAGTTATATATCACTTTGTTTTTGCTTTTAGCTTTTTCTTTTTGATTGATTGATTTGATTATTTTGCTTTGTTTACTAAAAAACTTATTTCAAATCTCTTGTTTGAAAAGGGGTTAATAATCATTGATGGCTTGATGGAAGGATATGGAAGTGATTGTGATGACTACATTGGATAGTGTCAAGAAATATGTCCAAGACTTCTTCACAATAAGTTTAGTAGATGAGAATTGTGATAGGATCTCTAAGAGGTCATTCATTCTTTAATTTAGCAAGGTGATAAAAGACCAAGGTAAAACATATAATATAGAGATAAATGTCATAAAATGGTCTTGTTGATCCATGGTTACAAGACCATTTGACATATCTCCATATGACTTCAAACTTGGAATAATGAATGCAAGAAATGGAAATAGCTAGCTCCTTCAATGAAGAATTCTCTAAGATGATAAAATGGCTATATCTTAGGCTCTATGCTCATTTAGGTGTAAAGTGTAAATAGAAAGGTAGGAGGAGGGCTCCTTATATAGACCAATAGATAAAAGAATCTCTACATCCCTTTACATGTGTAATAATAGCTAGGTTGACTTAGTTGTGGATAAGGATGGTTGAAAGGGGGTTAAGTCAACCTTAAGAGAGTTTATTTTGTCTTATAGTGACTCATGAGGTTTGAGGGGATTTATTAATTAACCCAAGTGATTAATTAATAGGTGTGCAAGTTTATAGAAACTTTTTAGAGGAATAATTAGTATGATTTATGTTATGAGAGGATTTTACTCAAATAAATGACGATTTATTGATAAATAGAAAAGAGAATTAATTAATTAAGAATAATTAATTAATCTAGATAGAAATGGGTATTAACTAATTAAGAATAATTAAATAATCTAGATAGAAAGGGGTATTAATTAATTAGAAATAATTAGTTAATCGAGATAGAAAGCAGAGCTGATTAATGGAAGATCGTTAATTGGTGTTGTTGTTGGATAGAAGAGTTAATTAACTAACGTAATGTACTTAATTAACAACGCTAGTAGAGAAAATGTGCGATATTGACGATATGTCATCAATATGAGAGAAAGGGTATAATTAGTGCAATTTAAGTATTTAAATTGCTCAAGCTAAATTATAGGTGTCTACACTACCTCTCCACCTAGAGGTGGGTTATTTTTAGCACCTCCCCTTGTTCTAACCATTTTTCAGTTAAGAATAAAATTAATTTTTTATCAGATATGGACTCAATAGGTCCAAGAGTTGTAACCTTCAGCTCTGATACCAAGATGTAACATTCCCATTTTGAGACTTTAGAAACAAGGGATTTTCTTTTACATAATGTTATCTATTCTAAATTAACATAATTTGGAAAACACATTCCAATGCCAATCCATCTCATAACATAAAATCATATGCATTTTTAATTACTCCGTGAAACATCGATCTCTCATTTCATGACTCGGTATTAAACTGATCTCTTACGTTAACTCAATAATGTGTATACTAGGTATACTTGGTTCCTTTACCCTTTTAGGGGTACCCAAGTGTTCTGTCTAAGAGGACTATCTGAATATTTATTACCAATATTCATATGAAATCCTCCATCTTAGACTAGGTGACATAGGACAACACAACTAATAGCTTGTGATACTTTGGCCAAAGTTTATAAACATGTTTAACATTTTTACATTCCTGGATGACATACTCGTAAAATGGAATAAGTACCTCACAAAATTTGTCCTGTTATCTAGAGTGGTCTTTCCTAACTTCTATCAGTCAATCTGATTCAAGGTTTCATACTACATAAGGTTAACAACATGCACTAGTGTGGAAGACTACTCATGGTGACTAAGGATACATAGAAATACTCAATTGAATTATGCCAATTGGGTGTGTCTAGTTATCCTAAGTAAACATAGGTTGACCTCGGCACTAGATCATGTTCCTATCCCTATATAGTGTAGAAATATGATTCAGTCTTACACTTATATCAATCAAGTTAAAAAACTAAGGGGGCTATTGATACATAAAAAATGCATCATAGTATCCTTGTAATGACTCATGTCATTACAAAGGTACTATACTGTAGTTGATGTGTACCAAAATCCAACTGAGTTCCCTTAACTAGACTAACATACTTAACATCACAAGTTTATTAACCCATTAAATCATTTCCTTAAAGATTAATGATAGCATTTCTTTACAATTTAACTAAGAATCATTTAACCTATAAGGTTACAAGTTGTAATTACACCAGAAGTAGGTATGTAGATGTAACTTACTTTCCTAAGCATTCCAATTACATGTTAAGTTTGTATTTAAACTAACAGTTTATAACATATAACGATAAGATTGATCTCAATGTTATGTAAGTGTATTCATTAGATCATTTTCTTATCACAATCTTATCTTAAAATAATGCTTATTTAAAACCTTTACTTTAGACTTCATAAAGATGAAGTCTAATCCCTTTACTTCCTTTTTAACAATCCATTAATTTTATTAAAGAATTTTCCTAAGGAATAATTCAGTCAACCATTTTCATAATATAAAAAATACTTTAACAAGATCATCAAATAAGTTTTCATGGCGTATTAAAGGAAAATATCCTTTTTCCTTTTGCAAGGAGTAATGTCTAATTATGAAAATAGATTACATATTTGTTAAATACAATCAAGAATTCATACAAATACATATATATAATTCATTCAAATTCCCTTTCCATTATTTAAGGATTTATTCAAGAGTATCAACTATTAATTGCATCTCTTTTATGTTAAAATAAATCAACTAATATTTCAGATCCTCAAACCTAATCCCATAAACTTAAATATGTTAACTGCCCCTTCATTTAATATATTACTTAATAATACATCCCAATTCATGACAATGAAGATATCATAATAAATTAGTGATCAACAATCATCAAACCATTTATTCATAAAAAAAGAGTGATCCATTAACTGATTACATAATTATTTCAGAGATTACAAAGTGTCATAGCAACAATATAAAATAATTTAATTACATCTTCCTTTTCTGACAAAATTTCATCTCAAGTAATGATGACACATGATCATCATAATAAAGAGACAATTTATTTAGTAAAAATGATGTAAATTTCTATATGTATTTCTCATTTTATCTTTTACAAAATCTATTTGCAAAATTGGTAGCATGAGTAAGTTCATTCAAACTGATCATGATAACCACTATAACCTTAAAACATTGTGATTTTATCTAAGTGTTTCATAAAAAGAACCCTGTTGTTAATGAAATAGTTCCAAAAACACAAACAAGATAAACAAAAATAATTTCCCTCAAAATATTACAAACCAAGAAGGAGAGATAAGATTAGATATTTAATAAGTAATATATAATCAAGGCTTAATTAAATCATCATACTTAATCCTAAATCCACATTCTTATGAACTTATTACTATATGCTAGAAATCAAATAATAGTAGTAAGGAAGGGAGAAATTCATATTTCCATCCTAACCTTACCTCCTCATTCAAGTTTCCAAACTAAGTTCCTTCATTCAAACTATTCTAACTTTTCAAGAAGTAATACAAGATATAAAAAAACTACCTTTTAGAATAAGTATACTATTTTATTATTTCAAGATAACATATTGAATTATACATGAAGGAATAAACAAATAAATCAAAATTATATTCCATCTAAAACTCATACTATCTCAGACTCATCCTACTATCTAAGAAGTAAATTGAACATGAATAAGTCCCATTACAAAAAGGTAAGGAAAACTTACTCAATTAGAAACAACCTACGTAACTCACGATTCAATTTCTCACAGTCCTACGTTTATATCAATCCCAAAAAAAATGTACCAGTCATAGTAACATCATGCAATCCTTAAGAAATCATCAATTAAAGGTTCATTATTCCACAAAAAATAAGAACAAGCTTTCTTCTGGATAATTCACAACTCAATCATTCATTTTTACTTCAAATAAAGGAACATGGAACTAAAAGTTCAGATCTAGATTAATACAATATAATTCATAGTACTATCTTAAGTTTGAGCTCATCCAAATGGAAAGATTATAAAAATGAATGAAACAAAAATTCAGAACTGAAAAATACTCCAACCAAATAAAGAACATTCTCAAGAGACTCTTTAGTACCATATTCTTAAGGATATGTTAATAACTTAAAGATTCAATAGGGTATATCTATTACAGAAAAAGGAATATAGATATACACCAAGTAGATCTAGGTTTCCCCAACTCTAGGGTTGGAAACAACTCAAAAAGAGAATCAATAAAATGACAATACTTACCTCTATAAAAAATTAATTTAGACGTTAAAACACATCAAGGAGGAAGCCACAAACATTTCACATTTCACAGGCTAATCATCCACTGTTAGGAATTAGTATTTACATCATGGTAAATATTTATGGTTAGTTTTATATATATTGTTATACATTTAACAAAAGAGAATAGACTCCCTCAATAGAAATGTGCTTCAAGTGTAGGAACAACTCAAAATGCCCACATAAGATCAACAAGCTCTTACTTGAAGCACCAATGTAGCCTAGAAGTGGATAACCATTAATGGATCAGTAAAAAGAACAGAAAACAAGAAATTCAATATTTTTACTAGTATGTTCTTCCTCCATGATCGTTACTATCACCAATAATGGCTCACCTGATTAAACAAAGATTTTATTCAGTTCCAAGTAAACTTGGCGATGAAAAGAAAGGAGATCAACCCATACTAAGTTAAAAGATATCTTCCTAAAGGACTAACAATTTTAAAAACAATAAGGTATATAGATCATTTAAACAACCTCCTTTCAACAAGATTTCATTAACAACCAATGATCATGACAAATTTCCAAGATCAAAAGATTTGCTAAGGAAACCAAAAGCCTAGAGTGGTTTTATGAAAATAAGAAGTAAATGCAATAGAATAGAACCTAAAAATTTCTCATTCATTTTTTTTGTTCAAATTATCCATAAAAGGTTAAACTAAATGAGGAAAGACTTAATACAAATCCCAAAATAAATGTTTTCTAGATCTAAACATGAGTTGGATATTCCTTGAAAGAAGAAAATGCAGTCACAAAACAATGTAAAAAAGAACAATGGTCCCCCACTTCTATTGTCAATAAAACAAATGAAAATGAAGAACCTAATTTAACTTGAAACAATGTCATAAATCCTAAACCACCAAATTGAAGTCTCTTAAACTGATAAATTTCAAGTATAATGATAAGGAAAACATTATAACCGAGACTCTACATATTCCAACCAAAAAGTAGAATAATATTAATGCATATGCTATCTTCAGTCCAGGTAAACATTCAACAGAGAATAACACAGATCCATTCTATTGTCAAGAAGGTTCCACTACAAATAATCCAGTCAAAACTGTAACTAGAACAACCCAAAGTTCATATTCCACACAAAAAGTACAAAAAAAACCATTATTCATCCAAAGGAAACAAACTAAAACACCATGGAAATAAATAATAAACAAACAAAGAACCTGAATAGAAAGATTAAAATAGAGCAGAGTTCTTCTAATGAAGCATTTAAACAAAAGTAGAATAATTAACGGATAGGGCCTATCATGCCTGATAGTGCTCCTATCCTTTATCTTTTTTTGCAAATATTCCTGCAGAGCCTCAATAGAAATTATTTTGCATGAAAACTCCAACAACCAGGTCTATAACCTCCTTATCTTCCTTCTTATAGCTTCTTAATCATATTTCTATTAACAACACCGCCATGTAAGGATTCATACTTTGGGTTCGAAGTTAAAAACCACATACAAAGCTAAAAGATCACAAAAACCAAATGATCAATGCAAAACTAAAAACCCTTATTCCTTCCAACTTCACCTACTTCATAGGTGGTTTTCACTATTGCCAAGAATATTAAATATCAAAGAGGACTGAAAGTCCTTCCATATCTTCCACCACCACCAACTTTCATTTGGCTATGACAAAATTAAAATTTTCCATGCATCTAAAAATTTAGCAAAGATACCAACTAACCACTTGATAAACCTTCACGCACTTGCCAAATTTGGATAAACAATGAGTACTAATGCCCAATAAATCCTCATAAATACATTGGGGTTTGTGCTAATGACCATATTTTTTCATGTCGTCCCATCCATTCCCTTAGGTTAGCACAAGTTTTAGGTTAGGTTTGTAACATTAGTTTAGGAACTAACTTAGGTCCTTCGGTTAAAGTCTTAAGGTTTCCCCCTTTTTTATTAACATTCCACATTAGTAAAATAACTTAGTAACTTAGGATAGGATTACCATATTAGGAACATAGATTTAATTAGGTTCCTACATAATTCTTAAAAATTTCAAATCACATCTTACCCAAAGAAGAATCAATAAGGACATCCAAATATCACATACAAAGCACAAGAGTAGTAGAGTTCACCCCGAGATTTCAAGACAACTAGAGTTCATAGGTCCCATAATCTATCCAGCTTGGTCAAGATGACTACAATGTCATGAAATGGAAAGCATTCCTTTTATCACTGAAATTGATCCAAGGTATAGCTATCTTGCATCCAAGATTATGAAAACTGAAGCACAAGTTCAAGTCCAACAAAGATTAAGGACTTGTTTAAAATGAATCAATTCCTTGCTTGCACATGGAGTGAATCATTCAGCATAAGAAGAAATTAAACACTTCATTTTCAATTCAGCATAAACATGGGAGAATGATATCGATTTATAATAGATTACATATTATCTTCAACAAACATGATTAATAGTTCACAAGAGTACACCATCTTCAGAAAAGAATCATATATAAAATTTTGTAACTTAAAGAACATAATTCATCATAGATATCAACCATTTTAGAGGTGTCACATATAGTTACAGAGTGACACAGAATCTAACTTGGGTCCTCAGTTCAACACAGACACCAATTCCAAGATACAGACACTAGTGCCGGGGAAATCCTGACATTTCATGGGTGCATATGACCAGGGGTATTTATGCTTACTTTCTTATATCAACATAGTTTTCAGCAGTTTGTTGAACAATTTTCACATTACAGAGACAATCCTACAACAATTAGAATGCATTTTATCTCCTTTTTTCTAATTAGTTCAAACACAAAAAAAACAAGAACTAAACATAGATCACACCATCTGTAATGGTGTATAAACTTGGGAAGAATATATGGAAGGAGATTAATATTATACCTCTTTCCCCAACACCCTTCTGTCATGGCGCGAGATTTCCCAAAAACTCACACTTAGAGTGAGATCACCCAAAAAAATCATTCTTGGAGTGAGATCACCCAAAAAAATTCCTTTTGGTGTGAGATCACCAAAAAAACTCACTCTTCTATAGCAACTCAGGACATTTTCTATCCTTTTCACTCTTCACATATTAGGTGCACACATTCGTTTTACTACTTTTTCACATTTTTACATACTTTTACAGAGTTTTCATAGTACATGACTTTGACTACTCTTTCTCTCTTATTTTGCAAGTCTATCCTTAATACACAACAAGAATAAATCCTTATTAAGCTACAAAAATAATAGATACACCATGATACAACACTTATATGCTTCACCCTTAGGGTCAATTCCTCTTTCTTATCTTCCACACTTCATTTTTATCATTGCATGCTTTCACTTGTCTCTTCGTAATGCTATCACCATCACATGCTACATGGTTATCAAGTACACATCTCTTATCAACTTTATGTTATCGAGTATTAAAAAAAATACCATAAATTGGGGGAAAATTTAGACACAAAATCACACACTTGGGTAATTTCTATGTTCGAAAGAACATACTTTCATTCATATGATTCCTAAGAGAGAAAACTAGTAATTGATAAATATCATTTTCCTCTTATCTTTGTTTTTGGTCTTCTTTTTAGTATTTTACACCCTATAGCCCAGTCGATACTTCACTTTCTTATCATTTTTGGCTTTGGACACTAACTCTTAGCTAAGACACTAGTGCCCAGGTGCCCTCGTACCATTTGGGAACCCCGACCTATTTTTTATATTACTCACTTTCTTTGGGCTTTGTTCATATTTTTAACATTTTTTTCCTTATGGGTTAGCCTTTTAGTTATCAATTATGAAATTTAACCAAGGGAATCATATAAATACAAAGCTATGTGACCAATATAAGGCACTAAGCAGTAAGCATGCATTATAATCACCCAAGGTTGCATCCAAAGTAATCTAAGAGCATCAAAGGTATTCATCTAGCACTCATTCAAGGGATAAGGGAATACATTTTTTTTAATACAAGAATAGGATGGGAATTTAATTTTTCCATCCACACATCTATTTACATTGTGTTGTCAGGCAAATCTACAACAAGAAAATTGACAATTTTTGAGCATGACAACTATACCCCTGTGTCGAAACTTTCAAGTTTTATCCTTCCAAGGCATCCCAGGTCTACGCAGTCAGTCTAGTGACCTCCCAGTTTATGTTAGACCATTCCCCTAGGTGAATTAGGAAATTCAATTAAAACCCCCTAGGTGATTTTAGGAGTTCTTGGAAAATACAAATTTCGGGTAGCTGTGGGAATGGCTATCACCAGCATTCCCTTGACTAGAGAAACCCCTTGGAGCTTAACAGAGGAGAAAAATATGACATGGAGGTGAATTTAATGCCTACAAAAAATATGGAAGTGATTTAGGAAAATTTAGGAAGGATTTGGAGGAGTCGGGGAAATTTCACCAAAAACAGGGTTCACAGGTCTAAGTAGTGCACAGGGTCAAAAAAGATACCAAGTTTCAAAAAGTGAGTCTAGGATCTCTGAATGGAGTTAAAAGACACAAGAGGCGCCATTGGAAATGGAATTACAAACCCTACAATATGGAGAAATAATAATTTTCAAAACATCTTATAACTATAGGTGTATAATAGGTTTCTTCCAGAAACACGTAAAATACCAGATCAAAAATATTATTTTTCAAGGATCAAACGGATGAATCAAGATATAGTAACCCCACCATTGGATTTAGAAGCGTAATTTTCAGTCGATTTCATATAAAAAATTTAATCAAAAACGTCCATAAGAAGATCAAGATATTTCCGTTTGAAGTTTCCCTTAAGGAACGAGTTTGAGAGTTGGTGAAATTTGATGAGGAAAATGTGTTAGCTCCGGGATCCTAGCACAATTTTTTATTCCTTATGCCAATCAAGATAAGGGGAAATGAGGGACAATAAAATTCACCCAACCCCCATAAGCCCTCTAGTCACCCATACATCCTCCCAGACCAATAGTTCAACCCTCAGGTGCTTGTAGGAGCTCAAACCCTCAACCACCGGATTTGTGACAAGTGTCAAGATGAGGTGTGCAATGAAAATTGATGACCCTTATGTCAATTTGTGCTTGGAGACATACAGGAAATAAAGGTATGCCCATCCCTAAATATTTTTTATATGCAGAGAAAAATTATACTAATGAATGAAAGATAATCAAATAATGCAAACCTTCCAGTAACCTTCAATATAAACCTCGACTAAGGGACTCCTGTGAAACCTTGAAAAATGGATGTCAGAGATGATTTGTGGGTTCTCTTGAGTGCTCTCCAAATATATAATGTAAATGATATCAACACAAATAATTCAACAATGTTTTTGTATGTCAGATTCAGAAGATTTTTTAAGGAAGGTAAGCCTATGATTTATAGAGGCAGAAGTAGTTAAATCTGGTTATACACGGATAAATGAATAATATAAAAATAACAATGTGGGGAAGTTGCAATAGTACTGGGGGGTAGTAAACAAATTAATTGCAAAAACCTTCCTCTGGAAAGGTGGTTGTACGTGTAATTTAATTTCCCCCACCTTTCTAGGATTTTAGAAGTGTAGTTAAATAGGATAAGGATATAGAGTCTAAGTGGAGTCTAGGTGGATTTTGAACAAGTGGAAGATGAATAGGATGTGCACCCACTTAATCTATTAATTATTTAATTAATAAATAATAATTAACTTAGCTAAAGAGGATACAAATGATACATGGGATTAATTTAATTGATCCACAGGGGTACAATGTGTATTAATTAGTTTAGTCAATTTATCGATAATGGGTGAATGGCAGGGCATACTAGGATAAAACTAGGAACAAGTGGAAATAAAAGTGTAATTTTGGGGTTTCTATAGTCTTTAGGTCACCTATGTGACCCTCTCAAGTGCACTTTCTCATCCCCCAGGGGCTATTGGAGCTAAATGGATGAACGTCGGATCACCGCCAAGGGTCAAGTTGAGGCGTGTTGTTTAAATTGATGTCCCTATCATCCATTAATGCTTAATGGTCATGAGGGAAATGAAATTGTGCCTAACACCTTTGTTTTTTTTGCTTTTTTTCCCGCTTCTAACTTCTTACTCTCCATACTCTGTCATTTCTTTGCAACTTGTCTAGAAGCTCCATACACCATTATTGTACCTAAAACCCACTCTAGTACAATAAAGAAACCCTCAAATCCATGAGAATACAAAGATTTTGAAGGATAGATTGACCAAAAGAGCTAGAGGAATGAAGAAAGAAGGAGAAAAGTGAAGGACTTCTTCATAAAACTCCATTGCCATAAAACAAATATTTGAATGGATCTTGCTAAACGATGCACGAAACAAAGATCCTTATTTTTTTGCTCTCTTATATTTTGAAAATCATTAAAAAAATCAACTTCAAATCCTCATTCCACTGCTCAAACCATTCACAATGAATAAATATTCCATCTGGCTCAATGGAGAGAATTTTTTTTATTTCCTATCAAACCGGTAGTCGAATCAAAGAGAAATTTCACCGGCGGAGTGAGAAAAAAAAAACCCACAACAAAAATGTAATTTTTATTGCAAACAGAGAAGAAAACCAAACCTGAAATTTTCAAGGTCTATTAATGGTTGCCATGTTCAGAGGTGTTGCTAGGTCAAATTTTTGAAACTTTAAAATCTCCCAAACTATTGATCAGGTAGGTTCAAGATTTCAGAGGAGTGATATTGCTAAAAAACCATATTAGAAAAATTCATTCCATATAAATTAACCACCAGAAGATCACTTTCTAAAAATATCAGGTCTTCTACATAGGGGATTGCTATTTCAAGAAAGTCATTGACTCAAGAACCTGCAAAGGAGGCGGTGAACATTGAAGAGGTATCATAGGAAACATTTATCAAAGTGGTCATCTCGGTCCAAGAATTGAGACTTACTAAAACTAGTAAGTTGTCTCACACACATCTGATAAAAATAGCAAACTAATCTAGAAGGTGAGGGGAACACAGTGAGAAGGAGGAATTCAGGTTTTAACGTCTTATGGATCGAAGGAGCTGATTTTTCATACTCATAAAAATAGTAAGTCATCTCACTGGCACATACTAAAAATAGTAAGTCATTCTAGAGGGTGATTTTCACCAGAGGAGCATTCAGAGAGTTGAGCATCCAGATTGGTACCTGTAGTTGGAGTTTGGAGGAGAATTTTTTCACTTACTAAAAATATTAAGTTGTTTTTTTCTTGAAATAGTAAGTGTCAAGAAACGACAGGACTCAAGTTTAAAAAAATGAGCATTGTCACTAAATATTTCCTTCACCAAGATTTAATGCCCATCTCTTCAATATGTTATCTACGTGAGTGATTCATAACATTTTCACAAGAAGTATCTTTGGCGTCTTTCATGGATCTTTCAGAAATCATCTTAGAAGACCTTGGCAATGTCTCTCAATACTCACTACATGGTTCGGGTCACAAGTTGAAAGTTGTGGGCATCGGTAGAACAATTCATTCATCATGGTAGGGCCATTTTTGAGCTTCTATCTCTTCTGAGGGAATCTTCATGATTTGTGTTCATGATCACTGGAAGAATCATTCAACATTGTTTTTAAACACTCTTTACAAAGAATCCGTGAGAAAATTTGAAGGAGTTTTGTAGGGTCTAAAGAGTTTGAAGATCTAGAATTTAACTGCATTGGATATTTCCATCAATAAGGATCATCTGACTTGATCATGAGTGACATCCTCTCTTCTTCTCTCTCTTCTTTTTCTTCCCCCAAATTTCTCTGTCTTCAAGTGTTCTAATTCTTCTTTGGGGTTTGCACTTTTTGATACACCTTTATGTCATCTATAGGTGACCTTAGACACATAATGTAAATTAAGTCACCTTAATTTTTGAAAAGGGAGTTAATATTTGGTAGGAATGTGAATAGTCTAAAGTCATAAATAAGGCATATGGAGGGCCATCAAGAATATGAAGTGTCTCCTCATTCTATAAATTTTAATGATGTCCTCACTCGAAAGGGTTCTAATTATGAATTTCTTCTAGCTGGTTATATTCTTGTAAGTTCATGAGAGATATTTTTCTTACTTGTGAGTGAAAAGAGTTAGCCATTTTCCCCCTATTCTCAATGTCTTCTATTCTCATCATATATACAATTTATTCTTGAGTATCAATACAAGAAGAAGGATTTTATATCCTTTTTTGACTAAGGGGTTTATTGATACTTTGTGCTCATTATATTATAATTAGTCTTATTTCTGTTTGCATAATTTTTTCTTCCCAATTTTAGTGCATGTGATGAAACTTCTAACTGATGTGTGCAGGAATCTAACTTTCTACCTACAACATTAGTTTCTCCTACCTCATAATCTCATTCCCTTTCCCACGCTCCTAGAAAATTTCTCCTTTATAGTGCAAGATTTTTCCATAGGGTTAGTGGAGTGCCCCTATTAGATCTTCGGCTGCAAGGCCACCAAGAAAATCCACCTTTTTACTTGTGCATGTATATACGGAAGCTTGTACTGGTTAAGTAGAGTGACTTAGATTCCCAAATCGTTGGAAATAAAACAATCGATTTGTCCTCAAAAAATATTCTCGCCAACACATTGGTACAACTATCTATTTCTCGCTATCATGTGCACTTGTATAAGGGCTTCCTAGTGAATGATTCTATCACACATGCATAAGAACTACATGGAGTCTGAGATGTAGTGCAGTGCTCGGTCATAAGTTCACTCTATTGGGTGACCATTGGGGTTAGTCTGAATCCCCATATTACATCTTTTCCTTTTGGGATTTTATATAGTTTGAGGGTTTTATAGGTCATATTCTCTTTTCAGGTTAAATATGAATTTGAAAACCATCCAATTACATATAGATGACCAAAAGTGAAGGTTAACGACACTTGTGCAACCCAAAAAAATTAGTTTCTGAGCTTTTGCACAGTAACGAGTGCCTAGTAGAGGTCCCTGACACCTAGGCACCCTAGTCATGTTCCAGGTGCCCTAGTATTGACATATCTAATAGTTCTAGAATTTATCAAGCATAGTTGTAATAGTTATCTCCTCTTGCTCATCAGTTTTATGGTCAAGAACACTTTGGGATCAATTGCAAAATGAGCTAAGTCTTCTACTTTCTATATTGCACCGAGGGTTTTATGTTTCTTTAGCTTATTGCTTATGCCAAATCTGTACTTTAGCATCTATTTATCATACATGACTCTACAATTATGATTTCAAAAATTCCATATTTGTTTAAATAATTTGGTAAACCCATTTCTCGAGTCCAACCTTATTTCTATTCTTATTATGCCCTTCACCAATAGTTGTTGTTTTGGGTCTTTTGAGCATATAGAGATCCATTCTACTCGTAGGGTTTCTAAATCAATAGATGATTCTAGTAACCTATTTTCCAACTCTCAAAATTCTACTCTCGAAAACATTGAGAATTTTGATAGTGATAAATTCTATGATGAGGAAACTAATGTTGATCAAGAATAACTAGAAAAGCTTACCAATTTTTCATCAAGGTTTGTGTGATAATCCTACACATCTTCTGAATTTTCTCCATGCATTAATGGATGCTAAAAACTATTGAGATGTTGATTATTTACCCCTTGTAGGTTATTCCTTGGTTTCCATGGCCTCCACTCAACCCCTTCATATTCCTACTTCCATTCCCACTACTACCGCTCTAATCATTCAACCTAATGCTTCTACTGCACAACATGGATCTTCTTCAAACACTGCTAATTAAAATTATTTATATTAGGATTTGAAAACTCAAATTCATCAACTTTAAATAGCTACTTCTCGTGCATCTCCATATTTTTATTCCACATTACTCTTCATACTCCTTTTGCACCCGCATTTTCTTCATATCCAATTTCTCCAAAAATTTTCACTCCTAAGTTGTTTACCTTTAATGGCCATGGAAACCCTCAGGAGCATCTTAGATTTTTTCATGTGGCATGTATCAATTATGTGGATGATCATAATTTACTAACATATCTCTTTCCTAGAAGCATCCAAGATTATGTTATGCATTGTTCTATGATCTACTTGCTCATTCGGTAACATAATCTACACATTTAGCCAATGTTTTTCTCAATAATTTTTCAATCAGTATTAGTTCTAAGATATCCTATGCTCAACTGACACAAATCAAATAAGGATCTAATGAACATCTAGTGGACTATGTTTTATGATATAAGAACAACCTAGATAGGATGACCAATGTGCTTGTTAACTTTGACCTTCAAGATCTATTTTTCCAAAGTCTCTTACCACCTCTACAAGAGAGAGTCATCTTCGAGACATCTCATTCATTTGATGAATTATGTCATACTCTTAAATTATGTGAAGGAAAACTTATTTATATGGGAAAAATCAAGTACCATGATCAAGCTTCATTATCTTATAATTGATTTCAAAACAATCCAACCTTCAAGCCATCTAATAAACCCATTGAAGAAAAAGCTATTGTTAATGTTATCTCTACTCCTAAAAAGATTCAATCACGGCCTCCAAAGTGTAAATTCACAAAATTTCCTTATGCTTTGTATATTCTATTGCCAAAACTTATTAAGAACAATCTCGTTATGTTTCCTCCTTCACTTAATCTAGATCCATGTTTCCCTAAAGGAAAAAATTATAACAAAAAAATTATATGTGACTATCATCAATGAATAAGGAATTCCACTAATCGATGTTTCAAACTGAGGAACCTCATCCAATAGCTTATTAACAATAATCTAATCAAGCTCCATGAGCCTTTGGCATCAATGTCAGTAATTGAATATAAAAATATCAAAATGTTTAATGATCTTTTCCCTAATCATGACAAGAAATCTGTTGACCCTTTATCTGATCATACATACTGTATAATACCTCCTCTTTCATCAGGGGATCTTGATTTTCTAGTTGCTAATGTTGATATATCTCCACTATTCATTTATTTCTATGATCATGAATATAATTTTACATTATCATTTGTTGCATTACATATAAATTCTTCTATTGGACCTCATACTATTAATAATATAATGATTGATCCATTAATTCATATGGGTGTGTGCTCTTTTACACTTTTTGTCACTATCAACTATCCACTCTCTCATATCTCATACCCAGTTCCCAAATATTATGTTTTTTTTCAAGCTTCCAGTTATAGTTGGGCCTCTCACCATGCTTATTCCATTTTTTTTACACCTTAAATAAAATTTTATGACATGATCTTAATTATTCATTGGCTTCGTTTTGCTCAAGATATTGTTTCTATGAATCACTTGTGTCTAAAATTCATCCACGAAAAGAAATTTATCACCATAAAAAGTGTTCTAAGATGCACATCGTGGCTATATCCTCCTCTTGAGGTTTCCATTTGATTAGATAAATCATCTAGGTCCCTTGGACCTCTAAAATCTAAGGCATATTATACACCTAGCTCTCTGATTCATACACCATCAATTCATTCTCATCGGTTTACTATTCCATCTTCTTAACCTAAGTCCCCTACTTAGGTAGACCTTTCACATAGGATTTCACCTTATTCATCACCTCCTCGGTCTCCTTCATCTAGGTGCTCATCACCGCCTTCATATCCTTCATATAGGTGCTCATCATCTCCAAGGTCTACTTCATATAGGTGTTCCTCACCTCCTTCATATCATTCACATAATTAATCACCTTCTCATATTTCATCACATATAAATCATATATCACCAATCTCAGAGCATGGTCACACACCTTTATCTCTACAAGCATCGGGTGGAGGATCCTGGACCTTCACTTTTATCAGATAGCTTACGCATTATCATACACTTGGGGGGAATCATGCTTACTTCCTGTTGGTACCCAAATCGGTTCTCCTTGTGAAGTTGAATAACATTAATAGGTTGATAAATATGCTAATAGAAATATAGATTAAAATTTAAGTCGATTTGTAGCCAGGGAAGGATCTGACTAACTCTGTGTCACTCAAGCTTGAAAATTTTGGATAACATCATGCTAAGGGTTTGAACTACCCTACTACTTTAAGTCCTTCCTTTGAATAGGGTGAGAGAACCCATTTTGTAACCTGTATTTGTAGGGAAATGAATGGATCAAAAATATTTGAATCTCCTTTTTAGCTAATTTGAGAAATAACGTTGAGAAGACATGGTCAATGAAACATAATCAAAATCTCATGATTTCTCACCCTAGAAAATGCAAATGCCTCCTATAAAATGTGCGAGTTACTACAGAAAACAATAAAATCCACTTGCTTTTGTATATTTTTGTTAAATTCTAGCAGATGAGTATACACATAACAAGCATGGGTATTTCTTGTATGATTTATCAGTTTTGGATGTAATTTGTTGGCGAATTAAGAATGATAAAGTTGATTATACCAAATTTCTAGGAAATTTTAACAAAGGCTAGAAAATCTACCAAATGAGATGATGAAAACTCTTTAAATAACAAACAATGAACCTTCAACAAGAAGATGTGCACCCGTGGAAGCTTAAAGATACATTGTTTCACACATTCTTTGAGAATTTAAACATAAAATATCATGTCAAAGACTCAATTAAACATAAAGAATCCCAGATATATCACACATAAGATACAATCATAGACTAACAATCAACCTGTATCAACAAAATGGAAGTAAAGTGAATTTAAAAATATTTATTGCGTAATGAAATGAAATATCTTCTCATAGCACAATTTCAATTACCACAATACTACCAGAAGGATAATATATTGTGTGAATTAGAGTAATTCCTAACATAATATTGTAATAGGAACATGAGTAGCTACTTGAAACAACTCAACTTAAAATTAGACACAACAATGCTCATGATTAACACAATTAACTCAAGGCTCATCAGATTTATCAACAAGGTAAAGTTTCATTTATAGTCTCAATGCTTGATAATGGTTATACACTCGCAACCATCTTGACATGGTTTGATTTGAAGGCTAAGGAAATTAAGAAGTTTTTTAGACAAGTTATTGGGAAAAATGGTTTCTCTCAGTTTACACCTTTCTTTATACAATTTTAGAAAATTTCAACCCCCCCTTTTTGATATGATAACATGCCTCTCATATCTATGCAACTTATTTTTTCATTCCTTGAGTTTTTCCCCCAAAAATCTAAAATTTTCCATTGGATATTCCAAAGGAATAATTTTTTATTCTTTTGTGGCAGTATCTTATCCTTTGTTGTGCCAAGTGGAGAAATGCATCGTAAATATTTCTAGGTGTGTATTTTATTCTTATGTGGAAAATAAAATCCTTGCATCATTTACCCTGACATCATCAATTTTGGCTTCTTTTGGGTTGGTTTGGAAAATCCTTTCCATAACTCCTAGGTGCCCTCAAAATGGATTGATGTGATTGATAATCATTCTTACTTTTCACAAATTCCCTCGAGATACACACACTCCTCCCTGTGTTGCTTAGAATTGGACATTTTCCACCTATTTTGTTTCATGTCAAGTTGATTATCATCCCTTTGCAAGAAATTATTTTTCTTCATATTTATCTCCCCTGTGCGAGCTGAGAAAGAAGTAGTTTCTCATTCAATGGCAATGATTTTATCCAGTTTAGCTTGTATGTATAATTATTTCTATAAATATTACATGTCTTCCTCTCCTTTAAAAAAATTATTTCTTTTCCTTTGAATGTGATAAAATTTTATAGAATCTTTTCTTGGTGTGATGGCAAGGGTAGTGGTAGCAGAAAACTTGAAAGAAATATCTTCAGAAGACATAAATAAGATTTTTGACTTGTCAGGTCTAAACGATGTGTTTGTTAGGGCTTTGTTTGAGATGACTGACCCAGGGATAGCAAAGGGCCTTTGAAACACCAGGCGGTTTGTATTTCTCTCATGCTGAGGTTAATCAATATTAATCATGATTTTTCAACATTCCAATCTTTTTATTATCACCTCTTTCAATGGGAGAATCATAAAAACATAGAGGTGTATAACAACAATTTAATTGAAAGAAGATTTGTTGTAGTAATAACAAATAAATATAGATTCCCTTTCTTATGTGATGAAATATTTATTCAAAAATAGATTCATTCTGAGTCTAATGTGTTATATGATAAGAATTCAATTGATGTTGAGCATGCAATTACTTGTAAGATGGGTGAATTAGAGAAACATATTAATTCTTTTGAAAAATATCTAACTGTAGACACTAAAATTAGGTCACACTCCCCCTTCACCTTAGTAGTATTAATTTAATTAATTTAATTTAATTAATTCATTATCCTCGCCATATTTATTATTTAAATATCTTAATTTAGATAATATCCACACATACACTTCACCTAGACACTTCACCATGTTAACTCAACCTAAGACCTACTCTTAGTAAGTTTCCATAACTAACTAAGACTTACCCAAACCCTAAAAATCAATTCCTACATTCCCTCTAACCACATTCTCACATGCTCACAAGAAGCTCCTAGTCTAATCCATGGGAAAAAGGCACAAGATCCGAGGAAATCAAGAGGATCTCCCCTAAGTTTAGTAAACCTAGAAAATCCCACCTTGACCGACGTCGGTTACCCCTCACCATTTCCAGTTAAGCCGGACCGTCGTCGGTTACCCCTTTTAACCCAAAACAACCTTATTCTCAAGGTGGGAATTTTGAACCTAGAATTTGGAAGAAAGAAATTTGACAAGCAAGAATGAGATCTAAAAAGATAACACATCTTCAGAGAGTCAATTCCAGCAAGAACTCACATCCAAGGAAGAAGTTTGAGCATCTTCTCCTACACATCCATCCCAGCCACATTCAGATCTATCTAAGAAAAGAGGAGCATGCATGCAGCCCATGTAGAAGCTTTTCTTTAGTTGGTGATCACTTTCAGCCTCCAAAACCATCATCAGCACCTACATCCTTCACACACAGACGTTTAGAAATGAAATCCAAGTAAGTACAACATCATACTTTCCTGGTTATTTCATTTCAGCATTATTTTATCATCCATTGTTTATCTTGCTCGATATTGACCATCTCCAACACTTTTTTATCTCCATAGACCCGATAAAACCTCACAAAAAACCTACTCCAATCACCCATTACCTCATCCCGACCAAGCAAAATCCTTTGTGTAATCACAAAGGAGACCAAAACCCCATTCTGTGATGTTTCTAGATCTCACAGTAACCGGCGCGGTTATACCTAACCATGGTTGGTCACCCCTAACCAACCTCGGTCTCTGTGTTTTCCCACACAACCTTGGACAAAGACTTATCCACCTGATTTTACTTCACCCTCATTTACCTGTGACCTACCCGAGACCTTTATCAAACCTGCAGAACCTAGAACCAACCATTTGACCTATGGATTCTATTCTAACGTATCCGGTTAGATTAGATTTGTTTTCTTATTGTGTTTTTAAGTGAGATACCTAAATCATTTTAAAATAACAATAGGATTTGATTTTCTTAAAACATTAATTTTTTTAAAACAGTGGACTGACAGCCATCTAGGAAGTATCATACTTCCTGGATCTAGCTTACGCTAGGCACTTCCCATATTGTTTAATTCGTTCTAGTGGTCTTGTTTTCATTACAGGTAGTTCCTCCTAGCCAAAAATAAGCTCTCACGATCAACTGTGGATTTGGAAGTCATATGCACACAACAAACCATCAACCGACATTTGAACAGGCATTCCTCCTATGCCTGTTACCCTATCTGTTTTGTCAACAATTCAAAGAAACAATCTAATAAAAAGGTGAAACATTTTGGCATACCCGTGGGACCCATCCGGGGTTCCTTGCATTTCATTCATTCCTAGGAAAAAATTGTGTGTTTGTTTCCCTTCTAAAAGCATACACACTAATTTTCTTCCTGGTAATCCACTCCTTCTTTCTATTTGGCTCTAAAGGAAACTTTTCTTTTGGTGTATTTAAAAAGAATCATTTCTTCACGTTTTCTTCATTTTAGTGAAAGATCATCCCTCTTCCTATTCATCTTATTATGTCATCCAATTTGACATTTTTGATTTGGGTTTTAAAATCATTACATTTCATTTTGATTTTTTGCATTAGCTCACATCAATTGAGGGCAACCTATATGCTGGAAGTCATTACCAACTGATGGTTGACAAACGAATCGTAGAAAAGCACTTCTATCCTTTTCTCTTTCTCTAAGTCTTACCAAAGCACATAAAAGTTCAAATACATACATTCTTAAACAACATCTTACCTAGAAGAAGCTGTAGGTGATCACATGATCATGACATAGTGGGCACCCAGCTCACTGCTCTGTCAAGTCATACTTCAGAGTGAAGCCCACCCCCAACATAACATTCCTGAAACCTCACCCTTTAGAACTCTTTCTTTGTACGAAGCCTTCCTCACCAAAAAATTCTACTGTTCTATTCATAACAGTCAGTCCACATAAATAGAATAAGCTAAACAAATGTAATAGAATAGGCACTCTAGGAACATTCTTTCTTAGTGTTTTTTTAATTTGTGTTTTGAGGTGAGAGCTTTCGATCATTATTTTTGTCTTTCCTTACACATTCCCAATCATAGTCAGTGTATTCTGACTTCGTCTGAGTGTGTCTGGACCATATCACCATCATTCCCAGAATTCTGGGTCTGATTCCACATCAAATTCTAATTCACAACCACTTTTTCTCATCATTGTTTCAATCTCACAGTAACCGTCATCGGTTACCTCTGACCGCCATCAGTTAAACTCAACTAATGTCAGTTCTAGGTCCTTTTTCTAACCTATTCAAAAGGACATTTTCACTTCACTTTCTTCCACTTTCCACAGTCTCTGTCACTATCATTTTTTTTCCATTAATGTTTTACACATCCCCAGATTTGACATACTTGTCAGATTTTACCTTCTTCCTGATTGATTACTCACTACCTAATTTCCACAGTAACCAGTAGTGGTTACCCTTGACCAATGTTGGTTTTCCCTAACTGGCATTGGTTATCCTATTTCACATTCCACCCACCATTTGTTACTTCATCCATTCTTTTTTAGCTGTTCTCTGTACCATTTACCAAGAAGCAGCCCCACCTGATCAGTACTGGTTCACATGGTACTGACCCAAAGACAAGAGAACGCCCTCGTGTTCCACACCAGTAACCAACCACTCCTACCTAGTCCTTCACCACCCTCTATTTTATCATCAGCCATGGATCCTATCCAGCCTACTAATATCACTAGCAGAGATGAGGAGTTCACACGACTCCTTGACCAGAACCCTGCTGCCTTGTAGTTTTACCTCTCCCATTCATCCACTCAAGATGCCTCCGGTTAGTTGATATATGGCATGCCTGTATCTATCCCCCTGACACTCATACCCACTTCTGCATTGGCTCCATCTGGTTCAGTGCTACCTGCTTCCACTTTACCCCCAGTCGTTTTGCAGTTAGGTCCTATACCCGCGATGACTGCCGTGTCTGTTACCCTTGTAGCACCCATTACATCCAACATACCCTTGGTGACTACCCCAAACACGACCGTGTCTGCCCCTAATGTCTCATATATACCTGTACATATGTTTCCACCTCTAGTGTCGGTGACCTCTACCCCATTTCAGAACGTAGTTCTTTCCATTCCATAATAACTAGCCACTATTGCCACTAGGGTTACCATGACCCTTCCTCCCCCATACACATACTACCAACAACCACCTATTTCATCTATTGTTCATTCTGGGTACGTACCCCCTATTTCATTTCCTTCTTCTTCACCACCTTATATGGCAGCCCCATACACTGGAGTGCCACACCCATTATACACCCAAAACAAACCTCCTCATGCTATAGGAGGCATCCAATCATCACAACCCACCAATGACCTAATCAGATTGATGATGGATAAGATGTAAACATAAGAGGCATCGGTTTCTAGCTCCCGCAACACTCTCAGTTACGATGAGATTTGCAACAAGCATATTCACCCATCCATTCCCATCCATTCATACCCTATGCAATGGGAAATGCATAAATTCAATTGCTTAAATAGTAAGGAAGACCCATAATAGCATTTGCGCTCGTTTAAACATGGATGTTATTTGATTTCTCATGATGATGCCTTACTGTTGAGAAATTTTCCCATGTCCCTCACCTGACCAGCATTAGACTGGTATAGTGGGTTACCCAAACACTCCATATTTTCATTCAATCAGGTATCCCAAGCTTTTTTGGATCATTTCTCCATCAACATCACCAAGAAAGTTACCATGACTGATCTAAATTCCACACGTCAGTATGAGGATGAATCTATCACAAATTTTTTCACTCACTGGCGCAGCCTGATCAATCAACTTACCTTTCAACTACCACAAACTAAACTCATCGAGATCTTCACACGAGCTTGCACCAAGAATATCTCCCCGACGTTGCACGTCCAAACTTTCAGAACATTCGATGAGGCATTTACTATGGCACGAAAGTTAGAAATTTGGGCTATCAAAGAGAAGAAAATCTAATTATGAAATAAAAATTTGACATTCAAGTCAAATGAAACCTCTTCTTCTTCTAAACCACCAACCAATTATTCAAAGGCTAAAGGTAAAGCTAACGTAGTGGTACTCAAGGCCAGCCAAGCTCATCCATCCAATCAAGCTACACCCTCATCTAATCTATCACCTGTTTAGACTTTTCGATTCAGACAAGAGCAGCGAAAATATATCCCAATTGGGGAACCTTACTCTTCTGTTTTAGAGAATCTTATCAAAGCTAGCGCCATCACCCTTCCACCCATAAAACCACACACTTGTTTTGACCCTATATGCCCCATGCCCATGTGGTATAAGGAACAAGATTTTTATAACTATCACCGAGTGAAAGGTCATAGTGATGGAAACTGTATCACTTTTAAGAATATCATCCAATAAATGCTCGAGAAAGATAAGCTTACTGTGGATAAAACCAACGCCACCCCCAGCCAAAATCTACAAATCTTTAAAAAAACCATTTCCCAATCATGCCCCTTAATCCAATCAAATAGGTGAGACATCCACTCATGATACTCATACTCGTGAGGTTCATGCGATCTTTAATGAGGTACCTGTTGCATCTCATTTACCTCACATCCCTTCCATAGAGGAAATCCTAACCCAAAATCCTTCTTCCACATTTGAACCGACCATCATTGTTACTTCACCAATAGAAGAACACCCTTCATCACCTACAAAGGAGTATTTTGCTGACATTGAGACCATCTCACCCCTAGCTTCTCCACTTATCAAGCCTTTACCTATCGTACCTCCTCCACCTATAGAGGATCACCCTTTACTTCCTCCACCTATAGAGGAGCACCCATTACATCCTCTACCCACAAAGGAGTGCCTATCCATTCCTTTGCTCATAGAGGAACTCCCATCATCTCCTCCACCCATCATAGACCCAGTGGAGATACCTTTACCTCCTGGCAAACATTCTCCATCCACTAATCGACATCCAACAGACCTAGTTTTAGCTGTCTTACCCATGAAAGCTAAAGCCTTTCCAATTCCCCATCTCTACGATACATTTTATGGCAATTCCCATTAGGTCCTCACCAACTTCACCCACAGACATGCCATTCTCATGTTTGGCTGATCACTTAGAGTATGTGGATAGAGCTTTGTTATGGGGGTGCCTCTTACTCCTTGTCTCAACACAAATGTAGGAATCCCTCGTTGACACCTCCAATATCTACCCAAGCACATTTCACCCATCAAACCACATATAACCACTAGTGTCACAACCCCTTCCATGATATCTGTTAACACTCACACCACAACCTTACCCATAATCTGACCTATTCCTAAACCCAAACCCATACCCACAACACTTACCTCCACTAATCCTATTACCACTTTAGGGGTCACCCCGATCACCATCCTTACTCATCCATCTATTAAACTGGATTTAGCTACATCCTCCAACGTTAAAACCACATCTACTCCAACACCCAAACTAAAGAATCAAACTCATCAACCTCATACCCCTACCACCCTAACCACACCCACACTTGTCCCATCTACCTTAAGACCTCAACTACCTAATAGGGTCAAGCACCCCTCACCCATTCATAACCCAATAACACAACCACCCATTCCTACCTCACAAATCTCTAACCTACCTAGTCACACAACACGACTCGCACCCGCACCTGTAGGCTCTTTACCACCAATAACTCTGATACCTTCAGCCTTTGCTTCACTACCTACTACAGTTTAGTCATTTTCCCTCGCACCCAAAGCATGACCCATGTCATCTACCTTCATAGCACCCCCATTATCACCGTGGGTAACTCGCCCTCTTCTTCCATCTTCTTTTCCTTCTAGACCTCGTACGTCCACATCACCTTTACCAAAGAAGGTGCACTCCAAAAATAAAACCCCACTACCCCACAACAAGGTAGTCGAAACAAAACCAAACCCTCCTACACGTCCATCTATTATACCCCTACGCAAATGAACCCAACTGATACCTCAAATCACACTGGCACGTAAACCTATAGCTCAAACTGTTCCTACTCTTCCAAAAATAATTCCCAGACAACTAACCACACTTACAGCCAAACCCACATTCAATTCCCATTGTGATCCACTAGAAGGGTCCTATGCCAAAATTTTAACCAACCTCCTTGAGACTTTTGTTATCACATTACCGCCACTCCGACCTTATGACCCCCTCAAACCCAAGCCAAAATGGTTTGATGATGATAAAATTTACACATATCATTGTGTGCCAGGGCATGACGTGGACAACTGTAAGGCCTTGAAAACCATCCTTATCCAATTGTTTCCACCAGAAACCAACTTTTACAACGATGACCTTCTAGACGAGGACCCTGCTTCACCTATAACCATTCACACATTACCCACTCAAAAAACACAACCTCCACCCTCATAACTCCCAGAACCACACAAAAAATTTGAAATTAGCATGGTTCGCATCAAAGAACTTGCCACACCACCACCCAAATGTCACTGTGCCTAACTGACCTCACAAGGCTTTTCTCCTCCCATAGGTTTTTTTCCCTTCATGTCGTTATACCACTTACCATATACCCTCTCCATTTGAAAAATTCCCTCAAATCAACATGGTACATGTCACTACACATACGCAAAAGGGTAAAGAAAAGGCAACTGACCCACCAAATAATCCTATACCCAACATACCATCTGCACCCATACCTAAGATAACTATCCATGGCCCCACATACCCCATTTCTAATGGTGTCACACATCACACCATGCTCAAATAATTACACCAATCTCCACTCAAAATGTCCTTATATGACCTCATCCAAACCTCAGAATCCCATCGACATGCCCTCATGGAGGTTCTTTAATCTATCGAGGTTTTACCCAATGACCCTACACCCATAGCCTCCATTATCACACCCCATCATGTAGCCTCCCTTACCAAATTACCACCTTCATCCCCACCTCACCTTGTTCACCAAGTGGCCTCCCTTAGCTTCTCAGAGATAGAGATCGCGCCATACCAAAATGATGACCTGGACCCAACCCTCTTCATCTTTGTACACATTGATGACATATAGGTACGCCATGTGATGATTGATGGAGACACTAGCATTAAAATAATTTCATCCCGTGCATTTGCTCAAATGTGAATACCTAACAATTGCATGCACAAAAATCTAGTCATGTTACGTTCATTCAACAACGCTATCACCTCCACACTAGGCACTTTCATCCTTCACATTCGCGTGGGCCCCCGCACTATTCCAGAATTGTTTTATGTTTTGGAGGGGGAATTCCAATATAACTTGTTGCTTGGTAGACCCTGGATTCATGTCATGGGTTGTGTTCCCTCCACTTTGCATCGTTGTGTAAAGCTTGAACATGAGGGACATACTTATACCATTCCAGTAGACCCATCGCCTTTTAAAACATGTAACATGCTTTACCGACCCAACGATGTACTCATACCGGTTAAGCCATCTACTTCTGCAGCCAATACCACTTCACCTACACCTACACCCACACCTACTAGTATAGCTGTTGCTTTCACTACACATACCTCCTCCATACCTACCGCTACTATAACCTCCACAGCTGACCCATTAGCTTCCCAATCTGTTAACACCACCTCCGCATCGACCTCCGATACATCGTTCATACCAACTACCCACATACCAACCATTGATCCTTTGGAATGTGTTTTTCAATGCCTCACTCTAGGGGAGTACTTCCTATATAGTGTCAATGCCTTACCTACTCCACACAGGTATGAAAGTCTTCACCAATACCCTTACTATGATCATCGTATAGGAGAACACCTCCTTTATTTTCCTCCTCATCTTTGTACTAGTCTCACCTATGGGGGATTTGATACTACCACCTACACACCTGAACCACCATCACAACCCTGCCCATTTTCCACTGACTTCCAATCACTTACCAATCACCGTTTTTCCCACACCTTCCTGCACCACTGTGCATGGAAGGGTTTTTTTTTTTTCTTCTACGAGCAAGGTCACCATACCATTATTCCATGTACCAACCGCAAACATAATGACCGTAGTGGTATCGGCTTCCCCGACCCTTCTACTAAATCGGCCTGCATTGAATTCATTGAGGACCCTAGCCCTTCTCCACCTTCATCACCACCCTCACTGACAGAGTCGATAGATCCTGAATCTACCCCTCCTAACTATTTTTTTTCATAAACACCATTTCCTTAGGGCCTCTGACTTATCAATGTAAGGACGAGGCTCCTTCCACTCTTCCATTCTTGTATCCTAAGATGATTAACAATGAAACACCTACCATTAAAATCGTTCAATGTCAGGATGATGAATCCATACTCACCTACCTTGGTGCCAAAGACTCATATATTCATCATTCGTTACCCTCTGAGATGTAAACCATGTTGAATGAATTAACTATAGAGATCAACATTCATACTCAGGACAACTCACATAGCCTAAAGATTGAAAAATCTTTAGATGATGCTGAACAAGAAGCCATCAATTATTTTCTCCAAGATCATAACTGCGCTTTCACTTGGTCTTATGCAGACATGCCTGGTATTGACCCCACCATAGTGGTCCACAATATCGTAACCATTCTCGATGCTAAACCTATCAAACAAAAGTTGAGGAAAATGCACCCTCGCATTGCTCTTCTCATCAAAGAAGAACTTCAGTGCCTTCTTTTTGTTTCCTTCATCTTACCCATTGATTATCCTCATTGGATTTCTAACATTGTCCCTGTTACTCAAGCAACAGGGGGACTCTGCATTTGCACGGACTTCCGAGAGACCTCAACCTTGCCTACCCGAAAGATGATTTTCCCTTGCTCGGTATTGATCAACTAGTTGAACTTACCACGGGTCACGAGATGCTCTCACTCATGGATGGTTTCTTGGGTTATAACCAAATCTTACTTGCCCTAGAAGGTCAGCACAAGACCACATTCATTACCCCTTGGGGGACCTTCTGCTATCGAGTCATGCCTTTCAGCCTTAAAAATGCCAGTGCTACATATCAACGTGCTATGAATTTCATCTTCCATGACATCATGCATCTCATATTGGAAGATTACATGGATGATCTCTTGGCCAAATATAAATGCCACACTGAACACCTCGCAGTCCTCAAAACCATCTTTGACCACCTCATTAAATATTGTGTTTTCCTTTAGCCTAAAAAGTGCATCTTCGCGGTTCTCTTAGGAAAGCTCCTAGGATTTATCGTTTCCTTACGTGGTATATAATTTGACCCTTTTAAATTCAAGGCCATTTTGGAAATTCCTCCACCCACGAACCTCAAATAACTCCGTAGCCTGCAAGGTAAATTATAGTCCATTCATCGTTTCATCTCACAATTATCTAATCGGTGACAACCATTTCATCATCTACTTAGGAAGGATGTCTCCTTTAAATGTGATGATGACTATCACAAATATTTTAAGGCCCTAAAACAATACCTTATCCAACCACCCATACTCATTCCACCTAAAGACGATCAACCCTTTTACCTATACATATCAGCTAGTGATCATTCCTTGGGAGCCATGCTAGCTCATCGCGATGAACAACATAGGGAGCAGGTAGTTTATTGCATAAGCCATACTCTTCTGGACTATGAAACCCGATATACTCACCTTGAAAAACTTTTCTTAGCCTTAGTGTTTTTCACCACCAAAACTTCGCCATTACCTACTCAACCACAAAACCTATGTTGTGACCAACACCGACCCTTTAGACCTCATGTACGCCAAACCATATCAAAATCAGTGCACCACATGATGGCTTATGATTTTAGTTGATCTTGACCTCGAATTCATCAACCAAAATTCCATTAAGGGCCAAGCTATCACTGACCAACTAGCTGACGCACCTATTTCAAGGGACCAACGCTCTAATTTTGACTTTCTTGATGAGTCAATTGCTACCCTTTCCCTGGACGAACCCCCTTACCAAATGACACTATTATTTGATGGTTCTAAGTGTCAGCGTGTGGGGGTGGGGCTGGTGTTATCCTTGTCCCTCTAGATGGATAACCCATGCCTTTGTATTTCAAACTAGACTTTGAATGCACCAACAATATTTCCGAGTATGAAGCACTCGTACTAGGTCTCCAGACCGCCTATGCCCTCGATGTTAAATCAATCCACATCTTTGGTGATTCACAGTTGGTCATCAACAAAGTAAATGGTATGTGCTAATGTCATAATGAGATACATCAAAAGTATAAACATCATGTAGACATACTTTTGACCACCTTTGATCGTTACACCCTTCAAACCATCCCACGGTCAACCAAAAAATTTATAGATACCATGGCCTGCTTAGCTTCTCAAATACGCGCTTCCCCTACCGATTCAAAAATATTTTTCACTGTATAATGCCTCCATTAACCTTCTTATTTACCTCATGATGTTTACTCAATCAAAACTGACACCCCTGACCCAAGTGACCTTTGGTATAAAGAATACTCTAACTACCTTTCCTTCTCCATCTTTCCTCCTGATCTCACCCATAATGGACAACACGCCTTCCTTAAGAAGGTCTCCCATTTTGTTATCCTAGGGGGACTCCTCTATAAGCATGGATTTTATGGTATTCTCTTACGATGCCTCACAAGTTCTGAAATTCCTTATACCATCAAGGAGGTTCATGATGGCATATGTGGAGGTCACTTTAGTGGCCTTGCTATTGCTAAGTGTATTCTTTGCCTAGGCTATTACTGGCCAACCCTTAACCATGAGTTTTGTGACTATGTGAAACGTTGCATGAAATGTCAACAAAATTCCAACCTTCATCATACACCCATGTAGGTCACTCGTCCACCTTTGGCCCTTCTCTCAATGGAGTTTGGATCTTGTCAGAGAAATCAATCCTCATTCTTCCCAACGACATAAATGGATCATAACTGCTACTGAATACTACACAAAATGGGTGGAAGCCATACCACTCATCTCCACGAAAGTTGAGAAAATATGTGAGTTCATTAACCATCACATCATTTATCACTTTGGTGTCCCTCATCACCTCATCACTGACAATGGAAAACAATTGAAAAACAAAAACACTGCAAAAAATTTGCGATCCCTTCAACATTCAGCTTAGTTTCTCCTCACCTTATTACCCACAAACCAATGGCTAGGCCAAATCCACTAACAAAACCCTCAATAAAATTCTCATGAAAGTGGTTGATTGATACTGGGAAGGATTGACATACACACATTCCTTTTTCTCTATGGGCATACCGCACTAGTATTCGCACTTCCACTGCGGCTACACCCTTTTCACTGGTCTATTGGTACCAAGGCTATTCTACCTCTCGAATTCCATATCCCCTCACTTTTCATTTCTCTCCATGACATATTTACTGATGATGAATTTCGTCAGGACCACTTAGCACAACTGGAGTTATTAGATGAACATTATCTTAACACTCTACATCACCTTCAAGTTTATCAACAACGTATCAAACGTGCTTATGAAAAATGTGTTCATGAATGGACCTTCCATGTTGGTGACCTTGTTTTGAAATAAAATCAACACATAACCAAAGTAGAGAAAAGAAAACAGGGCAAATTTTCTCCTAATTGGCTTGGACCATACATCGTAACTCATACCTATGGATCGGGTGCCTATCATTTGTCCTCGCTTGAGGGTAAACCTGAACCTGAGCCCCTCAATGACTTGTATCTTTGACCATTCTATTGTTGACCTCTAGTCCTACATCACTCTTTATCTAGTTCATTGTCTTCCCTTGAGTGCCATTTACCTTTTCCACACCTCATCTCTAACGACTAAACAAGGATCATGTGATTACCCGTCACCCCTTTTGCCTTTTCTTAAATATGTGCACCACAACTCTACACATGGCATGATTCTCATGGATACTTTTTGTCTTCTTTTAGATGAGATCCCATGGTTGTTTACCCTTGCCTTCTCAACAAGAACCAATTGCTTCATTATAGTCTCATTCATGACTTAAAAGCCAAAAAACAAAAAAAGATGAATCCCTCATAAGGACATCTTCTAATATAAGGGATCAACTCCTTGAGTCAAACTTCCAATAGAAAAGATGAATCCCTCAAAAGGACATCTTCCACCTTCAATAGTTGCTATAAGTAAACTGATCCCTTGAAGCACAACTATAAAAAGCTCACAACTTCTATATAGTTTTTCCAAAAAAGAAGACTATTTTTCTCAAAATCAAAATTTAGAAGCTTCTCGCATAGATCAAATTCTCGAAGACCTCAAGGACACATATATTCATCCCATATAGACTTACCGTATCGATCAGGTCTATCTCAAAAAGAAAAGAAAAATAAAAAATAAGATTTTTCATCATGGACTTACCTATTGTGATCTTGGCTCTATTACCCAAGGCATTATACTTCCCATTTTATGACCCAATTACTTGCACCTCCTTACCCGTTGTCTTTTCACTTCATACCTCAAGGGACCTAATAAATCTACAACATTTGGTGATCATGTGACTTTTTTCACCCTTAGAATTATCAATCATGTAATGTCTTTAGAGTCTTCCTCTCATTACCCCATCTATAGATATGTTTTATACGTTTTTGATCATTGCCAATTGGGTGGCTTTCTTGCCCCCTCCTATCTTTTCTCTTCTTCATCACCTTTTGATCTTTTTATACAGGACTTAGTCCTCGACGCTTACCTTTTGGGGTCATCCTCCCCTTTCACCATAGTTTCCTCTCACCTATAACATTTTTTACCATCATCTACCCCCACCTATTAAATCCAAACCCACAACATGACCACAAACCTACCAACTCATTTTCATCTTCTTCCCTAGCTTATGGGAGAACTACATCGGTCTGAGGTCCCTTTTCACCAGGACTATGTAGGCAACACTTCCAGGGCATGGGGTCCTGAAAGGTTAGCTCGACTACTCTTTACCCTAACCATTTTCCCCACCTTTTACATGATTTCCTATTCATATCAAAAACCTCAACATCTAAATCATATATCACATAACTTTTACCACTTATATTATTTCATATTTTCATACATAACAAAAATTTTCCATAGTTTACACTATCTCATGCATTTATATTACCATTTTTTATCAAAATAATGAAATAACTCAACCATGTCTAACAACCTGACTCAATCCATGCCTAAACAAACCTGACTCAACCATGCCTAACAACCTAACTCAACCATGCCTAACAACCTGACTCAACCATGCTAGAAAACCTAACTCAACCACTCAATCCATGCCTAAACCGACCTAAATTGATCCATGCCTAAGACCTGACTCTATCATGCCTAACTCATCTATTTTCCATCCATATCATAATAAAGTAAAAACTCATACACATCATAACAGCATCACCTGAATATCATCTATCTCCTCATATATACATGTGTGTATCAATACATTGTACACCCATATCACATAAATGTGTATATCAATAAACATGCCTATATCATCATGGCTATCATCTCAAAAATGTCAGTATGTAGGCCGATGTACTATAAAAATCATCATCAGCTCGCAGGCCGGTATCTAATAAAAAAATGTCTTCAGCTCGATAGGCTGGTATCATGTACCAAAAAATAAATACAAAATCTCTTCGACATGTAGGCCAGTCTCATATATCATCATAGAAAAATGACTCAACATGCAGGCCGGTCCAAATTAGGTCAATCATCTCCCCATCTGATGTTGGGGAATGCTCCCTGTGCCTGTGTCTCTCTCGACCCCTCTGCTGCACTTGTCCTGAGGCCCCGAAAGTACCTCACCTCCTGCTGATGGCCCCTCACCTAGGGCTGGCCTCTACACACTAGTGGCCTCACCACGACCTATCCATGGGCTCTCCGGCTCCCTGTACTCTCCACAGTGTGAGTGCAAGATCTATTCCTCTCACTGGAGGCCTGTTGTGCTTTGTACTCTGCATAGGAGGGCACATCTAGCCCGGAAGCTAACAAATGATCCTAGTAATACCGTGCCTCTCCTAGGGCATCTCTGAACCTAGCCATGGGCACTGTCTATGGAGGTTTCATGAGGCGCGTTACTTGCATAGGTACCTATACAATAGGACCATGTCCCTAACCCTGCACTGAGCCTTGTGCTGGTACTAGAACCTAAGTCGGCCCTGGAACCTATGCCTGTAGTTGGGACTGTAGGGTAGTAATATATGCATGTGCTTCTATCAGGTGGCCCCTACAGACCCGTAACCTACCCCTGTACTTTGGCCAACAGGCCCTGTAAAGCCTGCACCTATGCCTATAGGGTGGCTATCTTCCCTCCATCTCCACCTACATCCTCTCCATCTCCATATCCCCTTGCCTCCACCTATGTAGGTACCTATCCCTTCCCTACCTGAGCCTGCAACATCAATATCTGGGCCTATAATGTGGCAACTTGTGCCTCTTTATTTGTCAGATGCCCCTGCATGATCCCAAGTTACGTCACCAATGTCGCCACCTACCCCTGTAGGGCATCTCTCTAAACCGTGATGGTGGCTAAGTCTAGCTTCCCTAGCCTCGATGGTATGGATCTTAGCTATGCCACCCACCATTACCTATACCTATATACCACCCTAGCATCATCAATCTGAGTATCTACAGGTTTTGCTCCTCCTATCTAGTTGGCACTGTAGGTCATGGTGGAGACATAGGTCTTTCAACATCATCTCTCTAGTACTGAGGGAACGAAGGTGGTACACTCTAGACTAATCCAAACTAGTTTCTAACCCGCTCTACGGGTATCCACTCATGCCTCACCCACTCTCCTCCCCTCTATCCACAGATGTATTTGTAGCCCAGCTAGCTCCGTGGCCATCTGTTTGTATGAGGGGAAGCCCATACACGGCCTCCAAATGACGTCCACCTTGGACAGCCCCTCCAATAACCTCCTGTAATAAGCTACATCATGCATAGCTCTGGCACCTATGGGCCCCCCTCTCCATACGCTGGTACGCCCACCACCTTGTACCCCACTCTCAAAACTCTCTGTGGGAAAGTATCTACCCGAGGGCATCCCCACTAGTCAAATAAAAATAATTTACTCGTAAGCCCAACAATGTAGTAATACGACGCAGTAGGTAGATGTTGAACCTCTGGAGTCGCCCGTAGGTCCACAACTCTCTATACACCTATGTTAGTAATACAGGTTCCCATGCATATCATGTTTGATGTATCATCATGTCATGGAGGATCCCCATCAATGACCTTGGGAATCTCCCCCCTCTGCATCCGGTAATGTGCAAAGCAAGCACACTGCCTCCTTCACAAGTACCACTAATCTCATCTCCTCTGGATGAGCTCTATACATCACTCCATAGCTCCATGTTATCACTATGGAACATCAGGTCTGCTACACCCTCACCAAAAATGGGGTGCCAGTAACTCCTCATATGCCACTGAAGAGATAGAATAAACCTGGGGACCCCAATATGGGAAACTGTAGGATTCCTGTAGACGTCCTCCAGGGTGATTGTCATCTCTCCCATTAGCAAACAGAAGGTATTGGTTACCGAGTCTCATCTATCGATGAGGGAAACCATAAGACTCACCTCTTAGACTACATGCCAGTAGTGCACTCACCCCTATCAATCCCACCTTTGCCACATGCCACCACTCTACCTGCGTTGTGCTCACCCGTACTCTCAATAACAATGGTGGCACCTAGGCTCTCCTCCGCAGCTTGTCTCTCGCATGCATCCCACAAAAAGCAATGTATTAGTCCACCTTTTCCCATCTTACCTTATTTTTTTAACCCATTTACCCGAACCTATCTACCCTAACCCTCAACCACACCTAACTCAAACCCATCTGCCTTACCTATCTACCCTCACCCTCAACCATCACCTACCCAAATCCATATCCCTTACCTATCTACCCTCACCCTCACCCACACTTACCCAAACCCATCTGCCTTACCTATCTACCTTCACCCTCACCCACACCTACCCAAACCCATCCACTCAACACTACGTACCCTACCCTCACCTGTGACCCACCCTCACCCTTTACCCACCTACCCTACTTTCTCTTCCCCTCTCACCCACCTTCTTTCCCACCCTACCCTTACTCTCTTTCATTTTTATCCCAATTTCCACTTAGGAATAACCAACCCTAGTTTCCCTTGACCAACCACAGTCTCCCTTTAACCGGCACCAGTCACTACCCACCGACATCGGCCACAAGTCGACCGACGTCTGGTCACTGTCGCACCACCCCACCCCGGCTTTTCCAACCCTACTTTTTCCCTTCCTTGACATTCTACCCACCCAAATACCTATTTACACCATTAATTGTTCCTACATTACCCTTTTTCCCTACCCCTTACCATCCACTATTATCTTTTCCCCTTTCTTTTTTCCCATTTTGAAATTATTTCCCGCCAACCCCCCCCCCTAATTTTTTATTTCTATTTTCTACATTCTTATGCATCAAATTAAGTCAAAAAATCACACCAAAACCAAAAGATTCAAATCCTACCTGATCTCGTTGCCACCATCATGGTGGCACCTCTGGCCTTCGCGCCGCTCCTCTCAAGCCCTCTCTGGCCTCTTCCATCCTCAACTGAACATAGTCAATCCTCACCCACACAAACCGTGCCACCTGACTCTCACGGCCCCACCTCTCACTCAACCACTCTCACCTATGTGGCTCACCAACCAAGCTCTCTGTTGTACTCTTTTGTTCTCTTCCTCTTTTCTCTCTTCTTGTCCTTTTCTTCTTTTTCCAACATGCACAACTGACTATTTTACAAACGCATGAGTTTTTCCACTTTTTCTACCTTATCTGACCCCAACCAACATCGGTTAACCCTATGACCGCTATCATGTATTAATTCCCTATACTACTATTGTTGGTTCCCTTACACCATCATTGGTTTATCCTAACTGCTATCAGTTACCCTACCTACTCATTGCCCTCACATTTACCTCATTTTCCTTACCTCCTCTTTCTTTTGCCTCCCCTACACCTATCTGGACCACTTCACCTTCACCTTTGGCCCTCCTCCCTCTTCAACCTCCTCACGTCCACTATTGACGCCTTATTATTTTACCCCTACCTTGGCCTTACCTATTCCATGATCTCGATATTTGGACCTAGACCATCGCTAGTGACCTTTGACCTCATGTGTTTGCTATACCTTGTGGCACTGTTACCTATGTTTGTTGATATAAATGACCTTACCTAGCCTATTGTCGTGACCGTTTATCCACACCCTTCCTTTGGTGTACCGGAACACACCTAAACATTCCTGCACCTAACCTATGTTGTGTTTCCTACCCTTATCCTATACCTTGGATGCCAGATTCACTTCACCCTTGTTTGGATAAATCTATCAACCTTAGACGATGTAGAGCTTGCCTGCTCTTCAACCCAGTAGTGTGCTACAATTTATACGTGTGCATGCATTTGACTACTGCTACCTTTGATCTTGACCCATTACCTAGATCACCCGAGTAGACCTTTCACCCTCTTCCCCTACACCCATTTACCTTTCCCTCACATTTACCTTTTATCAAACAACTCACTGTTTTAGCCTATTGCTTCATCGGTTCCTGGATTAAGGGGGATCACCTTTACCCACATATGGGCCAACCACATCTAATTTTTGTTAGCACTGCTTACCAATACAAGCTATGCAACAAAAAGGGGCAAAATGTAGACACTAAAATTAGGTCACACTCCCCTTCACCTCACTAGTATTAAGTTAATTAATTTAATTTAATTATTTAATTATCCTCACCATATTTATTATTTAAATATATTAATTTATATAATATCCACACATACACTTCACCTAGGACACTTTACCATGTTAACTCAACCTAAGACCTATTCTTAATAAGTTTCCATAACTAACTAAGACTTACCCAAACCCTAAAAATCAATGCCTACATTCCCTCTAACCACATTAATCACATGCTCACAATAAGCTCCCAGTCTAATCCGCGGGATAACGACACAAGATCCGAGAAAATAAGGAGGATCTCCCCTAAGTTTAGTAAACCTAGAAAATCCCACCTTGACTGACATCGGTTACCCCTAACCATCTCCGGTTAAGCCAGACCGCCGTCGGTTACCCCTTTTAACCCAAAACAACGTTATTCTCAATGTGGGAATTTGGAATCTGGAAGTTGGAAGAAAGAAATTTGATGAGCAAGAATGAAATCTAAAAAGATAATGCATCTTCAGAGAGTCAATTCTAGCAAGAACTCACATCCAAGGAAGGAGATTGAGCATCTTCTCTTGCACATCCATCCCAGCCACATTCGGATCTATCTAAGCAAAGAGGAGCATGCATGCAGCCCATGTAGAAGCTTTTCTTTAGTTGGTGATCACTTGCAGCCTCCAAACCCATCATCATCACCTCCATCCTTCACACACAGATGTTTAGAAACAAAATCCAAGTAAGTACAACATCATACTTTCCTAGTTATTGCATTTCAGCATTATTTTATCATCCATTGTTTATCTTGCTCCCTATTGACCATCTCCAATACTTTTCATCTCCATAGACCCATTAAAACCTCACCAAAAACCTACTCCAATCACCCATTACCTCATCCCGACCAACCAAAATCCTTTGTGCAATCACAAAGGAGACAAAAATCCCATTCTGTGATGTTTCCAAATCTCACAGTAACCGACGCCGGTTATACCTAACCATGGTCAGTCACCCTTGACCAACATTGGTCTCTATGTTTGCCCACATAGCCTTGGATAGAGACCTATCCACCTAATTTTACTTCACCCTCATTTACCTGTGACCTACCTAAGACCTTTATCAGACCTGCAGAACCCAGAACCAACCATTTGACCTATGGATTCTATTCTAGCTTAGTCGGTTAGATTAGATCTATTTTATTATTATGTTTTTAAGTGAGATACCTAAATCATTTTAATATAAAAATAGGATTTACTTTTCTTACAGCATTAATTTTTTTTAAATAGAGGACTAACAGCCATCTTGGAAGCATCATACTTCTCGGATCTAGCTTATGCTAGGTAGTTCACTGCCCATATTGTTTAATTCTTTCTGGTGGTCTTGTTTTCATTACAGGTAGTTCCTCATAGCCAAAAGGAAGCTCTCACAATCAACTATGGATTCAGAAGTCATACACATGCAACAACCCATCAACTGACATTTGAATAGGTATTCCTCCTGCGCCCGTTACCTTTTCTATTTCGTCAACAATTCAAAGAAATAATCTAAGAAAAAGGTGAAATACTAACATGACCTATGTCATCTCAACCATCTATAACACCACCACTATTAATAAGAAAGGAAAGGAGAGAATCTAGTTCTGATCCCCCTATTATCATTTTAGATTAAGATAAGTTAGGGCCTTCATTTCCTCAGCATCCTAGGGCATCAACTTCTAAAGACAAGTCTATTTTACAACCCCCAACCCATTCAAAAAACAATCTTCTTTGATGGAGCACAAGTTGTCAGGACCTCAACCAGTTCCCCTCCCAAGGGAACATCCACCTTTCACAAGAAGGCACAAAGTTAAGTCCAGCTCCAAATAAGTTTTCCCATTGGATCCAAGACCCACAGTTCTTTCCCTTTCAGCCACTCCAATTTCTCATGCTCAACTTGCTTCTACTTCTTATAAGGTGAAACAGAAAATGACATTTCTTGGTGGTGGTTTAGATCTATTGGATTGGGTATCTTCCCTTAAGAAGAAGATAAAATTGGGGAGGATTTTGGATGGTCCTAGGATGGACATGAACACATTAAGGGACATGGGGATGTCATATTTTTTTAATCAACTCACGGTTTAGGGGCATTTCTACCAAGAAAGAATGTCCTATTCAGAAAAATAGCCTCTTTTGGAGAAGATCTTAAGGTGGGAGTAAAAAATGATTGAATATTTGTCCTCCCCTGATGCCCCTTTTTGATGTAATATTTTGAAAAATGTATGTTCTTTTCATTGACAGGGGCCCCTATAGATCCCCATTTTTTCTTTTTCCATGATACAAAAGATAACACAACATTTACATTAATTCATATGCTTGATAATGGATTTGAAATGTTATTCATACAGTATAAAAATATAATACATTGTATCAAATTACATTCATGTGTGAAAATAAAAACTTCAAAGTAATATTCAGTTATTATGAAACAAGATTAGTAATTGAAAAGTGATGAAAATAAATTTCAAAGAAAACAAACCTAGGCTTGTTCCTCGGTCTTCATGTCTGCATCTTTATTTTCATCACCTTCATCTTCTATTGGTTGTCTTTCTATATATGTGTCATATTTCTGGAACAACTCTTTTATCTCATCCTCAACTAGCCCTGTGTGATATTGGAATATGAGGGACCGTTTTCATATTGCATTCACACATTGATCCATCCTTTGTTTATACTCCTAAGGTATTGCTTTTAATTTTGAAATCATGGTTTCCATCCTCATCAATGTCTTGATGACTTCATAGGAGAAATTTTATTTTTTTATTTTTTTCTTAAAGGAACCAAATAAGAAGTCATTTTGTAGATCACCATAACTCCTTTTGAACTTTTCAAATACCATGTCCTCTAATTTAAAATCAATGGTGTCTATGGTCTTATCCATAAATTTCTTTTATGTTTCAATTTTCTCCCCGATCTCCTTCAAAACCTCAATCCTGATTATAGCCAATTATTTAATAGAATATTGAGTTCCCATACGCTAAAATAATACAATTCCTCCCATTTCAACCAAATTTTCATCGAGTTGAATAATACATTTCAGTTTGGGGATAATTCCTTCAAAAGATAACAAATTATTATCACATTGTTCAATTAACTCATCAATTTCATTGAGTTTGTTTTTGAGCTCTCATATTTTGTAATGGATTTTCCAATGACTTATTTTCCATTTTTAATTACCTTTTCTATCTATTGGTATCCAGATTTAATCTCCTTCACAACTTGAACAGCATCAAGAACTTGCACAAGACACTCAAGGATAGATAGATGGTATGTATGTCATTTGTAGTCAGGGATCACAACTATCTAATTGTTTGCACTCAATAATTGAGGGAGTACATAGCACCTTCAAGAGGGTTTTGATTTAACTCCCACTATTTTAGGTTTTTCCTATCAACCAAGGTAAGAGAACCTATATTGCAGCCCATGTATGGTAAAGGAGGTATAGATATCCTTGTTTTTTTCATATGATATGGAAGAGGCTTTGTGAAGAGATGATCAAGTATCCATTATCCAAAATCAAAGGAGTTGTCACTACTAAATTATGGAAATGTTTTCAAAACAAAGCTAGGGTTAATAAAGACATGATAAAAACCCTGATCAACTTTGTGCATTTTAGTGAAAGGATTGAATTCTTTTGTGGACACACAATGCAAATGTAGGGGTATTGTAGGCAGGATGAGTTAGTTTAAAATGAAATTCTGATGAGATTTGTTGGGACAAGAGTAGCTAGAAATCATCACCTTCTTTGGGAAGCTTTGCAAATGAATTACAACACCTAAACAATAGAGATGTTTCAATGAATTTAAAGTGATCTTTCAACCAACATGTGTGCACACATGGATGCCCAAATTTGCACTATTCCATACAAACTTTGATAACCTGCCACAAATGCTTGAATCAAAATATCAATGAAGCATTTAGAGACCATTGTTAGATCATGACCTAAGGTACACCCAAAGGTTTACAAACACCCTCAAATTACAAGGAAGGTAGCATGAATTTAAATCTGTTTATCTTCATTCAAATGAATGCTCTTCTAAATGGAAGATTGTAGATGCCTTCAAACCCTCTACAAGAAATGATACCATGTATGACCAATAAATACCCCAAACACAAGATTGCAGCATGACAATGAAACATAAATTGAAAACATACTAAAATATAAGTGTATGCAAGCTTTGCCAAGAGATAAAACTAGTTAATCCAAGAATTTGATCAAATATATTAGCAAGGGAATGTTATTTAGACAATCTCAAAGCTTTTTGATAGCTTTAAAGCTTAAAACAACTCAACATGATGAAAATTTGATGCAAAAAGGAATCAAAAATGGCTCTCAGGCAGTTTCTCGAAAAGAAAATGGACTTCTTCCATTTTTTACTCGTGAAATTCTTCTCTCTTTCTCCAAAATTCTCCACAGACTTTACAAAATGCCTCCAAAATATATAATATACCCTATGCCAGCTTGGATCCTTGCATCCCAAGTAAAGAATATGCCAAAGGGATCAAATTTGTTACAAAACCCTATCCATTTGATGAAAAATGATACCAAACTGTAAAACAACTCGCAAAATGCCAGAGATGCACAACTATTTTAAAATATTACTTGGATTCAGATCCTTATCCATCCCAGGGTCACTTTTTTTCATTCCACCATGCCAGCATGCTTTTGCAATCATTTTTCACCTTTTACTTCATCATTTTTAACTTTGCAACTTTAATTTTTTACCTTTCACGTTTTTCATGGGCTGAGAAAAATATTTCATGAAAAACACTATAGGGCACTAAATTAGCTCATAAAAACTATGCCATTGCACTTAAAAGGCTGAGGGGATGTGAAATCATATAAAATTTCTTGTGATTTGGTGCAAAAATGATGATTCCAAGCACCTTTGAGCTCCAATGGCGGCAAGGAATGAAAACACTCAGCAACCATTGGTTTAAAATCAACTTTAAATTTCTGCTCTCCACATGTGAGATGAGATCTCAAATATTCTCCTTTTTGTCATTGGATGAGGTGGGACACATGTCCAAATACCATTGGACCAGGCCCTTACCTTCAAAAATGCATTTTAAACCTTTTTTGACTTCGGGAAATTTTTGAAAATTTTCCCTGCTTGCCCCCTGGACCCGCCACGTGTCCACCTGTGGGCCCCATCAAGAATCGCAGGCCAATTTTATGAATTTTTCCTCCTTTTTTGAAAAAAGGAAAATTTCCATGAGAACCTCCGTGGGCCCGAATGCCCCTTGCTTCTTCCACCATGTGGCAGTCTCCCATTTGCTACAGAGCTAACCCTTCATTTTTTCCTTCAAACCTCCGTGAGCACTTAAAAAACATTGCGGGCCCACGCTCTCCTTTTTTTAATTTTGAACTATGCCACATGTCTCCCCCTAATTGGCTATAGGTGGACACTTCCAAATTTTCATGGATCAATTTTCCCTTTGAAATTTCTCACCAAAGTTTGTAAATTTTCCAACATTTCTTCCGCGCTCCAAACATCCACCAAATCCAGGACACGTGTCCTCTTTCTATTCGACACGGGCCTTCGGGAAAAACTTTTCTTTTGTACATTAACCCCAAAAATAACAAATTTTTTTGAAGTCCCTGCCACTCCATTTGACCCTCCTGAACACGTGTCCATTTTTCATTGGAGGTGGGCCCATTTTTCAATTTTTACCTTGCAAACATAAAGGCAAAATTTCATAAAACTTTTCCTTCGGCCCCTTCTTCCATCTTGCCTCTTGGACACGTGGCTTCCTCCAATTGGTCGTGGGCTCCCGGGCCAAATATTTTCCTTTGGCATTTTGAAGCCAAAAAACTTTCAAATTTTTCTAAGTCCCTGCTTTTCCGTTCGACCTCCTTGAACACGCGTCCACTTCCCATTGGGCACGGGCCCTTAGGTCAAACATTTACCCCTACACCTCGAATCAAAAAATATCTCCAGCTCCCCCCACCACGTGTCTGCTTTCCATTGGACGCGGGCCTTCGGACCAAAAATTTGACTTTGAGAAATTTTCCAAAATGGAAGGAAAATATTTTAAGTATAACCCCCCGCCACTGTGTCGAACCTTCAACCAATCAAATCATGCCATGTAGGCACATCACTGTAGAAACTGTGGGGTCGTAGGTGCAAAAATTTTCCTTTGTCAATTTTTCAAAAAGTAACAACTTATAACATTTTCCCAACCGCTCCTGGCCAATAGAAACCTGCCATGTCATCAAAATGTTGGAAAGATAAATTTGATGGGCAGTGTGACACCCGTATACCCATCAAAAATGTAAAAATGTAGAGAGATTCCCTGAGAAATTGGATTTTTTTCACAAGGAATGTAGATTTCTCAGTTTTAAATCAAGTGAAGCATGATTTTACATTGTTTACGGCCCGGGGAAAGAGATTTTAATAAAAAACAACTATGGAATTTGATCCAGCTTTAATTTTTTACACGAATTTGACAAAGGGGAAAGCGGCTCAGCCTGAAAAAATGAATAAATTAGGGCACAAAAGGGGGGAAACATGGAAATTTTGTTTTAGATTTAGGGAAAAATCATGACAATGTAGAACACTTTCAAAGGCATTCAATTAGAAAATATGAGTTGCAGATTACCCACTTGAGTAAATGAAATGTTTTCTGAGCAAAACTAGATATAGAAAATTAGGGAAAAGTGTGCAAACTCAGAATTTGCACCAACATTGGCTCTCGCTCGGGGATGGGCACTCCCATGTGAGTGCCACAAGATCACAATGTAGACCAAGTGCCAAAAATCCATTGGGCAAGGAGTCAAAAACACATTTGCAGCCCAAAAAAACCAAAATTTTCACCAAAAAGGACCAAGAAAAACCAGACCAACAATGGTTGCCAAGGACAAAAGGGTGAACCAAAAGCCAACAACAGTAAGAACAAAGGAAAGGAAAAACAAAAACAAGGGCTATACAAAAATGTACATTTTGTGCATACCTCCTTTGGGGATTTAATCCAAAAAGTGTTTTAAATGTCTGCCATTAACAGGTAGCTCTAGCAAATCCCCATCCAAATCCTTGAGAAAAAATGTATTTTCTCCAATCCTGATATCAATGGCATAAGGGCTCATCCATATAGCATCAAACTTGTCATGCTTGCCCTTGTCTTCATTCCTACTATCCCACAACAGAACTAGATCTCCAACACTGAAGGCTCTAGGGGTGACCTTCTTATCAAACAACTTCTTAAATTTCTCTCTACATCTGACATGCCTTTGATGAGAGGCTCTTCTTTATTCATCCAACTCAATGATTTGATTGATCCTTGATTCATATGGGTCATGTTCTTGATCCTCTAATTGCTGGGAAAACTGAAATGTGGAAAATTGCAAAGTGTAAGGGCAGCAATGCTTTTGTTCCATAGACCAATTCAAATGGACTCTTACCAGTTGCTCTTTTTGGAGTGATCCTATCTACCCAAACTACAAATTTCAATTGCTCTCCCCACTTTTTCTTGTTGATCTCCAAAGTCCTTCTAATAATCTTGAGAAAGTTCTTGTTACTTGATTCAGCTTGTCCATTCCCTTGTGGATTGTAGTTTGAAGCATAAGTCAGATTTATCCCATATTCATTACACATTGCCATCAAAGGCTATGGCTCTAAAACACATAGCATTATCAGATACAATCTTAACTAGAACTCCAAATCTACATATGATATGATTCAGTAAGAAATCCATCACCACTTGGTGTGTTGCCTTTCTAGATGGAATGGCCTTCAACCCATTTTGTGAAATAATCAGTTGCAACAAGGATCCATTTATGACTAGCACTGGAAGGATTTGAAAAATCACCTATGAAGTCCATTCCCCATTGTTTGAAAGGGGCTTCCACTGATATAGGTTGTAAAGGAAGGGAGCCTGAAGCCTTCAATCTTCTTGAGAAGCATTGGCAACTATCACATCTTCTAACTAGCTAGTTTGCATCTTTAAAAAGAGTAGGCCACCAATAACCAGCTCTCAAAATCTTATGTGTTGTCACTCTCCTAGAAAAATGTCCTCCAAAAACTCCTCCATGGAAATCAAAAATCAAATTGGGAGCTTGATCTTCAATTATGCATTTCAAGAGAACACCTTCAGGGTTCTTCCAAGCCAGCCCAAGGTTTATTATGATATATTTCTGAGAAGCCAACTTGAGGGCATCTTTTCTTATTTTTATTCAAGTGAATCAGGACAGCATAGGTGCTTGAGGTAGAAGACCACATCCTTGTACCATTCAGAATTCATCAATTTTTCAAGTAGATCTGCCCTTTCTTCCTCTAGTTGATTCACTTCTACATTTTGCAAATTACTCTCAGCCATGAGCCTGGCAAGACCCAAACCTCTTACCAGCTTTGTTGTTTGGATATCCATGTCATATTCTTGAAGTTTGTTAACCCACCTACATCTCTTGCTTGAGATTTCCATGTCAGATAAGATGTCTTTAACCATTGCATGAGGAACATAGGCAACAACCTTTGAACTCAAAATGTAAGGCCTAAAAATCTTTGTTGCCTTTACCAAAGCAAACGCTTGTTTCTCCATAATTGTGTACTTCAGTTCAGCTGCTTGTAAAGCCTTGCTAAAGAAATAAATAGGCCTCTCAGCTCCATTCTCATCCTTTTGTAACAAAACTGAAGCAATAGTAAATTCAGATGCAAAAGAGAAGATTTGGAAAGGTCTCTTATAGTTTGGAGCTGCCAAAACAGGTGCATGCTTGAGTGCATCCTTTATTCCTTCAAAATCTTGGATGGCAGCCTCTTCCCACTTAATAACTTGATCCTTTCTTAGCATGCTTGTGATTGGAAGAGTTAGCTCAGCAAAATTAGAAACAAACCTTCTAATGAAATTGATTTGGCCAAAGAAAGATTGAATACCTTTCTTGGTTCTTGGAATAGGCACTTGTTGATTGCTTCCACTCTCTCAGGGTCTATCATAACACCTTCCTTGGACACAATATGTCCTAGCAACTTGGCCATTTTTCATGCCAAAATGACACTTCTTTGGATTAAGTGAAATTCCATACTCTCTACATCTGATCAACATCTTTTCTAGGTGGTGCAAATGGTCTACTCGCTGCCTTGAAAAAATAGTCACATCATCTTGGTAAACTGCAATAAACTCATTGATATAACCAGAAAAGGAAACATCCATTGCCCTCTAAAAAGTAGCACCAACATTCATCAATCCAAAAGGCATCCTTACAAAAACATAAGTCCCCCAAGGAGTAGTGAAGGTTGTCTTTAATCTTTCTGATTCTTTGACAACTACTTGGTTGTATCCGGAGAAACCATCCAAGGTAGAAAGCATCTCTGACCCTGTTACAAGCTACAGCATATTCTCCATGTTTGGAAATGGGTATTTGTCCTTCATAGATGCTTTGTTTAGATTCCTAAAATCCACACAAAGTCTGATATCACCATTCTTTTTCCTAACTAGCACAAGGTTGGCAACCCAAGAAGAGTATCTAGTAGGCTGAATGATGCCACCATCTCTCAATTTCTTCAACTCTTCTTGCATTTTCATGGATAGAAGTGGATTAATGGGCCTTTGTCTTTTTCTAAATGGCTTAGTTTTGGCCTCAAGAGGAATCTCATGCTGAAATAAATCTTCTCTATATGCCTTTAGCTCTGAATAAGACCAAGTAAGGCAGTCTTGATATTTCTTTAAAAGTTGGGCATAGGACTGTTTTTCCTCTTTGCTGAGATGGCTGCCCAACCAGATCTTCCTTGGTTTATCCTTGGTTCCCAAGTTGTTTTCCTTCCACATCCCTTGAAGCAAACAAGTTTCTATTTATGATGCAATCAGCATTGTTAAAATTGGATTCAAGTGCAACAAGACCTTTGGGAATGGTGTTTGTCTTCAATTGTATAATATCCTTGTCAAAAAAAGTTTCTCTACCTTCATTCATGCATACCATTGGTTCCCAATAAATATTATTGACCAGAAAAATCACCTTGGCATTGTAAGAACCTCAAGATTTGTGCATCATCATCAAAAATCTGCCAATGTTTCACATTATCTGGGATAGTTGGCCTTGTTAACACTTCAATGTTATATTCACAAAAAGGTGAAATGGTGCAATTGTCAAATCTAGAACCATGAGGAAAGCCAGCTTATCAGTAAAAACATTAAGACTTCTATCATGGTAAACAATGTTAAAGGAATCAAAAATTTCAATCAAGTCCCAAACAACATTCTTATATTGCTTCATACGCTGATTTTTTGTAGCATACAAATTTCTTACTTACTTCACCACCAACTCTGAATCTCCCTTAGCAACAATATCCTTCACTCCATATTTCCATGCAATCCTTAACCCTAACAACAATGCTTCATATTCAGCTATATTGTTAGTGCATTCAAAATTGAGCTTGAAGGAGAAAAGGAAATTCTTCCAAACTAGGAGAAACCAACACTATACCAGCACCATTTCCCAAACTTTGGAGCAAGCTCCATCAAATAGTAATGTCCATGGAGAACCTACCATACCAAGGCACTCTGATCTGTCCATCTTATTCTCTTTTCCATTAGCAAAACCAATGAAGTTATCAACATCTACATCAGCAAACAACACTTCATAAGAAGCATTGTTGGGATCTTCAATCAAGTGCAACATCTTATTTTCACCATAGAGTTTGACAAGGCTGCCCTCAATGGGAATGGTGGCAAAAGACATGTCCATTTGAACACTACCACCAACACTTGCAGCCCATTTTCTTGACAAAAGCATACCCCATTTGGCAGGGCAGTCAACAATTACAACATCAAGTTTTAAATTCTTACCCAGATAGGCTGCAAGTTGCACTACTAACCCCTTCACACAACCAACAATTGGCACTTCCCTTGAATCCATGGCTGTACACTTCCCATATGCTACTATCACTTTGATATCCAACTCATTCATGACTTCTAGAGGCATGACATTACATGATGCACCGGAATCAAACATGCAATTGTGAAGCAACCTATCTTTTATGAGAAAAGTTGTGAAGAATGGATCAACATTCAATTGGGAATCAACCAAGGATGTCCCCAAATATACTTCAGGTGCATCTCCAAGATCTTCCATTGGTGGTGGTGTTTTAAGGCCAACAATGCTTTGAAGAGGATTCTCAACAATATTTATATTTGTGCTTGGGGTAACTTTTTCTTCTTTCAATCCCAAGTACTCGAATGCTCTCTTCTTATGCTCAGGAATTCTAAGAAATTCAATAATTGGAACACTCACTTTAATTTGGCTCAATACCTAGGCTATATCATATGGAACATTCTTTGGTAAAACAACATTGGAAGGGAAACAAGAAGGTTCATCAGATGGAGAAGTATTCTTGGTAGCCTGGGCATGAAGAGGACTGATATTTTTGCATGGGACAGTAGGGTTCTTGGCAATTGTTTCTTTTCTAGGATTATCTTTGGGAATGCTTGTGAGCAAGGGTGTCTTTGGCTTGGCTTGAGGACCAGCTCCCCTAACAACTTTACTTCTAGTATTTTACTCTTTCTCTTGACCAACCACAACATTCATTAACAATTGTCTATCTTCCTCCGAAGGAATACCACCATCATACTTCTTGATCATTAAAGCCCTTAGATATTCAAAGTCATTATTAGGAATTTAAAAGGCTTGAAATACATCTACATCATGAGTTTGAGGAAGAGAAAGAAATGGTACCCTCTTTATGCAATCCCAAAATGTTGTTGTAGTCCTTGCACTTATCACATCTGTTGATGTTGTTGCTTGTTGTGAGCCTGAAGAGCTGCCCATCATACAAATGTCATCATCCATTTCATTCTCATTATCATCATCAATGTCTTGTTGGTCCATTTCACATGGAGGATGAGGAAGAAAACATCTATCACACCAATCCATATCAGCAATTTCTTGAACAGTAGCAACTCTTGCAGTCAAAGGGTCAGGCACCACTCTATTTTCACGTGCTTGGGGTTATCTACTTGCAGATCCAACAGGCCCTTTACCTCTATCATCTTGTCTTTGATCACCCCTAGGATGATTGCCAAATATATCATGGTTTTGAGTTCTTTTCTGTCCTTGTGAAATTTTCCCAATTCCTTTCTCAGCCCGGGCTAACTTGTAAGAAATTTCTTTAACAGCCCCTACCAAAGTCTTGACAACATCTTCCAAATCAGCACCCTTGCTAGCTTGAGGCTTCTCATGGTTTATCAGCTTCACACCATCCCTCTTAAGTGGTTTACCAATAGCTTTAATATTATTTTCAATTTGAAGTGCCATGGTGAAAGCTTGTCTCAAGTTTGTAGGATTTTTGTCTCTCAAGTAATAGGCTACCTTTTTATCAAATGCATCTACATATTTGATCAAGCAAGATTCATCACAAGGCCTCAAAATGACAGGCATTCTTCTCAATGTTTTATTAAATCTTGTATTAAAATCATGTCTCATTAGGGTTATTCTTGATGTTCTCAAACTTGGATAGAAGGAACCTTGGATCTGTTTTGTCTCCATATTGTAATCTGAATGCATTACTCATCTCTACCCATGAGTCAATAGAGTTATCAGGTAGAGCTTTGTACCAATCCCTTACCTCTTCCTCAAGTGTGTGAATAAACAACTTAATATACACATCCTCAGATTCTATCTCAAAGTCTTCCATCATGTTAACAAAGAGTTTGAGATGCTGATCTCCAGTAATGGCATTGTTACCTTGGAATTTTGGTAACCTATTTCTCACATCTTGTGGGACAACATTTGGATAACCATCCATTCCTCCAAAATTTATAGGACCAAAGGTGTTAACAACAAATGGAGGTCTAGGCTAAGCCATATTGTTTGGTGGGGGTGATCTTGGAGGTGAAACAAGCTGGATGAGGAGTAGTAATGGGTTTGATTGGAATAGATGAATGATCTCTAAAATGACAACCCCCCAAAGGATCTCTCTCTTGATAAACTTTAGCAAACTTAGAAACCATAGGAGCAGATATAGGAGTAAGTTTTTTAAATACACAAGAAGGTCCCTCACCTGATGGAGAATCAAAATCAGCAAGAAGATTTTCTGAATCAGATCTACTTGAAGAAGAATTATAATCCTTCAATAACAGGTTGCTCTCCTTCAAATTCAACTATGGGGATTTCTTTTCTTGCAACCAAATCACCAACCACTTTCCACACTCTTCTTCCTTCTAGTTCTGAGCTTCTTGATTTGGTGAGAAACTTCTTAGAAGAGTCCTTGATGAAGAGGGATCTCCTTCCCTCCAGCTTGACAGATTTAAACAAAAAATTTCAAATGACAGAAATGTATAAGACAACTGGTATTTCAAGATCCCAACAGCATGGAGTTGCCACTAAGGATTTCCACCTTAGTTGTGCAAGAAAGCACTAAAATATTCTTTCAAATGTATGCTATGACTGAAAAATTTGCAAGGATTTACAAATCAGATCTTCTTCTTCTTGATTTAACCAAAAACAATGCATCCAAATCATATAAACTACTGGTAAATGAGAAGAGCAAGCTGAGTTTGAAATCATTTTTTTACCCAAAACATGCAGATCTGAAGTATGAAATGATATCTCAAGAATGTAACAGCTCAAATACTTAATCACACAAATGCTCAAACCTTTCAAATACTTCAAAACCACAAATAAATTGCAAGAAGTCCCCAAAAATGGTGCCACTCGGGTGTTGGTATCTAGATTTAATCTCCTTCACAACTTGAACAACATCAAGAACTTGCACAAGACACTCAAGGATAGATAGATGGTTTGTATGTCATTTGTAGCCAGGGATCACACCTATCTGCTTGTTTGCATTCAAGAATTGAGGGAGTGGATAGCACCTTCAAGATGGTTTTGATCTAACCCTCACTATTTTAGGTTGTGCCTATCAACCAAGGCAAGAGAACCTATATTGTCAGCCTCTTATATGGTAAGGAGATGGAAATATCCTTGTGTTTTGCATATGATATGGAAGAGGCTTTGTGAAAACATGATCAAGTATCCATTATCCAAACTCAAAGGAGTTGTCACTACTAAATGATGGACATGCTTTCAAGACAAAGCTAGGGCTACTAGAGACATGATAAAACCCTAATCAACTTTGTGCATTTTAGTGAAAGGATTGAATTCTTTTGTGGACACACAATGCAAATGCAAGGGTATTATAGGTAGGATGAGTTAGTTTAAAATGAAATTATGATGAGAGATGTTGGGACAAGAGTAGCTAGAAATCATCACCTTCTTTGGGAAGCCTTGCAAATGAATTACAACACCTAAACAACAGAGATGTTTCAATGAATTTGAAAGTGCTCTTTCAACCAAGATGTGTGCACACATGGATGCCCAAATCTGCACTATTCCATACAAAATTTGATAGCCTGCCACAAAGGCTTGAAGCAAAATATCAATGAAGCATTTAGAAACCCTTGTTAGATCATGACCTAAGGTACACCCAAAGGTTTACAAACACCCTCAATTTACAAGGAAGGTAAGATGAATTTAAATGGGACAAGAGTGTTTATCTTCACTCAAATGAATGCCCATATCTACACTATTCCTCTTCTGCCATAAAGTGGAAAAATATCAATGAAATTAGAGCAGATGCCTTACACCCAAAGGTTTACAAAACCCTCTACAAGAAATGAATTTAAATTTTTTTATCTTCATGTATGACCAATAAATATGCCTTCAAACCCTCTACAAGAAATGAGACCATGTATGACCAATAAAGACCCCAAACACAAGATTGCAACATGAGCATGAAACACAAATTGAAAACATACTGAAATACAAGTGTATGCAAGCTTTGCCAAGAGATAAAACCAGTTAATCCAAGAATTTGATCAAATATATCAGCAAGGGAATGTTATTTAGACAATATCAAAGCTTTTTGATGGCTTTACAGCTGAAACCAACTCAACATGATGAACATTTGATGCAAATAGGAATCAAAAATGGCTCTCAGGTAGTTTCTCCAAAAGAAAATGGACTTCTTCCAGTTTTCCTTGTGAAAATTATTCTCTCTTTCTCCAAAATTCTCAACAGACTTTTCAAAATGCTTCAAAATTACAACTTATACCTTATACCATCTTGGATCCTTACATCCCAAGAAAATAATATGCTCAAAGGATCAAATTTGTTACAAAACCCTATCCATTTGATGAATAATGATATTAAACTATGAAACAGCTCGCAAAAATGCCAGGGATGCACAAGAATAATAAAATATTACATGAGATTTGGATCCTTATCCATCCCAGGGTCATGTTTTTGTTATTCCACCATGCCAACATGCGTTTGCAATCATTTTCCACCTTTTACCTTGTCATTTTTTACCTCTGTAACTTTAATTTTTTACTTTCCATGTTCTTTCACGGGCTGAGGAAAAAAATTCATCAAAAACATCATAAGACATCAAATTAGATCAATAAAGAATGGTGTCATTGCATCCAAAAGGTCGAGTGGTTGTCATTTCATATAAAATTTCATGCAAATCAGTGTAAAAATGATGATTCCAAGAATCTTGGAACTCCAATGGCGGAAAGAAATGAAAACACTCAGCAACTGTTGATTTAAAATCAACTTTAAATTTCCACCCTCCACATGTCTTGATGATATTACTTCGTGTAGGCTAAAAAATATATTCTTTGACTTTTCTGGATAAGGTGGACACGTGTCCAAATACCATTGGACCGGGCCTCCAACCTTAAAAATACATTTTGGACCTTTTCTGACCTTGGGAAAATTTTGAAACTTTTCCCCATATACCCCCTTGACATGCCGCGTGTCCCTAGGTGATCCTAATAAAAACCACAGGCCCATTTTGATGAATTTTGGCATAATTGGAAAAAGGGAAAATTTTCTCGAAAAAACCCCATGGACCCGAACATAACCACTCACTTCCTCTGCCACGTGGCGGTATCTCATTCATTGCGGAACTGACCCTCCAAGTTTTCCTTCGACCATCCACGAGCACAAAAAAATTTTGTGGGTCCGCGTTCTCCCTTTTTCCCTTTTGAATAGTGCCACGTGTCTCCCCATAATTGGCTACGGGGGGACACCTCCAAATTTTCATAGGTCAATTTTTCATTTCAATATTTTTCGCCAAAACTCTTCAAACCTTTCCACATTTCCTCTTGCTCTTCAAACCTCCACCAAACTTGGGACACATCTCCTCTTCTAATTGGACATGGGCCTTCGGGCGAAGTTTTTCTTTTTTAACCTTTAAGCCCAAAAACAACAAAAATTTTTCAAGTCCCTCGCTGCTCCATTTGATCTTCCTAGACACGTGTCCATTTCTCATTATATGTGGGGCCATTTTTTATTTTTTACCTTGCAAACACAAAGGAAAAATCTCATAAAATTTTCCTTCAGCCCCTTCTTCCATCTTGTCTCCTAGAAACGTGTCTTCCTCCCATTGGACACAGACTCTTGGGCCAAATTTTTCCTTTGGTATTTTAAAGCCAAAAACTTCAAAAAAATTTCCAACTCCTCGCCTCCGCCTGATCTCCCCACCACATGTCATCTTCCAATTAGTTGTCGGGCCTTTGAGGAAAACATTTGATTTGTGAGAATTTTACAAAAGTGAGGGAAAAATTTCTAAGTAATGACCGCCACTAACTAAACCACCATCCAATCAAATCATGCCACGTAGGAATTTCATTGTAGCACTGTGGGGCCGCGGAGAAAAATGTTTCCTTTGGCAAAAACTCAAAAAAAAAACAAGTTATAACATTTTTCCCATACATCCTCACCATAATAGGAACTTGCCACATTAGCATTATGTTGTAAAGATAATTTTGACAGGCTAGTGACACCCGTTTACCCGTCAAAAACGTAAAAATACAGAGAATGCCCTAAAAATCAGATTTTTTTCACAAGGAATGTAGATTTCTCATTTTTAAATCAAGTGACGCATGATTTTACATTGTTTACGGCCAGGGGAAATAGATTTTAATAACAAACAACTCAGATTTGATCCACTTTAATTTTTTTCTTGAATTTGACAAAGGGGAAAACGGCTCAGCTTGAAAACAATGAAGAAGTTAGGGCACAAAAGAGGGGAACATGGAAATTTGTTTCAATTTAGGGAAAAATCATGACAATGTGAACAATTCAAAGGCATTCAATTGGAAAATATGAATTGTAGGTCACCAATTTGAGGAAATGAAACATTTTTTGAGAGAAACTGGATATAGAAAATTAGGGCAAAATGTGAAAACTCATAATTTGCACTAACACTACCTAAGTGTTAACAAATGAAACCTTTTGAACAATTTTTTAAACATGTTTTATAACTTCAGGAGCAGCTGTGGAGATTTCTTCTTGGCTCACACTAGATTGGCCAACTAATTGTTATAGGCATGAAGTCAATAATTTAACTCGTTCCTTTAGCTATCTCTTTGTTATCCTATCATAGTCCACTTTGTGTAACAATTCAATGAATAATTTTGAAAATCCTTGCTTTGGTGCATATCTTGAAGGTTTTTATAGATAAATGAATTGAACATTTTAATCCTCAGTTGTTATATCACTCCTTGTCTTCCCCACATGTGGGATTGCTACCTCCGAAGTCTTGGATCTGAGTGGACCAATATGAGTTTTTTGATGACCCTAGCCTTTTTGGGTGTCTTGGTAGGTATTGGGAAAGATAATTTTGGAATTTATATAGCCTTCACAAGAACCACTTCTTCTTCTTCTTCTTCTGAAATAAATTCTCATATCCATCCTTTTATAAGAGAAGTTCCCACCTTAGCCTCTTATAGTGTATGTTGATGTTTTTCAAGGAAAACCAGCAATATTTTAGACATTTATTGAACCTCTTACACTTATGGAGATTTACATTGTATTTTTTCCACTTCCAGTGTTGATTTCTTGGGTTCATCTTGTGTTGGTACTTCCCCCACTTGATTCTTTCCTCGATCCTAAACTTGGGGTTGGAAAAATTCCTTCTGAGTCGTATCAATATTTGGAACATGTTCTCTATTTTTTCTTCATCTGATATAGTCGTAAATTCTAAATTTTCATTGGGAAAATCTTAGGATGGTAATGTTCCCTTAGGTAATTCTTTCTCTTATGCAATTCCTACTTCCCTTAGAGGTTTTTGTTTGGTGGAGATATCCTCTTGAACTAGTATACCGATTTCCTTTTGTTTTTTTGATACATCCTTTTGTGACATTGTGTACTACCTCACAGTAGCTAGTCCTTTACCTTTATCAACTCCCTCCTTATAATGGGATATATATTCCTTCAAAAGCACTAATTATTTGAAATTACTGAGAACTTTTGTATTCTTAATAGATAAATCAATGTTCTTTGTTTTCAACGAAGTCAAATTTCTTCTCATTACATGAAAAATCTGTTGGGTTTTAGATTTGCACTTGGAATGAAACCACAATCAAATGATAGCAAGTCCTTCCTCTTTAATGGGAGAGTTTTCCTTATTGAAAGCAAGCAACAAAAGTTATATACAAATGTACAAATTTCAAAATGTGGAGTCTTGATACTTTGAAATGTTTTATGCCCAAAGACCATCAATACAAAAGGATGGAAGAATAAAGGAGATGAGGAAGGAAGAACACAACAATACTTTTAGGTAATATAGATGATAGAGTATAACCTTATGCGTATTGAACCAAGGAGTTGTAGAATATAGTCATTTAATTTCATAACCAATATAATTCCACAGACGCAAAGTTCCAAAATTCATATAAACAAGAACACAAAGTTTCCTATTATAAAAGATGGATGATTCTTAAGTTTTAGAAATAGAAAGAAGAAAAGAAGAGGAAGAAAGGGGAAAACTTATGTATTGATTACTTCAAGTCTATGACCTTTACAGAGTCTCAGGATCCAACCCCTTACAATGACCCAATCTCAGCTTTTATAGATCAAGCCCTGAGAAAGGAAGAAAAGGATGTGGGAAATCAAATTGGTATTTCCAACACTAACCATCAGTGCTCCTAAAAATCCACCAATAATCTACCATATCTGGTTCCCCATGCTTGTTTTTCATGTTAGAGAAGATGGTAGACCAAAATCCATAACAATACCAGTAGTGGAAGCAGTCAGATCCTGTACTAACAGATTGGAAGACATTTTTTTATATTTTCATCCATCAAAACTTGCCAAACATAATATTTTATGTTTCCATGGCGTGGAGGAGGTTGAGATATTTCCAATGGTACCAAATTTTTTGAATTTCAAGCACTCTATTGAAATACGTGCCCATTTGAATATTAGGGTCGTAGGCGTGCAATATTTGAAAGAGTCTGTCTTTACTTTGTTTATGTGGCAGCCTCATGCACCTTGAAGATTCAGATTCTTTCTTACATTTTTTGAAATCACGTCAGCTTCCATGAGATCCTTGGGTTCCTTTGTTTTTTTCTTGAGTCTCTTTGCTTGGTGGTAAAAAATATGACCCTCAACACGTGGAGGCTTGGCGCTCGTTAGGAAACCTTCCCCAAATTTTACTCTTAAAATAGCGTTGTGCTGAAAATTGACATCCTCCACTGGCATGTATTTGCTTTGACTATTCAACCCCAACTCTGTCCCCTTTTTTAGACTTGGGACATGTGGAAGGCCCACGCTCATTTGAAAACCCGCTCAGGATTTTACCTTTAAAAGAGTGGCGTGTTAACACGTGGGAGCCTCCATAGGCTCATGGATTTTTTAACGGCCACTCTTACTTTTTTGGGCCCTGAATACGTGGTGATTTGGTGCTCATTTGGGGATCACCTTTTGGACCATTCTTTGAAAATGCACTAATGCAACACATGGCACCTTCTGCTACTTCTCTATACTTCGTCGATTTTAGGACCACCCTGTCTGCACTTTTTGACTTTTAAGTGTTGACTCTACCCCTCTTTTGGCATGGGACATGTGAAGGGATGGTGCAAGTTTCAGTCCCCGCCTTAGACTTCTGTCTTGAAATTGCGCTAAGTCACCACTTGGCAGCATTCACTAAGTCAAAGAATTTTTAACACCTGATGTAACCTTTAGGGTTCAAGACACGTGGAGGCCTGGTGCTTGTTTGAGTCTCCGAATTGGGATTTAATATTTGAAGGAGTGTGATTTGGAAACTTGACAACCTCCGCTGAATCTCTATACTTAGCAAATTTTTGGGGCTCTTTCTGAATCATTTCAGAGCCTGACGACTTCGAGCCTTTGTCATTTCTTCTCCTTTGAGCCTCTAGTTCTTTCACATTGTTTTCTCTTTCCCTGACCCTGCTATTCCATTTTAGAGCCCTCCTGTAACCTGTCTTCATGGATTTAAAGAATTGTTTAGTTCGATGGAGCCATTTTTTAATTTCTTCTTACACAAGGTCGTTTGATCTTTTGCAAGCCCTGTCACTCCATTGAAGAGTCCCTCTATTACCTGATTATAAAATTTGAATGGTATTTCTCTTGTTTCTTCTATGCGGGGTCGTGCCTGACCTATTTTACCTAGGGGGAACAATATTAATAACAGTACCGACTCAAAACATTCAAAATCTAACTTCAAATGAGGGGAATTTTGAGGGTGACAACAGAATCCTACCATGTTGATCATCAGATTCTTCCTCCTCCCACTTCATGGGGGTCATTTGTTGGCCTTCTATTCCTTGGTAATCTACAATTCCCTCAGGTACCACAAAAATTTTGAAATTCATGATTTGTGTGAGGGTCATTCTCAAGAAGTCCCTAATTCTAACCTTCTCCCCATCCCTGTAATTCATCCAGTAGTCCATAAAGTGACGCTCATGCTCAAAGAAAATTTCCAAAGTATTTTCCACCCACCTAATGTCATAGATAGACATCACCTTAAAATTTTCCATATCAAACCTTTCCATTTATTCCTCCATCAATATATATTTTAGAAAGGAAATGCATGAATATCTTCGAATCCTAATGGGAAATTTGATGTTTGTCTTATGTATTCTAATGATCATCTTATGAACGGGTGTCAACTATTTTTATATCTCACATAAATCCATCCTGTCATCCAAATACCTTGGTAATTTGCAAGGTTGTCCTTCAAATTCACTAGCTCTTATGTAACTAAATTTTCTATATTGAATAAAGAAACAACCAAATTCCATTATTGTGTTTCTAGCCTCTTCTGATATCCTATACTACTCCCATTCAGGTTTGAACAAACATATAAATGGTGCAAAAAATGTATCATTCACCAATATTACATTTCCCCCAGTCACTCAATTGTAATTGGGGATAGATTTCATGCACTTTGTGTTTTTTGAAATGGATTTGTTGTATAAGGCCAAGGAAATGCCTATGGCCTATAATATTGTAAATTAGACATGTCATCATGTAAAACTCTAACTGCCCAACATCTCCTAACTTGATCTTTGTAGACAATTCTAAAAGATGACTATGAATTGAATCAACAATAAGGGTTACCAAAAAAAATCTCCCTTTCATTTCTAAATCAATCCAAATATATGGGCACATCCATTCTTTGAATTCATTTGTTGTTTTCAAACTGACCATCCTACTTAGCAACACAACTACATCTTCTATTTCTTCCAAAAACTATACCCTAACTAATTTCTTGGGAATTCTAGTGCTTGCCTTCTTGTATGTTAACATATATTAAGTGTTTATAAGTTTATCATAGTCTCTCTTCTTGGCTTCATAGTCTATAAGGTTTAATTCAATACTAGGGTTATCAGAGTTTTGATTACTGGTAAGTTCAATATTATCCTGAAGAACTTGGGTGTTAAAGTCAATACTGCTTCACCACTCCCATATAAAACTTATTTGTTTTCTAGATTATAGTTCATAGCTTGTTTTGTTGCTCTTTGTCCACACACTTCAAGAATATTCAATCTATGCCTCACTTGAACAAAGCATTCTCTAATAATACATATTGTGCAGAACTTAGCTTTATAGATCTCTTCTCTTTGGAACTCGAGTGGGATGGAAACTCTCCATAAGTAAGAAAGTGTACAATATCAGCATACCACTCATCTGTTGAACTGAGGAAAAGGAAAACAGGAACATTAACTCCTTCTTTAGACAATTCTACATCATCTCCTGCAGAAATAAGCTCACATAAGCCTTTACCCCTAACTAGCTTAGTTGGCTTGATATCAAGGTCATATTCTTGGAATTTTGCTACCCAATTACCTCTCTTAGTTCCAAACTCTTGTTGTGTAAGGATAGACTTGATGTTTGTATCAGGCACAAGCACCAAAGAGTGAGAATTGAGGATATAAAACTAAAACTGCTTGACATCTTTAACCATTGTAAAAGCATTTTTCTCCATCATAGTGTACTTCAACTCATGAGCTTTCACAAACATAACTCATGAAGAAAATTGGGAGCTCATGGTCTTCATAATCCTTCTGAGTCAGCAAAGCAGCCAAGGTATTCTCTACAACATAGCAATAGATATTGAAATACTTGCTAAAATTAGGGCATACCAAGATGGGAGTCTTTGCAATAGCTTTCTTAATGCCTTCAAATGCTCACTTCCCTTCAGAGGACCAACCAAACATTTTCTTTCCTTTCATCATTTGAGCAATTCTCATAGTCAACTCTACAAAATCAGGAATGAATCTTCTCATGAAGTCAATCTTACTAAAGGTGTGCACCCCCTTTTTACTTGTGGGAAGAGGAATCTTCTAAATTTCTTGGACTCTCTCTGGATCGATCTTGATTCCTTCCTTGGAAATAATGTGCCCCAATAATTTACCTTCAGTGACACAAAAGACATTTTTTTTGGAATTTAAAGAGACTCCATTTTCTCTGCACTTTTGGATGACTGTTTCAAGGTGCTGAAAGTGATCTTCCCTAGTCTTGGAAAACACGGCCAAATCATCAAGGTATAGAAAAATGCATTTTCCCTTTAGGCTTCCAAAATTTAGGTTAATTTCCCTCTATAAGGTGGCACCAAAAGTGATAAGACCAAAAGGCATCATCTTGTAGGCAAAGGTGCCCCAAGCTGTAGTAAAAGCAGTCTTATGCTGATCCGCAGTATTGAATTATACTTGATTATACCCCTAGAATCCATCCAACATAGATAGCATCTCTGGGCCTATGAAAAATTAAAATACATGATCCGTCATGAGTAGAGGATAGTTGTATTTCAAGGAGACCTAATTCAAATTCCTAAAATCAACACAGATCAAAATATCACCATTCTTCTTCTTAACAGGTACAATGTTGGCAATCTATGTTGAATGGTGTACGGGGAAAATGATCCTTGCCTTCAAAAACTTCTGGATCTCTTGGAAAATGGTGTCAGCAATTTTAGGATTGTATTGCCTTTGTTTCTACTTAAAAGGTTTGATCCTAGGTTTTAGAGGGATAAAGTGTTACATCTCCTTTGGTTGAAAAGCCTTGAGATCATCATATGAATAAGCAAGAACATCAACATAAATTTTTAGTAGATTTACTTATTTCTTCTTCTCTTCTTGAGTGCAGCATTTTCTAATGTTCACCATCTTGAGTTCATCAAGACTCCCAATATTAACCTTTTCAATTTAGCAGACTGCCAAGCTCCTTGAGAAGCTTTAAATTTGATGTACCTATCATGCTTATCAAACAGATATTCTAAGCTTACCAGCACTTTAGGGATCTTGTTACCTTTCAATTTAATGTAGATATCTTGGTCCATCTCTTCTTTGATATCTTCTTCATTAGAGGATACATACTCTCTAGGTAAAGTATCACTTCCTTCAAAATACAGCTGATCAAAGTTTTCATTAAGCTCCAAGAATGAAAACAAGTTTGGATCATCATTGAAGACTTTCCAATTGCTTGCATTGTCCGGTACACTAGGCCTATGAATCATTTGAATGGTAAATTTCTCTTGAGATAAATTTGGGTGAGGAATCAACAAAGATCTAGAGATAGGTAGAGAATCATCTCTAGTGTTCTTTTCTCTTGTCACGGATTCAATGGAGAAACCATCAAGAAATTCAATGGAATCCCAGACAAGATTCCTATAATGGTTCAATCTCCTGTTCTTGACTTGATAAAGATCTCTGACTTGTTTCACAATTATCTCTGCATCACCAAAATCACAAAGATTCTTAACTCCCATTTCCTTAGCCATATTCAATCCAAGTATGAGAGCTTTATATTCAGTTGTCTTATTCATATTTTCAAAATGAAGCTTGAATAAAATGGATGAATCTTCCCTTCTAAAGAAGTCAGCACCACATCAGCCCCAGAACCAACTGAAGAGTAGCTTCCATCAAATTCCATATTCCAAATGCCATTAGGATCATGAATCACCCCCTTCGGAAGTTTTTCCTCTTCTTCTGACATGATCATATAGTTACCATGTCCTATATTTGCATAGAGTATTTGTGTTTTTGGATCATCAGCATTTTGCACAATATACTACGTTTGTTTCTCAAGTATCAACTTTTTCATTTTTCCATTGATATGGATCAAAGCATGTGACCAATCCATCTAAATTTTACCCCCAAAATCCTTACAAAAATTTCTACTCAGCAACATCCCATATGAGGGAGGAATATCAACTACCAAAATAGTTGCTAATACCATTTTCTCTGGCAAAGCAGCAAAAGCTACCTGTGCATCCTTAATTCTCCCAACAAAAGGCACTTTTCTACCCTCCATGGAATAGTAGGAGCCAAAGGCACGTGTTAGGGTAAATCCCAAAGCATGAGCTACTTTTGCAAGCATTACATTGTCTTATGCTCCTGAGTCTATGACACAGTTACTAAGTTTATGGCCAGCTATGAGGAGAGTCACATAGAATGGTTCAAATTTCTCATTAGGGTAAGTGACTACAGCCACAAAGCTTGGCTAAGGTCAGGAAGAGGGAGTGGGAAAAATACCCTTTAAAGTATTGGATGGGGATTTGGATTTGGAATTGACAAAGTCTACCATTTTAGCAAAATCTTTTGGATGGGTTTGGTAAAATTCTGCCTCTTAAATTTGGATTTTGGTCTTTTTTAGGTGATCAATGATATCAAAAGATCCAAAGGTGGATTGGGCATCACTACTAGGAACTTGAGAGACTTTATATTTATCATCTTTAGGATCTTAAGGAAAAGGAGTTTGTGAAAAAGAAGTAGGAGGAGGATTAGTATTACTCACCTTGGGTGTGGAAGTAGTGGGAATAGGACCTCCTCTTTTGGAAATCACTGGAATAGTTGTAGGAAACTCCTTGGATTTTTAGTGGGCTGCACCATTTTTTCTTTCTTGTTTTATTGCTCCCAAGTCATGGAAACATATGCCTCACTATTCATCTATTCCACTCTTTCATCATAATTATATTCATTATCCATACCTTCAGTGGTGAGGAAATGAACTTGAGATCCACAAAGTTCCTTCAGTTATTCATCAGCCTCTTCTTCTGGTTCTTCATAAAGTTCATTAAGGTCCTCATCATCAGGTTCTTTAACTTCACAAGTTGCATTGATTGGAACCTTAATGGGTGGGCCTTCAATAGCCAATCTAGTCTGAGAAGAACGAAAACAGTTCTCGGGCTGAAAGTTCTTCCTTGGAATGTCTTGGTAAGGAGCCTATTGAGCCAATTATTTCTTGATAGCTATGAGGTCATTAGCAAGCTTCTATACCAACTAATCTAAGTTGGCCCCAGGAGAGGAGGAAGAAAAATATTCTTTGGACTTGGAAGGTTCTCTTTTCAACTTACCAGACATAATTAAATCATCTGTAGTCTTTTTTACACCCACCAAGAACAAGGAAACCTCATGTGTGTTGACCTATCACCTAGCAAGTGCCGGGCACTCACCCGAGGAATGCACGAGAGGGAGTCGAGTCTCTATTTTATGTGAGTTCAGTGGAAGGCATAATTCATGATCTTGGCTTAGTGATTTTAAAGACATGAAAAAACTATAGATCTCATAATGGATTCTATACCCCTTCAGTCATAACAAAAGAAAAGTGTGCAATAGAATGAATAGAACTAGGAAGTTGTAAATCTCATAATTATACTTAACATTCAAGTAATGTTCATGATTATACAAGATCAAAAGAATAGTAGAAACATGCAGGTAATACAGAGAAAATACCTTAATACAATTTTCATGGTAACCTTATCATAATCATTCATAGCATTACTTATAAGATACATCATAGAAGGGAGACCGTAGTCATCGCACCATATCTAGATCCATACATGTATGGTCACAATACAAAATTTTCATTACCCATTCACTCATTACATTCTTCCTATAATCTTCTACCCATTTTATCACATAGTTCTTACAGTAATTCTACAGAACTCTACTATCTCACTTATGTCTCTTTTCTTTGTCCAAGGGTGACACATATAAATAGGCATGTCAGATTTAACAAACTCCTCTACAACCTCAGATCTAGACCCAAGTGTCAATGTGTGGGTCTTCCTAGGTGCATGCCTCTCTATATCATCATTAGCTTTTTGGATCTTCCTATCGCAAGGCATATTCCTTCCAGGACACCCTATTGCCAAGCTATAACCTTATCCAAACGGAACTACATTCTTCATGTGTTCTACTCTAAAAGGCTAAAAATGGATAAGTCCTGAATTATGCTTCACGGGTGTGCATCCTTGGTTTTCTAAGAAACCTTTTTGAGTCCTACCTTGTGCGCCTTAGCTTACGTACACTTCCTCTAGTCATACGTGCCTACGTGCCTTTAAGATTTGGTAGGTATATTGGGGTCCCAACATTATCCCACACTTCACCTTTTCTCCGCCCTCGGGAACCTTTTCAAAGAATGTAGTACAAAAATAATGCAAGGCCCTTGCCTTGGAAAAGAATGGAGGGAAAGAATAAAGAATGGGGGAGAGAAATAATAGAAGGAAAACTGCTCTAAAGAAGAAGAAGAGGAAAAGTTTTCCGCAGGTCGAGCCTCCAGTGTATTCCAAGAATTAACTTCATCTTGCGCTCTTGTGCAGAGGTCACCAACCAATGTTCTCACCTCGTTGAAGGTTAACCCTTCACCTTTTGTGTTAATGGTCTCCACCACAGTCTCCAGTTCCTTTATGTGATCTTCTAGGGCATCCATCTTCCTCGTAATGGCCTTATAGATCTCTTTTAGCTGGGTTTTGATTTTTGATTGAGACTCACAAGGGTCTAAATAGCTTCAGACTTCCTTTCCGACTTTGGCTACAATCTTTTTTCGTTCAACTCTATTACCCTTATTCTTTTCCCTGATAGTCCTTCAGCTCAGCCTCGTTTCTAGCAAGAAGCATGCTTGTCACATTGTCCTAGATCCGCACAATGGTTGTATGTGACCCCAGTGGATTGTGTAGCTATTTTCACGTTAGTAAGGACTTTGTTGTATTCAGCTATGAGTGCGATGACTTTCAGCTTGTCCTCTTGCTCCAAGCGTGTAGCTACATCCTCTATTGACTCTAAGCCCAAAGGCTACCTTTCCATAGTGAGGATCTGAGTCAAGTCCTCTAGACATTCCAGGGAGGATCCATACTTTTTCGCAGGAGGTTTGAGGTCTGGGTGCTTCATGATGATGGCCTGGGAGATGAGCTCCACCTTCTTGGAAAATTTAGCGCACTTTAGCTTTCTCCTCTTGAAGCTCCCTCTGTAGTTGAGCACTGATTAGTTTCTCAAGGCTGAGGTCCTTTGTTAGCTTAACTACTTCTTCCTTTCTCTTCTCTAATAGGTCCTCCAAGACTTTGACCCTGTCATTTCTACAGAAGAGCCTAGCCTTAATTTCCATAGTAGACTTTGTTGAGCAGCGTTACACACTTGTTCATCTGATAGTTGTTGCGGGTTTATAATGGGGTTGTCATCCTTTCCCTCAAATAGTGCTAGTATTGCTCCTTGGTTAACCTCGAACTCAGGATCATCGAGGTGGGAGTCAAATTCCCATGATAGCATCTTCCTTGTGTGTGGGTATCCACCCTTAGGATTAAAGGAATCCATGGAGGTGAGCTCTTTGGTGGGTATGGTACTCTGGAAATGCATGTGCATAAAACTTTGTTGGGGTCATTAATATATCCCATCATTATTCTTCCCCCTTCTACGCATTTAATTCCTCTGCATATGCCCTTAGGAATAGTTACTAAAAGAGTTGGACATTTTGTCGCTACCCACACTCTTCTCCCTTTTCTCTTCCTTGAGTTCACTAAGCACAAGCTCCGCACTGCACTCTAATTCCTCATCGACCAAGGCATTAATCATCTTCTCTGCCTCCCTTGTCACTTTCTCATCCACATCCTTTTGAGTTAGCTTGGGCATATTTGGCTCCTTGGTACTTTCCCCCTCACTCCTTTCTTCACTTCTGCATGCACCTTCCTCCCCTTGGGTGTCCTTTCTCCTTACAAAGATAAAAACATCATTTATATCTTTTGCTCCCTCTTCTCCTGAATTGTGGACTGTCAATCAGCTCCTGATCTACCTCCAAATCTTCCTCTCCATCATCATCCATTTTCACCTATATAGGCGTTTGGGTCATCTGTATCTTCAGACTCTTGTCTCTTCCATCCCCTTTTCTTCTTCCCCTGCTGAAAAATTTTAGGTTCTGGGATGTGGTCTTCACTTTATCCGAGGGATCCTCAGGGGATGGTGGCTTCACAAGGTTCTGGGGTCTTCTCCCTGACCATTGTTCTCTTCTTCTCCCAGACTTAGGTACTTGGCCCCACCACACCTACATCCTGATTCTCCACCACCCTTTGTTCCTCTTTCTCTTCCCTCTCCTTGCGACTTTGACGTGCAGGCTTCCTTCTACCAATAGGGTCATCCTGGAATGGATATCTCATTCTCCATGTACGCGCCCTTTTCAAATTTGGGCCTTATGTGCATAGGTATATCCTTCACGGCATTGCTCCCAGCAATAGGTAAGGTAAAATGGCTTACAATATACACATCGTATGACACCTACCTTTCAACATATGTGCATGCTTCTCTGGGTAGACCAGCTTCTTTCTCATTTCCCTGTGCTCTCTGTTAAGGGTGGATAAGCTCCAGATTTAATTTCTTTGATTCCTTGTATCTGTTTACCCCCGCTTGGAAAAATTGGGAAGTAAACGAGAATGGGAGTTTGCACCATGGACTCCAATTTGCCATCCACCAAAATGAACATGTCAATGTAGAAGTGTTGGTAGACTGCGAACTCTACTTCTCCTTCGGTTGTCACGGGGAGTTATTTAGGAATCTGTCATTCAGCACTGAATGCGTTCCTAAGGTGCATTTATACCATTTGTCTAAGTGTTCCTTGTGTACCCTTGTCATTGATTCACATGTGTATTTCTGAAATCTCTCCGCAGGTGAGGGATCTTTAGCAGGGTACTCGCACATGAACTTCTTCGGATGCATCTGAGCAACCTAATTTCTAATAACACAATTGTCAACATAATGTTTCCAAATAGGATCTTTCCTCCCTTCTCTGTGTTGCTTATGATCTCATCTGATATGTATTGGGAGATGTTGTATACGGTGCCCTCTGTGAGCTTTCTGCAGACACTCAGCCAGGGATTTGCTCACCTGGGTCCACCTCTCTTGTCCATTCATCTTGGAGACAAGGTGTGTGGCCATCTTCATCACCAGATCTCTGATAGGTGAGACGTCGTAGTACCTTGATCCCTTCTTCAAATCATGGGATGCTATGGTTTATGTTAATTACCTCCTCATCCAGGAGGTCATCAATGAGCGCGTCCCCTGCACAGTTTAGGCCTGTGAAGTGTGAAATTAGTTGGGGAGTTATGTGCATTTTGCAGCTTGTGAAGCAAAATAAATATTCATGTACGTGCGTCATCAACCACTGGTACAAGCACTTGGGATTCCCAAAATATGAAAACTCGAAGAGTTAGAGAATCCCTACCTTCTCCATTTTCACCTTGACCACGTCGCTATAGATTCACAACCCATCAGGTGTTCATTTGTTTGTGGGGTACACCAGCTCCAACACCATTTCCTTCGCGATCATGCTTGACTTGTGATTGTAGTTTATCATAGTCATCTGTCTTATGTGGGACTCCCACTCTTACCATAGCAAAACCCCATCCAAGTATTACATCTCTGAGTACCATTCCTCATTTTTATCCATGGATATTTCTTCTTTTTTCTTCTTTCCATTTTACTTTGCCCTTTCCCTTCTTGGATTGTTCTGTAGGTTTAACAACTAGTTTCGTGGCCATCATTTCACCCTTTTCTTTAATTCCTAAGTTATCTTACAAGTTGTTTGAATGTTTCCTCATGTGCGCCTCATTCCCTAAAACATAAACCCTAATCTCATATTCTTCTCCTTTGATCACAACACTTCTTCACAATGTTCCTCACACCCATGAATTATTTCTGCTCTGGTTTTTACATGCTAACAGAGTGATTGCGCCTAAGTTTTTTAGTATTTTTCTTCGCACGAGTTAGTTATCGAAACCATAGATCTTGAAGGAAAATTTCTCTTCTTGTGTTCGTAAAATGAAGTAATGAAATGCCCACTATTGTATTTATAGATTTTCCTTCTGTTACGCATTTAAGGCTAGGCTACCTACCACCATATGACAATGTTTAAATGTGGTTTTTTCAAATAAAACCTGACTTCAGCGCTTCTCCTTACGCACCCAATCCTTGTACGAAAAACTTTTCCACCCGCGCCCAATCCTTGCGTGAAAATGTTTCCATCCACGCCCATTCCTTGCAAAAAAATGTTTCCACCCACGCCCAATCCTTGCGCAAATTTTTTTCCAATGTTTTGGTGTGCAAACAATCCATCTTGACAGAAGAGTCTTGTACGTGCATGCTACCAGTGCCAAGGGCGCCTCTTCCATCCTCACAATTCTTGCTTTTTCCTACCTCGTATTTTTGCACTTTTTCTCCTCTGTATGTGGATTTCCAATGTAACCTTATTTTTCCACCGACCCAAATCCTCCTAGCATAATAACTCCAAGTTTCTCTTTATCATCTCACCCCACACAAAAATGATGCACGTTCCTCCGTGCATTCATAAGTCAAAAAGTAATGAGGTTACCAGCACCCAAGGTGCAAAACAAAACAACAACGCAAAAGGGAAAATAAAGGAAAGGAAAAGCATAAAAGAAAATTCTAAACTAACTAGCGAAATTGCCTAATTTACAAACACCAAGAAGCATTATTTATAGTAGGGCTTCAACCTACTCCTATTGAAGTGTCCATGGTAATTTTGTTCCATCCAGCGCTTGTAACTAGCATGCGCCTCGAATCTAGGATGTATGAAATTACATAAGGACCCAACCAATGCACCTTCAACTTTCCAGGATGGCGTAGAAATTTTGAATTATATAGCAATACCATCTGGCCAACCTGCAAACTATTTATTCTTAATATGGCGGTCATGCCATGCCTTTTTCTTTGCCTTCTTAGTTGTTTGGCTCCATCTTGCTAGTGAGCGCCTTTCATCCAACTTTATCAATTCATCTATTCTTTCTTCCAGTTATGTGCTCATCATCCAACGCTCCTACACATGCTATACGCAGAGATGGTAGCATGAATTTGACTGGTAAAACTACTTCCGCGCTGAACATCAATTGAAATGGTGTGACCTTGTTCAATATTTTATACATTGTTCTGTATGCCTAAAGAACTGCTGATACCTTATCATCCCAATCCTACCTACCCACATCACATATCTTTGTTAGTGTGTGACTAAGGATTTTGTTGAATGCCTTTGCAGTTCCATTTGCCTGGGGGTGATAAGGGGTAGTCTTGTGATGGGCTACCAAGAATTCTACCAGTAGAATCCTGACGGTTTCATTTAAGAAGTGAGTTACCTTATCACTTGTTAAAATTAATGGGCACCCATACCTACTGATAATGTTCTCCCATAAAAATCTAGCAGCTATGGCTGTGGTGCAATCCTTAGTGGGCATGGCCTCTACCCACCTTGTCAGATAATCAGTACAGGTAATGATATACCGCAAGTTATTCCTTCACACAGCTGGTGAGATTGGTCTGAAAAAATCTACTGCCTATTTCTCAAAAGGTTCTGTGTTGGAGATGGGGCGCAAGGGCATCTTATCCCTTCTCCTAGGTTTGCTAAGGTGCATTGGTAGTGGTCACAGGCCTTGCAAAACTCAATGTAATCCAGGTGAATCATCTTCCACCATATTCCGAGTGATTAAAATCTTGCACGTGGTTACATTCCCCGCATAGTGTCCTCCAGGAATCCCACCATGGGCTTCTTCTATTATGGCCACAGTGTTCATGTTCTAATAAACACCAACACAAAACCTCATTGCGACCAATTTTATACAAATCCCCATTGATCAACATGAAGGGCGTGGCGCATATGGCTAACCTTTTCTTTTCTAGTGCACTCATTCCTTTGGGTGCCATACCTTCCTTGAGAAAAACAGCAATTTGTTCTAGACTCTGAGGGTGCATGCACCGTAACCTGAATAGTTGCCCATCTGGACATGGTTTCCTTGATAATTTGTGCATCCTCTCTCGAATCAATCCTTGATAAATGATCCAACCCAAAATTATTCTTTCCAAGTTTTACCACCACTTTGAATTCAAACTCCTGAAATAAAATTACCCAACGGCATGTGCACCCATGCAACACTGCTTTTTTTTCTAGATACTTCAATGCCATATGGTCAGTGTAGAATATGATGGGATTTTCCAACAGATATTGTCTGAATTTTTGGAGCGCGTAGATCATTGAAAATGCCTCGCGCTCAGTCGTTGTATAATTCTATTTTGCTGGTGTCAACCTTCTACTTGCAAAACACAAGGGATGATCAACAATCCCCTCTCTTGGTTGAGAAAGAATGGCTCCCATTGTTTTACTAGAGGCATCCATGTGGACATGGAAAGGTTTATCCCATGATGGGAATCATAGAATAGGTGCGGTGATAAGCCTTTCTTTTAGAGTGTCAAATGTCATCTGTTGTGCCTCTCCCCATTAAAAGGCACTCTTCTGTCTGAGTAATATTTCCAAAGGCACAAAAATCTTGGGCATATCCCTTAATGAACTTTTTGTAGTACCCAGTGTGTCCAAGAAATCTATGCATGGCACTTTGGCTGGTGGGCTTCCCTTATCCCATAATAATTGTAACTTTCGCAGGATCCACCAGTAAGCCCTCTTTGCATATGATATGCCCCAACAACATTCTAAAAGGGGTTATAAAGACACATTTCTTGATCTTAAGGGAAATCCTCAACTGACAACATCTTTCAAACATCAATCTCAAGTTATCACAATGGTCCCTTACCAATCCATACACTATCCAATCATCCAAATATTCTTAAAGGAACTTGTGGATGAAGTCCTTAAATGCTTGTACCACTATTCCCGAAAACACAACGGGTGCATTCCTCTATCCAAAGGGCATGACTGTGTGTGAAAATCTTCCCCACTCGGTGGTGAAAGTTGTCTTTTCTTGGTCTTTCTTGGCAATCCTTACTTGGTGATATCCCAAGAATCCATCCATAAAGGAATAGACCTCACGCCTAACAACTCCTTCCAAAATCTCTTCAGTGAAGGGGGTGGGAAAAGGATGTATGATACAAATAGCATTAAATTCCCTGTAATCCATGCATATCCTAATCCACCCATCCTTCTTTATGTTGATCACCATTGGACTTATCCATTCTGATTCCTCCACAGCCTCAATGATACCAGATGCTATCATTTTTTCTAGCTCTTCTTTAACCCTCATGAACATGTTGGGATTCATCCTGTAAGGCCTCTTCCTAGGTGGGCGTGCACCATCTTTTAACTTTATCCTCATTTCACCCAATGAATGGTGGATGCATTTCAACTCATGGTATCTGCATGGGAATAAATCCTCAAATTCGTGCAAGAGATCGATGATCTTTGATACTTGCTTGGGCTCCTTCTCTGAGCTGATGTTAACTTTCATGGTTTTGAGTGGTTCATGATATGCGCGCACACATGCATCTACACTATCAACTACCTCACGTGTCCCAACCAAATGGTTGACATCCAGGCTCTCCATCTCCTCTCCATCAATAACGTATACCTTCTTTCCTTTCTCTTTTTCTGTACATGTGTGTTTGACTTGTATGTCTTCTGGTTCCTCCACTTCGAACCACGCTTATAAGCTAGGTCCACCAAGTAAGTCTACTAATCTTTCTTCTACCATGGTGCAATCCCCCAAAGTGAGGTGCTTGATAACCTATAATGCCTCATCAACCAGTTGCATGGTACTTGAATGTGTGAACTAGGTCAGCCGCTAATTCCTGCCAATTTCATGTTTGGCGGTGAGTTTCAGAATGGATGTACCAAACACACGCGTAACCTTGGAGCATCAAATATAGCTTGTGCACCCAAAGGGAGGGTGGTAAACCTTCTGCACCTTCTCCCCAGACCCTCTCACAAGACTGGATGTAAGAAGAGGTGGGTTCATTTCCATTGTAATCCTTGATAGTGGTGGGTATGTTTCTCTTGGAGAATCAGATAGTGAGCACAATTATAACTTCACGCCACTCCAATGAATTTTTGCTATGCATAGCCCACCACCTTGCTGCTATGCCTATCAAAACATAACCCAGCATACCACATCACTCGTTCTACCTCCATTGCACTTCCATTTCTCTCAAAAATACCTCAGGGTATGCATCTCCCAGGTGTTGAGCTATATGTGCCATGATTACCCTGGTTACCGATCCTTTCAGATATCGCCCAATCAATTCATAAGTCTCATGCACCTAATTATCGCATGCTATACTCGTAGTATCACTAAGAGATTGAGCATCATCAAACTAGATGACTCCTTTTATAGGGTGGATGGTCTCTAGATCTCTTATAGAGTGCACATATATCCTGTCCAGGACCTCCTCTCTAAGGGGTTCAGTATAGGGGTGGACTTTCCATCAGCAAGCGGTATGATCACCCTCTCTTCCTTTTTCTCAAAGCTTATGTACCCCTTGTTAAACTAGAGATATGCATTATTCTTATAGCACCACGGGAACCCAAATAACACTGGGAAATTATCTGCCTCAACAAGCGCCAAGACTTCAAAATCCCTAGTGAACTTAGTCACCTGAATGGTAATGGTTGCATCCTTCAAGACAACTATGGGCATTGCCTTTGTCTTATTTGCCATATACAACACATTTGAAGATGGTTGTAATGCAATTATTCCCATCTGATGGCAGGCATCCAGAGTGAGAACATTAACCTCCACACTTATGTCAATAAGGATTTTGCTAAGCAACCATCCATCCACTACTACGTTTAAGGTGATCTCTTTGTCATAATCAACGTTGTGAGGTGGGAGGTTTGCATGCAGGATCTACCTTTTGTGTTCTTCCCCGGTGCGTGGCACCCTTTCTCTCAACCATGCTCCTAGCAGGGGAATAATATTCTCCTACCTCAGTAGTTTACACACCTCCTTAACCTCATCCAAGTCATCCTTTGGTGCTTCTACTGGTCTTCTTTTCTCATCTTTTCTAGTTTTCTCTATTAATCATTGGATCTCCCCTTGTAAGCTTCGAATTATGTCCATGGTTTCCTGGTAGAATTATTTCTGGTGAGCCGGGTTTGGATACTTCCCATGTACTACTTCTTCCCTCAAAACTAGAGGTCTCTTCCTAGGCACTTCCCTTGCATGTGCAGACTCCGCCCTTGTTGTTACCATAATAGGCTCTAGTTCTTATTCACGTACTACTCGCAGGAGATATTGTGTGTTAGCCTTCTTAATAATCACCATGCTAATGCCCTTATCCTTCTGGTACTGCTAACTCAGATGTTCATATACCTCCGGGCACTCTTCATACTTATGTTTTTTTCCACACCAGGAGCATTGTAGGAGATTTGGACATTCGCGCTTATAATGGTCGGTGGTTCCACAATTAAAACATGTACCATGTGGGAACTCAGTTCTTCCCCCGCGGTTACCATGACCATGAAATCCTCCGTGAAACCCTCTTCCATGTGCACCTCCATCTCCACGCTCTTCATACCGATGTTCATCTCCTTTAGAACTACTAGTAAGGTCAGTCTAGCACACACCAAGATCAATTGCCTCATGAATTTGGTCAATCAATCTACAATCCTTAGTGTTATGTGTGGTTGAGGTACATATCTTGCAGTAATACGACACTTTTTTATGGATCACGCGTTGTAAAAGGGGGCACCTACTTGCATCATGGTCCTTGTGACATATTTCATAATTTACCACTATGGTGTGTACCACCTTTTGAGTACATATCCCAAAATTATCCTTTGTGTGCCCTTCTACATTACAATCTGTGCACCACATCCCGCTACGAGTCTCTAGAACTATGTTGGCAGATAATTTCTCCAACTGCTTAGCCATGGCAGCGATCTGAGCCTCCAAAAATGGGCTAACACCAGTGTCAACACTACCAACTTCCTCAGCACGCAAAGTAGCTTCCAATGCTTTGCGTGGGTCTGTGAATGTTTTATGAGACAGAGCCCTCCTGAAGGGTGTGATCAACCCTCTGACAAACCATTGAGCATGTTGTGAAGGGTGGATATCATAAGATAGTTTAGACAAAAGAGTTTTTAAATGTACATCATATTCCCACACGCTCTCTTCCATTCCCTATTGGATTTCTTTGAGAGAGTTGATGCTCTTCTGTTCAAACTCAGGTATGTGGAATTCTGCCAAGAATGCATTTCTCATCGCGGTATAATCCACAACAATCTGATGATGATCATACTTTCTATACCAACTATGTGTGCGTCCTTATAAAGTTGTCACAAATTGACTAGCCTTTCGATCATGGGTCGTGATCCCCTTCGCGTGCCATAGCAGCTCACACTTATGCACATGCTCTGCGACATCTTCTATCCCACTATAATCTGATAAGTGTAGAGACATCTTGAAAAATACTTGAGGAGGTGGCTAAGGCCCTTATCCTCCCCATCTAGTTCCTTGGTTTCCTCTGGTGTTTCCTCCTCCACCGGACCCACTAGATCCTAAGCCACCAACTCCACCACTTCCACCTCCAGATCCTCTAGTGTTAGGTATAGGGCTTGTGTTTGTCATGCCGAATGCTCCCATCATTCTACTAAATTGCACACTGACAGTTTGTGAACTAGTGCCACTCCCATTCATATTTCCTCCACCACTTCCTAATGTGCTTCCAAAACCAGTTGTATACGTGCCTTGTCTAAACATTCCACCAAATATTGGAATAGTGTGTGAAGCCATAGAAGTTCCAAACGAGAAGTTGTATCTTTTAGACACCGATCGGTTGCTCCCACTGATATCAAATGGATCAATTGTACTTTTCCCTCATTCAAACAAACCAAGTGCCAAGGTTTGGTCGCTAGGTGGGGTCAGATGCATGCCAATGACTCTTCTTTCTCTATGTGAGGGACTCACACCAGCATCCGCAAGGTTTTCTCTCCTGCGATTACCAAGATGGGGTACCACAGACTATTTGGGTCCACATCCTCTGCATGAACCTCAACTCCTTTCCACCATGTCTATCTCCATAACCCAATTGTAATCCCATGCTGTCTATCGATCTCCCTTTCACGTGCTTTATTATACTTGAGCCGTCTCTCCTCCCTTTCCTTTTCAGTCATTATATCAGCCATCCGTCCCCAACCTGGCTTCCTCGCCAAGCACTTAGAGTGGTTTAACCGGCCATAGCAAATGCCTCTAAACCCATGGTTACCATCAAGATTTTGATTACTAGAGGGTTAGCATGCAGAAATGATCCTCTAGGCTCCCACAAAAACTCAAACTCAACAACTTCTAGATAGGAATACATGGAAATTGCATATTCCAAAGTGTAGCTAGTCAATACTCCTTTCCACCAATGATCTACAGGATGGGTCCATGTTAGATCAGCATCTTACAAGTTCTGATACATTTCTTGGGTCCAAGGGTGTGACTTATAAAACCACCCCGATCTAGATGTATAAGCCGAGAGCCATTCAAATAACTCTTTTGGGAAACAACAAAATAAGTTTTTGTATAACTCATGATAAAGAGTGTCTTCCACCCATCTTCGTTTGTCAAACCCAGGTCCAGTATTGAATCTCTGAGTGAATTTGTCCTCCATGCTTTTAAACCAACCTTCAACACCTTCCAGGTTTATTCTCTCCGTCATCACTCTTTCCACAGATCATGATGTATGCCATGTTCTACTACAACTTCGAAAAGATTCCCGACAATGGAACCAAGATGTAGTCATTTTTACACCCACCAAGAACAAGGGAACCTCGTGCACGTTAGCCTATCACCCAGCGGGCACTGGGTGCTCACCAAAGGTGCACGAGAGGGAGCTGAGTCTCTCTTTTATGTGAGTTCGGTGGAAGGCATACTTCATGATCTTGACTTAGTGATTTAAAAGACATGAAAAATCTATAGAGATCATAACGAATTCTATACCCCTTCAGTCATAACAAAAGAAAAGTGTGCAACAGAATTAATAGAACTAGGAAGTTTTAAATCTCCAATTAGACTAACATTTAAGTAAGGTTCATGATTATACAAGATCAAAAGCATAGTAGAAACATGCAGGTAGTACAGAGAAAGGACCTTAATACAATTGTCATGGTAACCTTATCATATTCATTCATAACATTACTTATAAGATAATATAGAAGGGAGATCGTAGTATCGTACCATATCTGGATCCATACATGTATGTTCACAAAACAAAATTTTCATTCCCCATTCCCTCATTACATTCTTCCTATAATCATCTACCCATTTTATCCCATAGTTTTCACAGTAATTCTGCAGAGCTTTGCTACCTTACTTGTGTCTTTTTTCTTTACCAAGGGCACACCTATACATAGGCATCTGAGCTCTAACAAACTCCTCTAAAACCTTAGATCTATGTTTACATTATAAATATTAGGTTTGAAAGAATATATTGTTTCAACAATATAATTATTCATGGAGTTTTGTTGTACCCGTATGTTTATAAACGGGTGAGTTGTTCCTATTTTATAGGAAGAGGTTTGTCTATTATATTGGCTATATATTAGCCTAATGTATTGCACAGGATGAATGGATAGAAAATATAATATTGTTTTGTATTAGATCCACTGTGCAATTCTCTACCAAATTCAAGATTTGGTATCAGAGCGAAGATGGAATTCTAAGAATTTGTGAGGGGCAGCTGCAGTGAGCTTTGTCCCTGTGACATAGAATTTATGTTTGAATAAATTTCTCTAGATTAGCTTTGTATTGTTTTCTGGTGATTATTTAGCTTCTATAGCTTCGTACAACCTTTGCAAATAACTGACAACCCAAAGGAGTGCTATGCAATTTATGCTATATCAATTGGAATTGTATTTCCCATTAATCGATATCACAATGAACTGTGATCAGAATTCTAGCAGAGTATAGAAGGGGCGTTTGGTGTACTATATCTCATTTTTGGCGTGATCTGCAACGCATCGGCTAAGAATCAAGAATTTTTGCCACCTGTTTGAGTCTTGGATTTGATTCAATGAATCAACTGTATCGAGGTGTTTTCATTTTCTGCTTCGTTCCTCTCTATCTTATTCCCAGACCGCGTGCAGCTGTTAAAACCAACAGGAGAAAATTAGACCAATAAATCTGTGGTCAACTACATTAGATTTGCATTGTGGCTTATTCAATAGTGTAAAGCTTATCTCTTCCTTATATGGTCGACCAAGTCTCAGATTACATTAAAGTTTTTTGCATGGATCGTGGTATTTTAGTTTGGTGAGGAGCACTGCAAGCGGTTCAGTCAACTAATTTCCTGCAACATCCTTCTATGCATCAGATTCATTTTTTCCTCCAAGAAAAGTGATCGACCCAACCTCATTTTACATAAAAACGGTTGTAGTTTGATTAAAGAGAAGGTTTTATCAAAAATTGCGGCCTCCAATAGCCACGTGGGATCAAATTTATGTTTAGTTGGACATAGTGAAGACGTCCTGATCTATGCGTCAGAAGTTGGAAAAGAGCAGCTAGATTGGAGGCATGTTTAAATGCATGTATGCAGTTACCATCCAAACTGTACACGTTCGAGTATATAGAGCTATTTATGGTTAGAGACATAAGTCTGAATGCTGAAGGTATTTGTTTATTTTTATATTGTTTATGTCATCCTTTTAAAGTTGGAGTCAAAAATACTTTCTAGTATTTAATTGGTTTTTGTAATCTTAAATTTGAGTCGTAAAAAATCCAAAAATTGTAGTGTTTTGTGTCAAAATAACGGGTCTTTTTCAAAAGTTGTCATTGTATGTCGATTGTATACTCGTCAAAGTCATTTGGTATTGACAAAAGTCAAATTCAAGAGTCGTATTTTGGAAGGTGAAGAGGTCATTATAAATTTTGAATCATTGTGTCAATTTAAGTGTTATTGTCCTTCAATGTCATATAGGTGATTTTAAGATTTTTTAGTTGTTATCAAGAGTTAGAGTCGTCTAAAAATCGTAAAAACAAAAAAAAGGGGGGTGCATTTTCGGTTGTATCCGACACCTATCTCACAATGGTCAAGAAAAGAAGAAAACAATGTATTCTCATGGAACCAATTACCATGGAGAGAGACATAAAAAATATACAAGATCAAGAAAATTCAGCTATGCTAAATTTAGAAGAAGGATATGAAGGTGACAGTGAATTTGAACCACCTAGATCTCTAAAAAGAAAAAGGTTGACAGCTAAAGAATACAAAGACCATCTTTTACGTAAAATGAGAAGTTCGGAAAAGAAGTCTTAGCACATTTCTCTGAACTAGCAACATGACACTGGAGGACGGAGGCACAGGAGGATGGATGTCATTCAGTGACCTCTCGTCAGTTCGCCAACGATGGGGCCGCATGAAGTTGTGGTGACAGTGTGTGTGCAGTGTGAGTTTTCTTTCATTTCTGAATTGCAGTTTGTTGTGTGCAGTATGATTTCAGAGTTCTTGTTTTGGATTGAATAAGTGAAATGTTCACAATGAGGGGGGGAACATGGTCTTCATTGTTCCATTTCCATTATGTTGTTCAGTTTTGAAAGCAGTATTTCCTACATGATTCCCTTTTGTAGCGACATTGTATAATATTGATCAAAAGTATTGTAGCAATCATGATGTAAGGTTTTTGGTAAACCTGTAAAAACCAAGTGTGAAAGGTTATTGGTAAACCTGTAAAAACCAATTGTGTAAGGTTTTTGGTAATCCTGCAAAACCAAGTGTGAAAGGTTATTGGTACACCTGCAAAACCAATTGGTAAGGTTTTTGGTAGAAGCCGGAGAAAACCATCAGTGGAAGAAATGTGCGTTGGCACATGTTCGAGTTTTGTGCAAGCCCAATGCTGCACGTTTGCGGAGTTGATCATGAGCACACAGAGGTGGCAGGCTACAATCAGTGAACGAGATATGTTGTACCATGTAAACATTAAGGGGGGGAATGTTAGGAAAATAATTAAATTAATGTTTACATTATAAATATTAGGTTTGAAAGAATATATTGTTTCAACAATATATTATTCATGGAGTTTTGTTGTACCCGTATGTTTATAAACGGGTGAGTTGTTCCTATTTTATAGGAAGAGGTTTGTCTATTATATTGGCTATATATTAGCCTAATGTATTGCACAGGATGAATGGATAGAAAATATAATATTGTTTTGTATTAGATCCACTGTGCAATTCTCTACCAAATTCAAAGTCCTGTAATGTCTCCATAAAAATCCTGACAAAGACATCTTCATGTTCAACCCCAAGAATCCCATAGGCAACAATGAAGGCTGCAATGTGTTGATCAACATCTAGAGTTGCAAGATTATCCCTCCTTAGTGCATAGCTTACTTCAGCTAATTGCGCATTGAGGAAGAAGAACTTTTGGATTTGATCCACTAGATGAGTGTTCTGTGGGATTTTATGAATGAGCTTGTTGAATTTGGCCACAAATTCTCTCATAAGCTCGAATGGATACTTCTTTATATGAGAGATCTGAGATAAAAAAGAATGCACATCCTCAACGGGTTTGAAATTTTACTCAAACTAAGTTGTCATGGTGGTCCAGTCAGTAATTGATCTAGTAGGAAGATGATAGAACCAATCAGCAGCATTGTCCTGTAATGGCTCCATAAAAATCCTGACAAATACATCTTCATGTTCAACCCCAAGAATCCCACATGCAAAAATGAAGGCTGCAATGTGTTCATCTAGGTGTACTTTCCCATCACCTCTGAATTTAGGAAAACTTTTCCTATTACCCCTAGGTAACTCATGCAATCAATGAGGAAGAGAAAGAGGTCCAAATTGAGACACCAACAAGTATCAAAGCATGAAGAGCAGGATTGAGTTGTTATTGAGGAATGATATTCTTCAAATTTATGTTTTTAACAGGAGGCGTGCTTGTAGAATGAGTTCCTTTGTTCCTTCTTGCTAGAAGAGAGAAGCTTTGTTGCTCCAGAGATTGAAAATGGAGATCCTCAACCCTGAGAAATTTCTTCCTGTGTGTATACTATAGAGTCACCATACCAACAATGATCTTGAAATTGTTCCTTAGAAAGTGATACATCTAAAATGAAATTCCCCAGAGGAATCGCCAAAAACTATTTGGTTTTTTATTTTCATTTCAGAATGAAACCAAATTCAAAGGACAGCAAGTCCTTCCTCTTTAATGGGATAGGTTCCCTTATTGAAATCAATCAGCAAAAATTATATACAAATGTACAACTTTCAAAGCATAGACTCCTAATACTTTGAAACGTTTTAGGCCCAAAGATCATCAATACAAAAGGATGGAAGAATAAAGGAAATGAGAAAGGAAGAACACAACAATACTTTCAGGTAATATAGATGACAGAGTATAACCTTATGCATATTGAACCAGGGAGTTGCATAATAGAATCATTTAATTTTATAACCAATATAATTCCACAGACGCAAAACTCCAGAAATCATATAAAAAAGAACAAAAAGTTTCCTATTATAAAATATGGATGATTCTTAAGCTTTCAGACATGGAAAGAAGAAAAGTAGAGGAAGAAAGGGAGAAAATTCTGTATTGATTACTTCAAGTCTATGACCTTTTACAGATTCTCAGGATCCAACCCCTTATAATGACCCGAGCTCATATTTTATAGATCAATCCCCAAGAAAAGAAGAAAAGGAGGTGGGAAATCAAATTGGAATTTTAAACACTAACCATCAGTGCTCCTACAAATCCACCCATAATCTACCATAACTATTTCCCCATGCTTGTTTATCATGTTAGAAAATATGGCAGACTAAAATCCATAACAATACTAGTAGTGGAAGAAGTCAGATCTTTCACTAACAGAGTGGAATACATTTTTTTATATTTTTACCCATAAAAACTTACCAAACATAATATTTTATGTTTCCATGGCATGGAGGAGGTTGAGATATTTCCAATGGTACCAAATTTATCAAATTTCAAGCATTGGATTGAAAGATGTGTCCATTTGAATATTAGGGTTGTCACCGTGCAATATTTGAAAGAGTCTATCTGTATCGGGTCCATGTGGAAGCCTCGCAGACCTTGAAGATTTAGCTTCTTCCTTATATTTTTTGAACTCGTTCCAGACTAATACATGGTGGCTTTTGTGAGCTCATTGGTTTCCTTTGTATTTTTCCTGAGTCTCTTTGCTTCGTGGGTCAAAAATTTGACCCTAGACACATGGAGGCTTGGCGCTCGTTTGGAAACCTTCCCCAAATTTTAGTCTTGAAATAGCATTGTGCTGGCACTTGGCTTCCTCCACTAGCCTATCTTTTCTTTGACTATTCAACCTCAACTATGTCCCCTTTTTTGGACCTGGAACATGTGGAAGGCTTGCGCTCATTTGAAAATATGATCAAGATTTTACCTTTGAAGGAGTGGCGGGTTGACACGTGGGAGCCTCCATAGGCTCATGAATTTTTTAATGGATGCTCTTACTTTTTCGTGCCCTGAATACGTGGTGAGATGGCAATCATTTGGGGATCACCTTTTGGACCGTGCTTTGAAATTGTGCTGATGCAACATGTGGTTTCGTCCGTTGCTTGTCTTTACTTAGTCAATTTTAGGCCCGCTCTATCTGCCCTTTTTGAATTTTAGCTGTTGAATCTACCCCTCTTTTGGCTTGGAACATGTAGAGGGCTGGCACAATTTTGAGTCCCCGCATTGGGCTCCTGTCTTGAAATTACGGTGATTCGTCACTTGGCAGCGTCTGGTGAGTTGAATACTTTTCAATGCCCTGTGCAACCTTTGGGGTTCTGGATATGTGGAGGCTTGGAACTTGTTTGGGTCTCCAAATTGGGATTTAATATTTGAAGGAGTGTCATTTGGACACTTGGCAGCATCTGCTGAATATCTATACTTAGAAAATTCTTGGGGCTCTTTCTAAATCATTTCAGATCCCGACAACTTCGAGCCTTCTCTATTTCTTCTCCTTTGAGCCTCTAGTTCTTTCACACTTTTTTATCCTTCCCTGACCTTGCTATTCCATTTTAGAGCCCACCTGTAACCTATCTTAATGGATTTGAAGCATTGGTTCATTCAACATAGCCATTTTTTAAATTTCTTCTTGCACTAGGTCGTTTGATCTTTCACAGGCCTTGCCACTCCATTATAGAGTCCCTCTATTTCCTGATTGTAGAATTTGAACGTGATTTCTCTAGTTTCTTTTATGCGGGGTCATGGCTGACCTATTTTACCTGGGGGAAAAAATATGGATAATAGTACCGACTCAAAACATTTGAAACCTGACTTCAAAAGAGGGGAATTTTGAGGGAGAAAACACAATCCTACCATATTGATCATCAAATTCTTCCTCATCCCACTTCATGGGGATCATTGGTTGGCCTTATATTCCTTGGTCGATAAAACATTTAGTCACAACTTGTTGGTCATATACAATTCCCTCAAGTACCACAACAATTTTGAAATTAATGATTTGTGTGAGGATAATTCTCAAGAAGTCCTAATTCTGACCTCTTACCCATCCTTGCAATTCATCTAGTAGTACTCAAAGTGAGGCTCATGCTCAAATAAATTTTCCAAAGTATTTTCCAACCACCTAATGTCATAGCTAGACCTCACCTCAAAATTTTCCATATCAAACCTTTCCATTTCTTCCTCTATCAGTATATATTTTAGAAAGGAAGGACATGAATACCTTCCAATCCTAATGGGAAATTTGATATTTTTCTTATGTATTTCAACGATCATCTTATGAATGGGTGTCAACTATCTTTCTAGCTCACATAAATCCATCTTGTCATCCAAATACCTTAGTAATTTTCAAGGTTGTCCTTCAAATCCACTATCTCTTATGTAACTGAATTTTCTATATTGAATAAAGAAATAACCAAACTCAATTATTATGTTTCTAGCCTCTTTTGATATCCTATACTGTTCACATTCAACTTTGAACAAACATATGAATGGTGCAAAAAATGAATCATTCACCAATCTTACATTTCCCTCAATCACTCAATTGTAATTGGGGATAGATTTCATGCACTTTGTATTTTTTGAAAGGGATGTGTGGTTTTATGTTTAGGAAATGACTATGGACTGTAATATTGTAAATTAGAGATGTCATCATGTAAAACTCTAACTCCCAAACATCTCATAAATCGATCTTTGTAGACAATGCTAAAAGATGACTATGAATTGAATCTACAATAAGGGTTACCAAAAAATGCTCCCTTTCATTTCTAAATCAATCCAAAGATATGGGCACATCCATTCTTTGAATTCATTTGTCATTTCCAAACTAACCATCCTACTTAGCAACACAACTGCATCTTCTGTTTCTTCCAAAACTTGTACCCTAACCAATTTCTTGGGAATTTTGTTGGTTACCTTCTTGTATGCTAACATCTATTTAGTGTTTATAAGTTTATCATAGTCTCTCTCCTTGGCTTCATAGTCTATAAGGTTTAATTCAATACTTAGGGTTATCGGAGTTTTGATTACTGGTAATTTCAACATTATCCTGAAGGCCTTTGGTGTTAAAGTAAATATTGCTTCACCACTCCCATCTAAAACTTCTTGGTTTTCTAGATTATATTTCATAGCACAAAGCCTCACCAATTTAGGGAAATGCACAAAGGGAGGTATAGCACTAGCTAAGGAAATATTACTAGCCTTGATTTCTTCCATGAGTTCACTTTTGTTTGGGTTGCTCAATATTTGTAGGAATTCATTCAAATCACAATTCATTAAATCCATGTATGTAATCTTATCCAAATTACTGGTAATTCCATATTTGGCATGAAAACCTGACGACAATGTATTCATATTTTATGCCCTAGCTTTTACTTTCAGTTACTTCATGAATTTGGAGAAAAAAACATTGAAAATATGAGAGTAATACAATCCTTACAAATTTCTATGTGCAAATATCCATGTAATGTCACCTTTACTAGTCTAGATTATAAACATCTATGAGCTCCCAATCCATGCTTCAAAAGTATAGCATCAATCACATATCAAAATGCCTCTAGTAACCATCATGCATAGGAGTAACCGAATCCTTAGATACAATAATAATCCATGATCTCAAAGTATCTAACCATCACTACTAACACAGTTTTACATTAATAGTGTCCATAATATGATCAATAATGGTCACAATCAATATCTAAAAGTGTCAAAGGGAAGTCATGGCACTCCATATTTTCATTATGACTCTGATATTTCACATTTCAGGCTGCACGCACATTAAGTTTTTTCATGTCTAACACCATGGTCACAATTGTAGATCTTTTTGCATGCCTTACACTACCTTCTTCCTTATACTACAAGTTTCCCTTCATTATGTTGACTCTTTCCATTTCTCGCCCTATGCACCATCCCTGTATGCACCCATTGTTATCATGCCCACATGTTCAATTCTATATTTCTACGCGGAGATACTAGAATTTTCTGCATATCTCGTAGACTTTCTTGACCAAGCACAATGGCTAGGTCCTTGGAATTCCTACCTTTACATGTCCCTTTCATCCTACTATTGCGCACCATTAGCTCAATTAATACGTTTACGTGTCCCTAGCAAGTCTTGCATACTGTTTCTACTCTTGTAGCTATGCATCTTTCTTCCATGCTTGTAAGTCTAAGTGACCTTCTTCTAGCACCTGATGTGCACACTACTAATTAGTAGTCTCACACCTATTCCACTTTCAGAGTGGGATTACTATTTGTGCTTCACTTCTTCTGAATGCCAGATCATTGCCAAGACACATTCATATTCTTTCGGGGCTAATTTTTGGTTGTGTATGCACGTAACCTATCAATTTTTGTAACTGTGTCATAGTCAGAGACTGCCAAATCACTTATAACCATTTGATGAACATGCCACGTATTAGGTGGCAAAAACCAAAAAATAAAATTTGAATAGTTGGTGGATTTCCATAATATAATCCATGCATGCCACATGTCTTGCAATGTTCAAATGGCTCTGACATCTTCTGATAGCCATATCTTTTTCTACATAACTATGATCGGTGTATAGCCTAGGCTTTTCATGAATATTATGTTCTTACATTGAAGCTACACATTGGACTATTACAAATTAAAATCTAGGTAGGATTTGGTCAGGTAGAAATTAGGGAAACATTACTATATCTGTTCATTAATGCATACGTTTTCTATATGAGCAGACCCCAATCAAACTAGATTTTCAATTAGAAGGCATTTCCTAGATAATAGGGTGAGATATCTTCTACACTACCAACATAGAATCTGACTTGGGTATGGGCACATCCCATGTGGGTTCCAGGTGGATTTATATGCCTTCAAAAGACTTTTTGTTGGTGGTTGAATCCATTGGAATCCATTTTTTCATTCTCTTTTCTCACTAGGTCAAACTTCAACAATGCACTTCTATAAATGTAACAATCATTTCTCATTGAAACCAGAGGCAACCAGTCTATTGTAATGATCACCATCCTAACATTTTGGCTGAAACAAAAACATGGGTTTCAGAAATTGATGTGGTCTTTGCAATCTAGGACTCACCTCCGACCATGAATGTAATTGACTATGCGTCCCTTATTTGAAATAAAATCCAAGTTTTAGGGAACTCATATTCCTTCCCTTAACATCATTTTCATTGAAAGTCTCGCCTATATTTCCTTAACGTTTATGGCATTCTGTGCATATTTATCACTTGCATTCCCCATGTTCATGTGTTTTGCACGATGGAAGGACTGATCCCACGTGTTGCATCAAATGGTGCACACCATGTTTCCCTCTTCTTCCTCGCCCCCTCTACTATCCTTAGCCAGCTTGTGGAGAGTGATCGACCGTTTTCATGGTGCTATCACCTTCCTTAACTTAGGATTTATCCTTTCTTATCAAACAATCCTTCTTGAGTTTCTCTCTAGTATCATTATATGTCTTATTATGAGACTTCCTTCTTTCTACATTAGGAGTCAAGTTTTAGTATTATAAGATAATTTAGAGGAACCAATCTATGGAATGGGGTAAGATCTATCTCAAGATCGCACAAAGCTTTGTCCCACAACTTGGATCAACGGTTCCATTAGTTAAGAAATAAACAAAAATGGTCCTCCCAAATCTAAGACACAGGTGCATTAGTTTGAATGAAATGAGACACATACCATCCCCATATGTTCTTGACTCTCTGAAGATATGGAAGCTTGATGACACCATGAGCCTAATTAGGATCTAAGCAATTTTTTTAGTGCTCCACCATAACTTTGAGACCATTTACCTATCAGTGTGATTGAAGGCCATACTAGGTCTCTTACTCATTTACTCCATGTCCATGAGATGAATATGCAAGAAGATTCTTCTACCATTGGTAGTCCTTCAATGTGCTAATGACAATAAAGCATCCTTAATCCCAGCAATGGGGGCACTATAGATTATTATCTATAGGGAAGACCTTATTGTTCTTGAAACTGAGAGGGGGTACTGGGATATCTTAACAAAGTTTACCATTGATGTCAATATTGGAAGACTCCGTAGGAGCATGTCACATTCTCAAAGTGGAGTCAATCGCTTGATTCATCACGAGTCAAAGAAATATTTGAATCGTGTTCCTCTCTCATCTAGCTAAGATCATGTCTTCATGGTCATATTTAGACATACTGTGTCTTGACCCCTCTAATCTTCATCCACAGATATCATTAGGGTTATCACACTGCTAAATCGGTTAAAGTAGAAGGCCTAATCAATCCGTATGCACCCTTATGGAATGCTCTCCTAGGAAGCTAATAGAGGAGTTACAAAGAATTTTTTTTGAGGCAATTTCATCATCCTTATTGACTAGGCCCTAGTAGCGTTTCTAACATTAATTGACTTATTGTTAAGAGTGAATCAGACCATAAGAGTGTCACATATGCAGAGGAATTTCAGATAGATCTCAATTGACAATGTGTCCTACAATTGGTGAGGATGAGATTCCCTCTACCGCAACATTAGAGATCATACTGCTTTGGATCTTACCACAGGTGTCAAGAGATTCATGCCTCTCATGGTTCGAGTGATGTCTGGTTACGTTACTTCAAAGATCCTAATTAAACCAGAAGTATCAACAAGTAGAAACCTCTCTCTTTGAAGGGGTGGGGGACCTTTTCCTATCAGGATCATGCCCTTCAGTTTAAAGAATACCCGTCAAGTGCTACTTATCAGTTGGCCAGAGACTTATATCTTTCGATGATCTAATCCAAGAGGACCATTGAAGGACTAGGTTGAAGTGCATATTTTAGATGAGGAAATATAATAATCAACGCGACCATATTGAGCTATTCTATAAAGTCCTTTTCCAATAACTTTCATTCATCTTTTTGCTTAGAATCCTAATCCATCGGCAAGTATGTAAGATGTAATCATACAACTGGCAAGCATAAAATGGCTATTATCATTTCTATTAGGGGTATAGAAGTATACTTTCCATTGCAAAAATTAAGGCAATCCATTGAAACATCCTCAAACATGCAATGTCAATCCAAGAAGTAAAAACACACTTCTAACATGGAAATGAGTTCAATCACACACACTTAAACCAATCTAAATGTTCAAGTTTCAGTCTGCACAACTATTTGATCGTTATCAACCTTTTCAGTCACCAAATCCTTCAGATAGGACATTGAATTCGATTGGGATCAAAATTATGGCCCAAGAAAGGTATGTCAACAATATGTAAGGGACAATATCTTGTCTCCACTAGGGTTCCACACCTCCACGATAGGGTGATGTGTTCTATTTGTATATCTCTACCATGCAATCATGGTCTAGGACCCTAGAGTACAGCATGATCGTGATGCAACAAAGGTCATGTGGCATGTCATTTATTACATTCAGATCATCACATGAGTCGGTGACTATCAAGAACATGTTACAATGTCAGCTAAGATATGACTATGTTGTGCCCTATGCGAGAGACATTACATCTAAGCTGTAACATTAGTATTCTCAATCACAATACTTGTGTCATTACTATCTTCGAAGTCTTCTCAGATGACATTAGCATTTCTAAACCCTATCACAATGATAGTAAAAAAAAAAATGGATCATGGTCATGAAGCAGTATGTCACCTTGAGATTAAAGATTTCCTCAAAAACATGCACAACTTCATCAAGGCAAAGGAAAAGGCGTTGCTAAACACATTTGCAGAAGCCCCCCTTCCTAGTACACATTATAACCTCACAAACAATCTATGGAAGAATCCATTAATCATCACGATAGCTTTAAGAGAGTGAAAATAGATGACACTGATCAGAAATGGCACTCTGGAATATGTGTAAATGGCTTCCAATGTAGTCAAGAAGTGACTGGAGGGTGACTTACGTCAGTGCCTCATTCCTGCAAATGGAGTAAAAATAACTATTTCCCCTCACATATAAAACTCAATTACCTCGGTAGATAGTAGAAGGGCCAGAATGACTAAAATGGCGAGAAAACATGCCCCAAGGGCCCTCGGGGCTTAGGCCTTGATATACCACACATCTTTTTAGGTGTCAAAATTATTGAAATCTACGACCAGTTCATTTGTACTAGAGCTCATGATCAAACAAGTTACCACAAGTGGGAGTGATAGCAATGTAGTGAAATGACGAGGCTACTTCAGAAGGAGGATATTAGTAGACTTGACATCTGTTAACTCTTACACCATCCAAGTTGTTCCCCAGTAGAAAAATCATTACATGAGTGATACAATGGTGTCCCTCGTGTAACATCATTGACAAAATGTTAACTTTTCACTCTTTAGAGAATTTTAAGGCTAGATAAGGGACATGTAATGTTTTCCTTAGACACGCATGTATTAGGTTTCGACTGTATACGTACGTCATGCTTGCACATGTGATAAATTACTTGTAGTTCTGCACATTCATATCCATTGTTGATAATGGACATGTGGATGCATATCCGTCAAGGGAAAATGACATGGGCGCGCTTGCACCTTCGATTGAAGAGGAAGCGTATACGTCTAGGGTAGGGGAAACATGGGGCACGTATGCACATATCACTCAAAAAGGGTGCGTAACCATTACACTAGGTACATATGTGTCCTATGTAGATGAGGAAAAGGGATATGAAGAATATAGGGGGTGCGTACGCACTATACAAACAAGTGTGCATGAAATTGAAAAGGGTAAGCGAATGCATCAGTAAATATACGCAATATGCATTGAGAAAGGGGGAGTAAAACACCCTTGCTAGCTAAATGGCCAAGGAGAAAATAAAGTAGACTAGAAGAAAGTGAAAATTTAGGAAATGAGATGGAATAATGAAGGATTTTACCAGTCAATTTAGCTATAAAGTAGATAGAAACGTGCCTAATACATGTTTTTTTCTTTTTTTTACAGTATATATTACCAGTTCTGCATACACACAAGTGATATAGTCAGCTAGCATTGTTGGTTAGATATTTTGTCAGGCCAAAATATGAGGTTCAACCATAGTACATGGGATCAAATCCCTCCTCAAAGATAGGTGAGGCATCCTATTTATTACTAATCTAAAACATAGAAGAAATAATATGTACAATATTCACACTATTCTAACCATTGGGGTTGGGATACAATCCCGAAATCCATATCAACACGAGATGGAGATGTTACAGTTTTAGAAATAGAATGAATTAGAAAGGAAACTATTATAGATGAAATAGAGTGGGAAGGGAATGAGAGGAGTGTATTTTCTTTCAAGAAAACACAGATCAAGAAATACTTATACGAGTTTTAGATAATGGGTGTAATATTTGAAACGATTAAAATAATCAAGAACACTAAACAAAGAATATCTTAAGATCTTGGATGTAAGAACAATCTCTCAAGATAGATGAATCCCAAAACACAAAGTTTGCAAAATAACACATGTTTCTATCCCTCAATGATTAAAAAGAAAATACAAAGTTTTTCTTCTTCTTCACAATAGCTCTTAATATTCTAAAAATATCCCCTCCTTTGGAATGCACAAGCATCCATTATTTATAATAGAAAGAGTAGAGAGAAAATAGGATAAATCCTATAAAATAGTCATTTAACAAGAATCCTATTTTTCTTGACTCTCACGCAGGAGAACAAGTCAAAATTTTCTTCCTATGTGATGAAACAAAAATGAAAAAGACATGTCAATCTTCTGGATGGAAATGACATGAAACATTATGCTTATCATTCTTCAACATCCTTGTCTTCGTCCAGTGAAGCCTGCTTGTCTCAAAATTCCTTGGAACTTTTGGATTATTCCCTACATCTCAGCTTCATCTAGTGCACTGGAATAGTCACTCAAGACCTTGCAAGTTTCCTGAGTGTCACTTGCGTTGCCATGAAGTTTCTTCAATCTCTTATTGAGTTTCCTTAGTGATTCCAAAACATTCTCAATCCTTACAAACTTATCAATGGTTGTCAGATTGAAGACAGAAGTTGGTTCATGCTGGATTGATTCTTGGATTTGTTTATAGAAATCATCAGCAGGTAGAATATTTGAGCTTTCATCCAACACCTTGGTGAAGATCTTAGACAGCTCCTCTTCTATGTCATTCGTGGCATCAAACTAATTGATCTCTAGATTCCCTCAACTTGCTGCAAGCTTCACTGAGAATCTTTATCTTGAATTTGATGGCTTTGGTTAGCTAGAAATGCTTATCCCCATGTGGAATGATTCCTTCTTCAATCAAGATGTGGGATGGAACCTGTTTTAGTGCATTGAGAGCCTCAAAATTTAACTTGAGGTTCCTGAATTCTTGTGAAAATTCATCATCCATTTTGTCTCCATCCTTCTTTATCTCCTCCAAGGATTTATAAACCTCCACTATGTCATCAATGACCTTTCTTCCTTGTAGGAGTAGCCTCTGAATCCATTCATCAACTGTTCTCCCCTTCTCGTTGATCTTTTCAATCATAGGTACCGATAGAGAAATCGAACTTGATAGGAGTAGGGGTAGGAGATGATGGTGTTGGACTAAGAAGGATTTTGAGAGCTTAAGTAATACCTCTGTAAACTGTTCAACTTTCTCCTTTAGCTCATCTCTTCTCACCTTCGTTTCCTTCAGCTTCTGGCATGGCACGTTCATGGAATCTTGCGCATCCTATTGTGCTCCTTCTGTTGTTACCTTTCCCAGATCAACCCTTGTGATCTGATAATCAGTTACCATTATATCCTCCTTTGTTTTGTTGGCCATGCGGAGTGGAAATATCTACAAACTTATGCCCTGCAGGCATCCACTGAAACCCTTGAAACTGTTTTGGGTTTCTTGGTAGATTTGGCAGGAGAGACCTTGAGTGAACTGAAGTCGAAGGTTGGTAGAGGAACTACCACCTTCCTCTTCCTTGGGGTTTGATCAACTAACCATTGAGGTGCAGTGGAAGAATTTTCTCCTATCGGAGGTGTTATGGTTACATCTTCAGGTGGAGGAAGGTTTAATTATGGAGTAGTGATGACTGCAAGTGTAGTGACTATGGGGATAGACTTAGTGAATGAAGGTGCAGAAGGAGGAGGCATATCTATGGCCATCTTAGGTCCAGCAGAGAGAGGTGAGAGGTTGGAGAAGATGTTGGCCATGGCTGATGAAAGTGGCAAAGAAATATGAGGTGAGGAAGATTATAAGGGGAGGAGGTAAAGATTCTGAAGTCAAAGCTTGAGAAGCAAGAGAGAGACTTACCTCTGATGAACAATCAACAAAAGGAGAAAAGAGAGGTTGACTAACCTCATCTTCTGAAGGAATTTTTCCTTGTTCTGGTGGAGGAGGTGAATCCAGTATCTCAATTATTTGTGAAGGAGTGGAAAATGATGCGGCTCCTTGCTTTTCTCCTTTTCTGACAAACTTAAATATTATTTACCTCTTGGTAGGGCTTTTATCCTCTTCCCTCTCTCCCTTGGAGGGTCCCACCTCTAAAGTGGTTATTTTGAAAAATTTCTTTTCCTTATAACTCATTCCCTAAGAAATGAGCCATGCCTTGGTATGGACAAGAGTTTGAGTATACTCTCTTTCAATGATAGAAGCTTTTTCTGCAAGACCAATCAATGGCTGGGAATCCGTGTTGGTCTCCATTCAACTGTTCGTACATAGTGTCCAAGACACTTTCATTATCCACAGTGCCTTCGAGGGATATTAGCTAGATCTAACATCTAAATTTCTTCAAGCATCATTCTATTTTTGTCATTTCTTCGGATGGCAACTTCATCCCGAAGATCAACCCAGATGTCTTCCACATTGGGCACATGTAGATACAAGGTTCCATATGACTTGAGGACTCCTCGGAATTCAAATCCCTCCCTTAGCTTCATATGTTTCTTAAATTTTTCCTTAATCTCATGCACCATGTTCTTGGCCTTAACCACTGTGTAGAGCATGTATACCTTCTAATGGAAATAGGGAAGGAGATGGTGGCTTATGCTTGCTTTGTTGGAATTTGTGAAAATCCAAAAATTTTCTGACTAACTCCATAAGGATCAGTTTGTCACCTAGGAACTTAGGAAAATGGAAAGGGTTACCATGGAACCTTACCACCTTAAGATAAAAACTTTTTGAATTACAAGAAGATGCAACCCCATTTTGACACTTTGGCCCATGCTTCATCAGAAACCCTTCTTTTCCTCAGATCAAGATTCAAGCTGCAAATGTTTTCATAGAAGAAGGCATCATTTACTCTTCTATATTGGTCTTCAAACCCTTTTATTGTCAGCTGAGGGAAGTACCGATATATGTGTTCTGTTTCCTGGTTTCCCTTCGTATCTAGCCCTAGGATAGTTTCTCATGTCCTGTTGTTGCATAGGTTAGGTATGACATCATATATAACTTACCAGTAGACAAGACTATTTTCATTTGGGAGTCTATCTCGTCACTTATTAGGCTGCCCCAATCAATCCCTTGGTCATTCTTCTTTATGACAACCATGAACTGGTACATCCACCCTTGGAAATATCCTTGACTTTGGGAGTCCAAATAATCGACTCAGTAGGGTGATGATATCACTGATTTCAAGAATGAAATCACTTCTAGGGACCAACTGGGGAAACCTAGAAATGGCTAGCTTAGCCTTGATCAAGAACTTATTATTTACATGTTTGATGTAGTCTTCCTAATCTTTTTCCTAGTCCCTTTGTGCTGACTGAAGGTTTAAATCAACATATTCCTCAAAGTTGGGGAACCTTAGGAGTTGGTTAAAGTAACCTCCATCCATTTTCACTATAGAATCTCCTCCTTGATTTCTTACTCAACAGGAGGCTAAGTCATAGTTGGAAGCGCATGCCAGAATGAATTCAGGGCATTGAGATGATATTGTAAATCCTACTACAAGAGGGAGACCGTTGCCAGCTATCAACTTCATCTAGGAATTCTGAGAAGAATCCTCAATTATGTTCCAGAAGTCCTCCATATCTATATTACTGAGCTTTGTGTCCTAAATGTCATAATTTCATCTTATGTAAGAAGGAAGACTCCATCTTCTAATACTTATACTTCATCTTTCCTATCCTATCTAACTTATATTTAGATTGGTAGGGGTCCGACATGAGGAGTCTCGAATAAGAAATGCCTTGATGATTTCTAGAAGAGCAATCGGGATTGAAAGTTTTTTGGAAAATTCAACAGACCCACCACACTGTTCACCTTTTGAGACTTGTAAAACACCTTAGGAAACCCGACACAATGGAGTGTACATCAGAAGTTAGGACATGTTGAGCATCGATGAAAACTTGACACACTGCTGAAGTGAGGAAGTGTTGAACAAGTGGGAAAACCTGACACATGCGGTGGAACCTAGAGGGTTTTGAGTAGGTAGAAAATCCTAACACACTATAGATCTTGATGGATGTCAAGCACCTATAAAAACCAAAAAAAGGTAAAAAATGAGATGTTAAACACGTTGTAAAACTTGAACCAAATATATTGGGTTTCTGACATGTCAGGATATGAGAAATTCCCACCTCGTGATCACTTAGGAATTCAAGACTCTTTTTTAAAATATAAGGTACAACCTATGAAAAATAATTAAATAACCTAGGGGTGAATTTCAAACAAGAACCCATATGGGAATAATACAAGAATCAAGGAAAATTACCCAAAACCCTAAACCAGTAATGGAGGAGGAAATAAAATAGAAACCCCAAATGAACACCTCAGGAAATAACCCAAAAAGCTTCAAAATAGAAAGAAGAGAAGAGTACCTTCAACAAGCTCCAAAAATGATCAAAGATAGGTGGCAAAATCGATCAGGAAGCTCGATCATGTTTGGAGGGTGGAAGAAGCATAAATGGAAATCCAATGCAGTAAAAACGTACAAAGTAATAAATGACGTGGAAAACCAACTATTTATAACAACCTAACATTAATTATAGCTCACTTGATGCGTGTGCAAACTACCAGACAACTGAAAATTAATGACATGTCATCATGCTTAGAGAATCCGAAAACCTAATACAAAGAATTTGATTCAATTCGGGTTTCAGGTTTTGGGAAACAAACGACATGAAACATGCATTTGACAAAAGCATGTTCCGAGGCTTGGATGTTCCAAAAACCCTAACACAATGGAATTAGGAAATTAGGTTTTGGGTTTTAGGGAACATGAGACATGTTGCATGCAAGGAACATGTTTTCCATATAATAAAAACCTGACAACCCAAAAATCTCTTTCAAAGGGAATTTTTTAAGATATTTTTAAAAAAAAATTCCTATGGTTATCTCAATTTTAGCTAAAATCACTAAAATGGGATAACAATTGGCTCCAGTTGGGGAATTTCTTTGAGACCATAAAAGGAAGAGAACTCATGTATCAAAAAGATTTATCCATTAGGCTATGAAGTCAGGAGAAGAAAAACCAAAAACAAACAAAGAAATAAATAAATAAAGCAAAGGACACAACAAAAAATAAATTATACTACAGTGCAAGAGAGCATCTTGCATTACTGATGGAACAACTTTAGATGTTGGCAACTAAAAGGTAGAAGGAGTAACTCTCCATCAAGATATGATAGAAAAAATCTATTTTCACCATTTAGCTAATGAATTTTGAAAGGACCTTTCCAGTAAGGAATCGAACTTGCCATGCATCCCTTTCTATTCTCTTTCTCTTATCCTAGAGAAGTACTATATCTCCAATCTAGAAATCACGTTGCTTTGATTTTTTGTCAAATATATTATTGAATTTTCTCTGGTGATCTATGCAATGAGATCCACCACCTTGCTCCATTCTTATTTTATCCAGGCTAGGTATATTATCCTTTTCTCAATGGAACTTTGAAAAGTTTCATCTGTCAATTGCTTTAGCCAACCGTAAGGCTGGAAATTCTATAGAGATAAGAATCTTAGCATCAATTCCATACAACACCTGGAATGGGGACATTCCAATAGCTCTCTTAGGAGTAATCTGATCTTCTGATCTGCCCATAATGCATCATATAATGTTTTGTGCCATGTCCTCTAATTCTCATCGACTAGCTTACTGATTATGGTCACCAGGTTCTTATTGCTTGATTTTAGGCCTTACCATTGCCTTGGGGGTAATAATCGGATGAATGAGCCAACATGATCCAAATCCATAGAAAAGTTATATCAACTCATGTGATGAGAAATTGGAAGCATTTTCATGATGATCTTCTGAGGCACACTGAATCTAACAATTATATTCTCATTGAGAAAGTTACACATAGCTTCGTAGGTTTCCTGCTTGATTGACGCAACTTCCACCCACTTGGTGAAATAGTTTGTGGTGGTGAGCACATAATTATGACTGGAACTAGAGGTAGGATTTATTACTTCAATGAAATCAATTCTCCATTGGTGAAAAGGTTCTTCAATTATCACAAGCTTCAAGGGAAGAGCTATCAGCTTAGGACGACCAATGAAATGTTGAAAAGCTTCACACTTAACCACCCATTCAGTTGAATCTCGAAAGAGAGTAGGCCAATAGTACCTAGCCTGTAAGATCTTGTGAGATGTTACAGAGGAAGATAAATGTCCTCCACATGCTAGATTGTGGAAGGATTCTAGAAACCTTATCTGTTGAGACTTATCGACACAACGTAGGAATACACAATCAATACCTTTATTATCTATACCATTATCCCATAGAATATATCTTGTGGATCTTAATTTAACTATCCTTTTCTCTTTTTCAGCTTAAATGCAAGGGACATTCACCATAAGTAAAAACAAAGAAATATCTGCATACCATTCATCGGTTGTGTTTACAAAAAGCACCATGGGTAATTCTGAAGAAGTACCTTTAGTTTCTTCGCATTCTGTCTCAGAATTTTTTTTCTATGATCAATTGGCATAGGCCTCTTCCTCATACCAACTTGGTAGGTCTAATGTCTAAGTCTTATTCTTGGACTTTGGCTATCCAGTTACCCCCGTTAACTACCCAACTCATGTTGGGTTATTAATATGGACTTAACTACAGTATCAGGAATAAGAATGAGAGTGTGAGAACTTAACACATAATAGCTGAAATGCTTCACTTCTCTCACCACTGCATAAGCATGATTTTCAATTTGTGACATCTTCAATTTCATGTTCCTTTAGTCGTAAGCTCATGAAAGCAATGGGAGCTTTGATTCCTTCTTTGTTCTCCTGCATCAGGGTGGATGATACTGTATGTGTGGAAGCATAGCTATACATGATGAAATCCTTATTAAAGTCTAGGCATACCAGAAATAGAAGCATGAGAAATTTCTCTTTTTTACTTCTTCAAAAGCAAGCTTTCCCTTCAGTGACCCATCGAAATGGAGTCTTACCTTTCATCATCCCAAGGATATCCTTGGTTTTTATCAACAAAAGTTAGGTACAAATATTCTTAGGAAATTGAAATTTTCCGAAAAAAGGAATGTACCCCCAGTTTTGCTTGTAGGTAGGGTAAGGCTTTGGATGGCCTTCACCCACTCTGGGTCAATCTTGGTTCCTTATTTAGTAATGATATGACCCAATAAAATTACCTCCTGTTACTCTGAACATGGAATTTTTTTAGGATTTAATGAAATCCCATGACACCTACATCTTAAGAGTACTTGCTCCAGGTGATCATAATGATCACTTCACTTCTTAGAGAAGACTATCAAGTGATCCAAATATACAACTATGACTTTTCCCATAAAATATCTAAAACCTAAGTCCATAGCTCTTTGAAATGTGGCTCCAGTGTTAATCAAACCAAAAAGGCATCCTCCTATTAAGAAAAGATCCCCCATGGGTTCATGAATGTTGTTTTATTTTGATCCGTAGTGACTACCTTGATCTAATCATACTCAAAAAATTTGTTAGGCATGGATAACATTTCTGATCTAGTGACCATTGTGTGCAAGTGTTTCTACAATTTTAGCAAGAAAACTACCACCTAGAAATAGCTTCCTAACTTAGCTAAAAATGAGAAATTACACCATCATGATGAAGAAAATGAGCAAGTCCTACCCTTAACATTAATAAATTTGAAATTGATCAAAAACACAATGTAAATGAATGACCTCTATTCCTCTTAATTTCCCTAATTTAAACATTAAAAATATACCTAAATAGTCCAATGGCCAATCAAATTATATTTTATTTCTTTTGATCCATCAATGGATGCTTGGGGTGTGAGGCTTATCTCTTCAAGAATGGAGGATTGGGGATCTCAAGAATGACAAAAGGACTATTAGTATGAAACTATGTGCTTTCTTTTGTCTCTTGAGACATTTAGGTGTAGGTATAAAGGTAGGAGGAATGTGTTGGATCTAATCATGAATGTGGGATAAATGGAGATGTAGAGTTAGTTATGGATAAGGGGGGGTTTAGATGGGGTTTGAGTTAGCTTTAGGAGGGTTTAGTTTGTCCTCAAGTAGATCATGTGGATAAAGGGGGGTGCATTAATTAATCAAGATGATTAATAAATACATGTGCAAGCTTTTATAAGCTTTTTAGATGGATTTTAGTGTGATTTAGACCATTAGGAAGGGATTAAACCAATTAACCAGAGATTTATTGATTTAATGAGAAGGAAGGCTAATTAATTAATAATAATTAATTAGACTAGATAGAAGGTGTCGATTAACGAAAGGTCATTAATTAGGGGTATGTGTTGGATAGGGGACTTAATTAATTAGTGTAATGTAATCAATTAATGACAATGGAAGAGAAGATGAGTGTTATTGACAATATGTCATCAATTTGCGGGAAAGGAGATAATTAACGTAAAAGTATTTAAATTGCTTAGGTGTAATTATAGGTGTCTACAATTGCCCATATTTGGGGGTGGCATAAGTGAAGCCACTTTAAATATAGTAGATGGAAGAATTTTTTGAAGGGATACAAGAAAAATTAGTATAAGGGAGAGATGCCCCCCTCGAGTGTCGATTTGGGTGATGGAATAAGTCAATCGACGATCGAAAAAGGTGAGAGATAGGTAGAAGAATGGGGAAGAGGATAGATGCCCTAGTGAGAGAGAAAATTATGGGTGAAAAGGGAAAGTGATGTAGAAGAAATATGGAAGAGGGGAGAGAAGATCTTAGCGTCTAGCTTCTATTTATTTGGAACAATTTGGATATCATCATATTGCCATATAAACCACATCATCAGTCCTTAAGAAAAATATAAAGCATACGAAAAAAGGGTAGAAACGACATGAAAAGCCATACTATGAACAATTCTCCATTGCTAAAAAAGACCAAATCCACACAAAATACAATAATGGCAATGCAATACGAGAAGGAAACAAGCTCATTTTAACAGGGAAAACAAGTACGAACGCACATATCCAACCCAACAATGGTCAAGACATTTGTACAAATTTTTTTGTTATCAATGTTGAAGAGATCCACAAGTTCTTGGTTGATGACAAGGGTTAAAAATGATTCCCTGAGAAAGGATACATGCAAGGGGAAATGACCATGGACATGGGGTCCATAAAAAGCATTTGTGTGCAACAAAATAGCACCAGGCAACAAAAGTGCTCCAGAGTACAGATGAAGCAAGAAACTAGCTTTGTGAATGGTTGTGAATCTAGTGATCTACGAGTCATATTAATCAGGGAAGATATGAGACAAACCAATAGGATATGGAGAAAAATACCATGTGCAAGACACAAGTTTCAGCCGAAAGAAGCAAGTTACCATTTTTGTAGGGTTTTTTACTTTTTTGGGATTTTTTGAAAAAATTTTGCCCTATTTTTGGATTTTGGATATATATATAGCTTTTAGTGTTTCTTCTTTCCAAACCATAATGATCAGTAGAATAAAGGAGAAAAATAAAGTGAAGGGCCTAGGGGCAATAGAAAGTGCCCTAGGTGGAAGAAAGAAAAAACAAATGACAAATAATGTCCTTGTTTAATGGAAAAATGAAGAAAAAAATAATTATTTGAAAAATAATTATTTACGAGAGTGGGAAGAAGAATAAAAATCACCAGGGAGCAATAAAATTGCCTGAGGGAGAAGAAAGGGGTATCAGACAACAAAAATTCCCCAATACAGTGAAAAAGAAGAGAAAAATAATTATTTAATAAAAATAATTATTCCACAGCGAACAAAGGAGAAAACGGTGATCGAAACGGGTCTCCCGGCCTTCCAAACGGTGAAAAATAGGTTAATATACCCCACCAGGGGGGTAAAAACATCGTGGACCAATTCATTTTAACTCAGCAGTTGAGAAAATTTTACTGTGAGGCTCTAACACTCAGGAGAACCATGGTTGATCGCACGAGACCATTTGAGGGCGTGCGAATGCAGTTCGGGGGTGTACCAATGGCATGCAGACAACAACCCCTTTGTGAGTATCAAAAACTTTCTTGTTAATTTGTGTCATTAATGCCCTAAATTAGGTCTTTAGGTGTAGAAAAAATGTGTAGGCATGCCTACGTGCAGGTGTAGGCATGGGATAGGGCACGCAGGGTGCCATGTTGGGGGCGTAGGCACTTTTTTAAGGGCACATGCACCAAGACATAGACATACACACGCGTAGACATAGATCACGCACACACACACATGTACATGCAAACATAAGCACATGCGCGCATACACGCACACGCCAGAAATGGGGCGCACACGTGAAAAGTGTGGCGTAGGCATGGAGAGGGGCAAGCGCACACACTGGGGTATATGTGTGCAAGCGCAGGCAACCCAATGTGTGGCACACACACCAAAAAAGGGCACGCAAGAGCCCAAAAGAGGGGCGCACATGCCAGAAGACACATGTACATAAGCGGAAAGCACCAGAAACATGGCGCACATGCCCAAAAAGGGTGTGCAGGCATCCTAGATATGTGAAAAAAAAAGATATAAAAGTGTCAAAAACATTGACACTTAGAAGAATTTATAGGATTTTTTGGGTTAACCCTAAAAGATGAGATAGTTTTTTTAGAAGAAATGCTAGGAAACTAATGAGTAGCATGTTATTTTTACAGAGACAACTACCAGTTTTACAGGCATGGGATTTTCATACCTAGATTGATGAGTTAGAGGGTAGTATGCACCGATGTGATCGGCGAGCCATGACGATATTACTTGAGGCAGTGGGGCTAGGCCCCATGGCTCAGATGCCCTATATTGTACTGGATCACGGCCTTTTGATTACGCTAGTCGAGTGATGGCATAGCGAGAGTCATTGTTTCAGGTTTGCCCACAGGAGAGATGATAATGACTATTGAGGATGTTTGGCGGATCCTTCGCGTGCCGATGATGGGCACGGTTGATCGAGTATAGCTCTGATGTAAGGATGATTAGAGTATCCTGCAGTGCCTTGTTTGGGTTGTCGATGATATCCCACACGATGGGATGACTATAGCATTACATGAGTGCATCTCTGACCCCACCTTGCATCGGGGACCTCTCTACATCATGGCTCTTATCAGTGGGTTCCTACTCGCTGATAAGATAGGGATTTCAATCTTGAGAGGATTACTACCATTGGTTCATGCTTGGTGGAGCATTTTCTTATTGGCAGTCACATCTATATCATGGATTTATACCAAGTAGATAGGTGCTAGTGGTAGTTTGGCAAGGTAAAGGGTGTCCCCCAGCCAGATATCTGGCATGCTCACAGGGACCCCGAGAGGCAGACCATGGGGCCTCGTATACCAGTGGCCCAAGTTAGGGCTAGTTTCACAGAGGTGGTCCCCCAAGTATGGGACCCATTATGATAGGTGAGAGACCTGGGGACCACAGCTGATTATGCAGCATGGTATGTGACAATATTACCCCAGCATCTCACTATTCTAGAGGTAGCTTGGGTAGCAGGCATTCACCCGCCCATAGAGGTATGGCATGGGGTAGAGCATAGGGCTAGAGCAGTTGCACTAGGGAAAGACCTAGAGGATCCCTTTGATGGTATCCCACATGATGGACAGGGTGTCCCATAGGCATAGGGACCAAAGCCATAAGGACCAATACAGGTAGCCATGCAGCCACCCAGAAGTATGGTCTTTGATTAGGGATAGTCTTCTAGAGCACCTCAGGGACCAGCCCCTAAGTCACACACAACCTCCTAGCCATTGGTGCAGATAGCCACAGTACAGGTGTAGGTATAATAGCTCATAGCTGAGAGAGACACGACCAGAGCGGAGAGAGATGAGGCTTGAGGCTGGTCCGTGATGGCCATAGCAGAGTGTGATGAGGCTTGAGCTCACATTGTGACTTTACTTTTAGAGCGGGATCAGGCTTGGGCCCAGGCTATCCCAGTGGATGACATAGTAGCATGGAGGAGCTAGATCTGAGAGACAGCAGCACATGGCACTCAGATATTGAGCCTCCTTCATTAGTCCTAGTCACAGGTGTTCATGGTCATTGCACAGAGAGACCATGTGTACGTACGATCACATGCATTATTAGCACATAGGGACCACACCTGCACCGAGCTACAGGTGATGACTAAAGAGAGAGATCGAGAGGCTACTACCTATAGACAGGCCAAGGAAAACCTGGGTCAAGTTACAAGTGAGCGAGATACTGCCCTTCAGGTAGTGCTCACCTCTGGAGATGTGGACCTGATACGCAATGCCACTTGGCTTGGTGGTGAGGCCCTCTTTTATAGGACTACATATTATAGAGTGGTTCCACCAGAGAAGTGAGTAACACTACCACAGCTGTCAGAGTCGAGTGCATCAGGCTCTCGATCATGGAGATCAAGTCATTCCACCAAATCAGTTAGACAGCCTCTACTAGAGCAGCCGGTAAGACCTAGCACCATCCCAACCTCCAGTGTTCTGGCATCCAGAGGATAGATCTGGGAGCCTCGACAAGGGCGAGATCTATGGTTAAGAGCCACATTTTTATTGTACAGATTCTTTGATATGTATGCCTCTTATAAAGGCTGCTTATGATGTACAGCTATGTTATACATGTATTTTTTTATGATGCCTCATGATGAAGGGCTTGATTCTTTCAGATACATGCCCCTTTTTTATGGCATTGTGTATTGATGATGTATTGTATTGAGTACCTATCTAGACATTTTATGTATGTGTACAGACATTTCTGATGTATCATCTTTGTACGCCTCAGTTGAAAGCATTATTGATATAGAGAACTTATTTGTATCCATTTCTTATATAGATGTATATTTGACACACATGTATATATATGAGGATTACTTTCTTGGCTCAGATGTACATGTTTATGAGATGATGCATTGTATTATTTTTGTGTCTTGAGTGCATGTGACACGAGTGGGCATAATTCTATGATGTGAAATACCTTTTCCAGAAATAACTCTATGATGATTCTCATTGCATGTTGTGTTTGTTTGATTCAACACTTATGGATGCATTGTGACACGAGTGGGCATACATTGATTCTCATTGCATGCTGCGTGTTTTGATTAAGCACTTATGGATGCATTATGATGTTATCTGATTTTATACTATGTATGTGTCTTCTTTTGATGTTTGATGTATACATGTGCTGTGGATGTTATATGATATATCCGTAGATGATATCAAATGCATTTCTCATTTGTTATTGTAGATGTATATGGACAAGATGATATGATGATATTGGTGTGGGGGAGATATATGTTTGATTATGCACAACCCCTCTTGCTCCCATTGATGATACGATATGTGATGATTAACTTAGCATACATGTATGATTAAAACTTTGCATTTTGTTTATATATGATGTATAGATGATGTTTGATGTGATGATAATGATGGTAATGTGATGTGAATGATAAAAAAAATAGAGCACATGCAATAAACACAACCAAATGTTAACAAAAGAACACTAGGAATCAATGCAATACACCATGATTAACCATGCTTTATTAACATGTAACAAACACAATCAAATGCTAAGAAAGAACATAATGAATTAAAAAAATTACATCATGATTTCCCAAAATTTACTAACACGTAAAAACATACCACAATATGCACAAGCAAGAATAAATCTAATCTAAGTAAGAAACAATAAATCCTAACAAAGTATGCCCAAGCAACAAACAACCCCAAAAAGCAAGAAGCAAAAACACTATACAAGTAACAAGCAAAGCAAGGGAAACAAGACAATGTCAGTAAATGTTTTTGTAAGATATGTTTTCATGCACCAATTTTCTATTGTTTAGGTTTTTTGTGAAACAATTTTTCTATTGTTTTGGTTTTTGTGAAACAATTTTTCTATTGTTTTGGTTTTTACAAAACAATTTTCTATTGTTTTTGTGTTTTCTAATGTGTTTCCAGAGCTATGTGCAGGTAACCAAGAAAGTGTGGATGCCCCCAACATTAGATGGGGAATATAAAAGGGTAGAAGCCATGCGTTTATGAACAAGAAGGTGAATTCATTGAGTTTCCCCCAGCGTAATATCGGAGATAGAAAAAGACCATACCCCTCATAGATGAATAGAAAGAAGGCAAGGGTCGGATCAAGGCTTGACAGGATGGTGCGTACAGGGAATCTCGAAGGTAGAACCAAGTCTAGGCCAAAGAACACTACCCTCCTGATGCAGGATGCTTGTGAACAATGAACCCTCCTGAGGCGCCAGAGACTGGTTTGCACCCAAGGACCTATACAAAGTGCCACAATTGCATGGTTTTTCACTAGTGGACAACTTGTTTTCTCTTTTTTTCTTTTTTTGATGTTTTTTTATTTTCTTTGTATTTTTTATTTTTAACCTCATTGTGCCATGTTTTAAGCATAAAACCACTAAAGATGCATGGCTTTCATGGGCTGCTAGAGATCATCACCATTGGGGTGAGCCAGGTTTGTATGCCCCTGTGCTGTACTTGACGACTATGACATAGGATCCCAACCAATGTGGTTCAAACTTCCCTTTCTTTTCTCGCTCTTCTCTGGTATTGAACCGGTTCTCCTTTATGACTAAATCACCAACCTCAAACTGACGAGAGATGATTATCTTGTTGTAGTTTCTAGAGACTCTAAGTTAATACACTTTCAAGTGATTAAGAGTGCAAATTCACCTCTCATCTAGGAGCTCTAACTCAGCCAGTCTTGCCACTCGATAATCTTCATCCTTATCCAGATAATCCTGAAGAGAAATTCTCAGGGATGGAAGTTCAATCTCTAAAGGGATGATAGATTTTTTCCCGAACACTAGGGAATAGGGTGTCACACCTGTAGGAGTGGGGAATGGATGTTCGGGTAAGCCCAAATGGCTGGATGGATTAGTAGGTGCCATTTTTAAACCTATTTTGCTGACCATCTTTTCCATTATCCTTACCAACGTTTTGTTTGTTACCTCAACTTGTCCATTACCCTAAGAGTAATATGGCATGGACCATTTTAATCTGATTTAGAATCATTGGCAAAGACGTTTCATAGTTTTTTTTCTTAAATGACTTCCCATTATCTGTAACAATGGTTGTGGGAATACCATATCAGCAAATAATGTGATTCATGATGAATTTAGAAATCTGTGCTCCTGTGACATAGGTTAAAGGGACAGCCTCCACCCATTTTGTAAAATATTCTATGGCTGTGATGATATGTGTATGACCATCAGATGAGGTAGGAGTAAGTTTTTCCTATTAGATCAAGTCCCCCACTTCAAGAATGGCCACAGGGTAGTGATAGGTTACAATGGTTACGATGGAGCATGGATGAAATTTCCATACTTTTGGAAAATTACACATTTTCTAACATAATTGCAATAATCAGTTTCCATGGTAGGGCCAATAGTAACCTACTCTCAATAGTTTTCTTAGCCAAGACCATTCCATTTGTATGTGCTCTACATACCCCTTCGTGCACTTCTTTGATTTCCTGGATTGACTCCGTCACATCTAAACAACGTAATAGATTCCCATTGTAGCCATGATGATAAAGTGTACCTCCTAAAAGGGGTGTAATGGGCTATCTGGCGAATCAGGATTTGGTTTTTAGAATGGGAGATATCGGGAGGGAATGTGATGTCCTTAAGATAGGTGAAGATGGGTTCGTACCATGGGGGAATGGGGGACTAATAACCTCACAAGCCAGGCAAGATTCTGGCATGTCATATGCGGGCTGTCGTATATTTTCTACAAAGAATGGCATATCATTATTCCCTAGCGTAATATGAAGCATAGATCCCACCATTTCCATGGCATTTGTCGATTTTGTTCTACGCTCTTGGGATTTTCTCAAAGGTGATGAGCAAAAAATAATCCTTTAGAGTTTCCACTAACTTTTTGTAAGGTATGAGCTTATCATCCTTAACCTTATATTCATCATTAACCTTTTTGATGATTAACTGGGAATCACCTACAACTTTAACATGATGAACATTCCACTTGATGGCTATTTTCATCCCTGCAATAAGTGCTTCATATTTTGCAATGTTGTTTGTGTAAGGGAAGCCTAGGTGAAAAGCCTATGGTATAGAATCGCCAAAAGGAGTAATAAGGAAATACTCCTACACCTGAACCATGAAACGTAAATGATCCATCAAAATGTATCTACCACATGACAAATTCTTCAATGTAGAGCAAGGAGACATTTGGTAGATCCAGACTTAAAGGTTTCATGCTTTGCAAAGGTGGCTTGTGCTAGCTGGTCTGCAAGTAGTTTTCCTAAATTCTTTGTCAAACTCACTGAGTATAATGATCCAATTAGCCATTCTACTAGTGAGGGCAGGTTTGGACAATAAATACTTGAGTGGGTCAACCTTGGATATGAGTTTGGTCTTAGTATTCAGTAGGTAATGGCGAAGTTTTTGAAAGGGTAAAAACAAAGGCCAAGCAAGCCTTTTCAATTTGAGGATAATTAAGCTCATAGGCGATGAGGGTGTGACTCAGATAGTACACCACTTTATCCTTATGGATAATGTCATATTGGGTGAGTAGCGCACCAATAGAAAATTATGTAGCGGAAATATAGAGAAAAAAGTGGTTCTCTAGGAGTGGGAGGCATGAGGACAGGTGGATTAGCCAGGTACTGTGTAAGCAAAGCAAAGGCTTGCTATTGCTCGGGTCCCCAGATGAAAGAGATGTCCTTTTTAAGAAAATGGGTGAATGACTGATATTTATCTACAAGTTGGGAGATAAAGTGGTGAATGGCTTGAATTTTCCCCTGTAAGTTATGTAGTTTTCTTGATATTCTCAGGTGGAGGCATTTAAGTGATAGTAGACACTATAGCAGGGTCTACCTCAATACGTCGTCTTGACACTATGAAGCCCAATAGTTTCCCAGATAGTACACCAAAGACACACTTCTTTGGATTTAGCCTAACTTTGTATTCACGCAGACATTCAAAGATACACTGCAAAATGACAAGATGATCCTCTCTTGTTTTGGACTTTCCCAGGATGTCATCTACGTAGTCCTCCATGATATCATGAATCATATCATGAAAAATCACTATCATTGACCACTGATAGGTTGCTCCTGTATTTTTAAGGCCAAATGGCATCACCTGATAGCAGAAGGTGCCCCAAGGATTCATAAAATATGTTTTGTGTTGGTCTTCTTCAGCAATCTTAATTTGATTATATCTTGAAAAGCCATCCATGAGTGATAGCATTTTGTACTTTTCTGTTGAGGTCAACAATCATATCAATGTTGGGCAATGGAAAATCATCTTTAGGGAAAGATTTATTGATGTCCATAAAATCCTTGCAGATTTGGATACCAATAGGTTTCTTCTAGACTAGAACAATGTTTGATATCCATCTAGAATAATCAATTGGTCTGATGAACCCAGCTGTAAGCAATCTTTCCAACTCTTCTTTAACCAACAGGGCCACTCTTGGGTGCATCTTTTGGAGCTTCCATTTGATAGGCTTGGCGTCTGTGCGCACAACTAGGTTGTGCATGACCAAAGTTGGATCTAAGCTAGGTATGTCCTTGTAAGACCATGCAAACACATCAATAAACTCTTATAGCAACATAGTGAATGTCTTTTGTTCTCTAGTTGAGAGTGATGCCCCCAATTTTACAATCTTGGGATCCTCTTCTGTACCAATATTGACATTAATGGTTTCTTTGACTAACAACTTTGATAAATCCTCCATACACGTAGAATCAGGAGGAAGGTTGAGATCTTCATCCAAGGATGTCTCCATGATATTTTCATCCTTGGCGTGGTCACTTTGTTTGTCCTTAGAATTTCTTATTTGTTTATCAGCCAGTGCCTCAAAGAGGTTTTCACTGTGCGAATTGGACTTCAATTTTTTCTAAGGATTTTCTTTAAAACTTTTTCCATCGCTTTTTCTTTAAATTTTGCTGACCACAAAGTTCAGCCTCCTCACCGAAGTAGGCACAGGTACCTAAGTCGATAAAGAAACATTTCTTGTGATCTCCAATGGGAATAGTATCCCTTATGGCCATGAATTCTACAATAGCCTCGTCGTTCTCGAATAAATCTAGTGGCATGTGACATTGTTGGTCCCATTCAACTAGGGAAGGGTACACAAGGTCAAGGTTTGGTTTAATGGGGGTTATGGTCAGGACAACGTTATTCATGAAAAGGTTCGTGGAGGCCAAATCCTCATATTGGCTACAATGGGAATCTGTATCACTATTTAGATATTCAGAGCTATCCTCATGCTCTGAACATGTTGTGTCTTGATCGTTGGGTTGTGCTCCATAAGGGTGAATCACAATGCCGTATCTTTCTATTTTGAAATGTGGAAGAGGGACTGGTTCTCTTTGTCCTTGTTCCTTCCTTCCACATCCTATTCCTTTATAGCCCATGGAGTACATCATTCTGCTAGATTTTTCATATTCCAAGGTTTGATAACAGGATGGCTGAGTATCCTCAGGGACCCAAGTTGTAGGTGGATCAAGAAATTTATCCTCAACTAACAAGCCTCCAGGTAGGAACGACCCAATAGTGTGTTCCTCTCTAGGTCTTTTGAAGCGGTAGTTGGGTCGACCTCTAGTCTTGGGCGACAGTGAGAGGTCGGAAACCAAGAGCACTTGTTGTATATTATACTCCCCATAGCCATATTCCATAATTTTCATCTCCCATGAATCAAATGGAGATGTTGAAGTAGATGCCCCATGAGCACAAGAACTAAGAAAATCTGAATCCACTTGGGATTCCATGGCCTCAGACTGAAGAGGGATAGCTATATCTGTGGAGGGACATGTGTATGTACCCTTTTGTGTAAAGCTATTGAGAGCTCTAAAATGAGCAAAGGGCTATGAATCTCCTAGTATTGTAACCATATGTCCCCCATGCTTCAAATTAATGCATTGATGAAATGTTTATGGCATGGCTTACATGGCATGAATCCATGGTCAGCCTAGAAGCATATTGTATGGAAGCTCCAAGTCTAGGACATGAAAATTTGTCTGATGGCAAGTGGGACCCACCTCCATGGGTAGCGTGATGGTCCCTACTGATTCTATTTCCGTGTTGTCATATGTGGTGATAGTGATGATATGGGACTCAAGATCTTCCTCCGTATGTCCTAATTGTTTGACCAAATTAAGTGTGTAGATGTTCAACCTAGATCCGTTATCCACAAGCACCCATTTTATTTTCCTGTGGGTGGCAACTACCTCAATGTATAAGGGAAAATTATGTGCTAGGTTCTTAGTAGGGATTTACCTATGGTTGAAAGAGATATTTTCATTCAGTGTGATGTTTGCCACCATAGCTTGAAGGTGTGCAGGATCAACTTCTAAAGGCATTCCCAACCCATGAAGAGTTTGGTACAGAATGTCTTTATGCACATTGCATATCTTGAGAAGATCTAAGATTGAAATCTTGGCAGATGTCTTCTCAAGTTGTTCTAAAAGGTTATATTTAACAGTTTGTTGGGTCGATGGAGATATTTCCAGAATCATGAGGCGGGCATGCCTTATTACCACAGTGCAGTATTTTCCCTTGATCCAGATGGTATTGATATGGTTAGCAGGAGAGTGAATACATCCGATAAGTGAATCGTAATGATTGTTATCTCTTTTGGTATATAAGTAATTCATGGATTTATAAGTTTGGGATGACTCTCCCCAATCCGGCTTTGTCTTTTCTAACTTATTGTGCTTGGGGAATGGTTCTTTATAAATCCCCATTTTTCCTTAGGTGTTTTTGTTTTGCCAAGGTTATCCACATATATCTCCCCGTTGTCAATGAGGTCCTGAATATAATGGTGAAGCCATAGACATTTTTCTTTCTTATGTCCTTTAACGCGATGCATTTCACAATATTCATGCTCCTTATACCATGAAGGTTTAGGAGCGTTGTTGTCAAATGGCTGCATTGTAGGATAGGTCATCATGTGGGCCACATCCAATTGGTTTAGTATGACTTACAATGGTTAATTGAGAGAGGTGAATGTTATTCACTTTGGTGGTGGTTGAATTGGGCCCTTGGTTAGTTTAAAAGGTTGACCAGTTTGGACCGTTGAACAAGTTTAGAATCAGTGATTCCGTCTCCCACCACATTTTTGTTTTTATTAAAGATCTTCATCTTTTCCACGGGTTTGACACTTTGGTTGTCTTTAGATTGGGTTTTGAGGGTGCCTTTGGCAATGAGATCATTTTCTATCTAAATCCCCTTCTCGATAACCTCCTCAAAAGTACGGACACAATGCATTTGGAGGTGGAAAGCTATATCCAGGTTGAGATTGGAAATGAAAATACTGACCAGTTACTTTTCAGGGAAAGTGCAAGGGAAGCGACTAGCTATCCCTCTCCACCATTGGAGGAAGCTGAAGAAGGTCTCATTTGGGCATTGCTTGGTGCCACACAAGTTTTCCATGGTGACATCACTCTCTATGTTATACAAGAAGTGACGCACAAATCTTTTTGCCAATTCTGGCCAAGTGAAAATTGATCCTCATGGTAAGTGTGTACACCACTCCAATGCCTGACTACCGAGACACTTGGGAAAAATTCTAATGAGGTAATTTTCACTATAAGAAACCTCTTGACATGCCATGCAAAAATCTTTAACATGATCCCTTGGGTCTCCTTTCCCTTTATATTTGTCAAAATTTGGTGGTGTCCCCAGATTTCATCTTGACATCTGTGACTACCCTATCTGAAAAAAATTTGTACTTTTAAAATAATGGGTTGTTTTGTGTTTTTATTGCCTAAAAGTTCTTGTATTGTGTCAAGATATTCCCAAAGAGCCATATTAATCTTTTTTTCCAAATACCCAGATGCCCAAAATTGTTATATTCTGTCGTCGGGATTTGTCTATGGGAAATTTGTATTTAATTATTTCGAGCCCCATATGAGGCTATTTGTGCTCCGTTTTAACTCTGTTATGATCAAACATGTCATTATTCCTATGTACCAGAAGGGTTTTAACTTGGAATAAGTATTGGGCTTTATTTGTGACTTTTGGTAATTTTTTGTGTTTTTGTGTTTTCCTGTTTCGTTTTCTGGGAAATTTCTCTAGAACAATTATTTTGTCGGGTAAGCCCGATTTTTTGCCTGGAGCAGCTGGAAAACATATATGCACATTATGCCCAGAGGAAGTCACCATCGGAGGTCTAGTTCACTGGGAAAAATTGAAGTCCTACACGGAAAAGCCCCTGCGGGGATGGGCGCATTTTTGGAAAACAAAGGATTTAAGCTGCAATGGGAAAAATACAAGCAGCAGGCAAGGTAGGAATTTTATACCTGGCTAGCAGGGTACTTTTTCCTATTTTATAAAATTCACTTAAGCTGCAGTGGGAAAAATAGAAGCAGCAGGCAGGTGGGATTTTATTGCCTACCTTGTAGGGTACTTTTTCCTGTGATGGAAATGTCACTTAAGCTGCAGTGGGAAAGTTAGAGGCTGCAGGCAGGCGGGAATTTATTGCCTTCCTTGCAGGGTAAAAATTCCCATGGTGGAATAAAATAAAAGTGACTTAAGTGAAATCATGGAATTTTAGTGCCTGTCTTGAAGGGTAAATAATCCCATTGTCAGAGTCAATCACTTAAGTGGATCATGGGAATTTAGTGCCTGCCTTGTAGGGTAAAAAATCCCATTGTTATAAATTCTTAAAAATAGAAGTCTATTATTCCAAAAAGTGCGACCCATCTTGGGTGAATAATAATGTATTAAATAAATATTTGTTAATATTTATTCACCCAATTTTGGTACCCAGGCTTGTGGAAAAGTCAACAAAAGCAAAGGGGAATAAATCAATTGAAAATAGAATTCCAAAATTAAATAAATTTAATTTATTTAATGCAGCCCCTTTTGAGAAGGAATTAATACTTTTTAAAGTATTAGAAGATTATATTAAATTCTATTTTCGGCTATGGTCAAAGCACACTGTGAAGGTTACGTGAAGTGATGTGTGAAGGATTAAATTGGATTAATTTAATTTATTGGATGGCTGTCCTTAAACATGCTATATTTAAAAGAGAAGAGCATGATTTTTAATTAATTAATTGCCTTTAATTGTTAGGGCAATTATTAATTATAGAATTGTGAGGGTTATATAAGCATGGGCAGCCATATGGGTGAATTATTTAATTCACAGGTAAAGAATTGCAGCCAAGAGGAAAAGTGCGCCCCCATTTGAAGAAGGATTTTGCTTAGGCAAGGTGGAAACAAAGCATTTGAAGAAGGATTTTTCTCAGGCAAGGTGGCAACAAGGCTAAAAGCTTCTAGATTTGGCGCATGCTTTGAATGAGGTGGATCTTTGTCTGCATAATTGTTTGCATAGGTGTTACAAGAGCTCAGGTGTTGTTGAAAGGATTCATGATCTCTTTACGTGCAAATTAAACACCATTTTTTGGGGCAGCGGGCTTGAAAAGTGCAGATTTTTACAATTAAAATTCACTATTCATGCTCCGGTGGCCATTTTTGTCTGAATAAATTGCAAGAATTTATTATAGGTGCTTTACAAAGGAAAAGGAGCTTTTATCAATGTCCAATACATTGCATATATCCTCTGAATCTAAAGAATTGTCCAGATCTGCACCAATTTTGAATAATTCCAGTCAAATAAGAAGAAAAAGAATTGTTTAGACAAAGATAGACAAAGCTATGGTGAAGAAAGATGAAAAAGAAAGCACAACGAAGTCATGCATCACTTCTAAATTTGTAGATACTGAAGACATGGATCTAGGCTCAAAACCTTTTGCTGAATTGATAGAAAAATCCAGAGCAGGAAAGACTTCACTCATGCGTGCAGGAGAAACTTCACTCATGCGTGCAGATTAAAAGTAGTGGAATTATTCAAGTTTCAGCTTTTCCATCCATAGCCTAGTTGCCAAAGTTTTTTATGCAGGTGCAGATCCATATCCAGATGCAGATGTAGATGTAAATCCATATACAGATCTAGATCCAAATTCAAATCTCATAGTTGCAAAAGTTTCCGACACAAAGGCTTCATCTTCTTGTTTTGAATGTAGCCCATGAAGAATTCAGTGCATGAAAAATTCCTTCCAAGATCTTATGCATGTGCTCTCATCTTCTAGTTGAAGCCTTCATTGAATTTTCATTCACCCGGAGTGCTTTCCAAAAATTTTAATTGCTGATATGCAATTAAAAATAAAGATGATGAGTTATCTATGGAAAACATTACACTGATGCATGTACAGTAGAAGAAATCTTCAAAGGATAAAAGAGAAGACAATGTGAAGGCAAAATTTCAGCTTGCTTCTAATTCCAACTGCTTGTAATTCCAGCTTGTTTCCAGATCCAGCTACTTCCATATCCAGCTTGAATCAGCTGCATGCAAACATGAAAAAGGACAAAGTCAACTTTCCTCTTCCTTCTTCTTTCCTCCAACAAAGTAATTGAGCAATCAATTAAATTGTACAACTTAAGTGATTGGTTTAAAAGCCATTACTTGAAGAAGTCAACTACTTGGAGATAGGTGGCAGGCGTGTAAAATAGAAGATTATATTTTCAGTTACAAATCATACATGTCATGCAAAGAGGAATTCCAAGAGGAAGATTGCCAGTTGTTTCTTTCTGACTTCCACATGTGCCAATTCAACTAAAAGCTTCCAAATTGTAATTTCCCCTCTACATTCTATAAGTAGAGGAAGAACCTTCGGGTGATCGATCAGAATTTGTAAGCAACAATCTTGTGTTCTAGACTTTGTGCTGGACCCCTGAGAGTAACTTGTACCAAAGGAATACAAAGGAGCAGGTTTCTGGAGAACTTTGTGTCACGGTGTACTTTGTTTCTTGCTTTTAATCTTAGATCTCTTAATAAACTTTGTGTTATTATAGATCTAGATCTAGAGCTTCCTTTGTTTTATAATTCTATGTGTTCATATCTATTAAGTTTCTTCTATGTGCATGTAATTAGCTCTGCTATCTACTAATTAGGATGCACATCTTCCCCATTTCTTCTCTGTATTTCCTTTACTTCCTTATTCTATAAAATACTTCCTTTCTTGAATAGCTGCTTACTTGCTACATAACTTCTTAGTTATGGTTCATGAACTAAGTGGTTAAATTAAAATCCCTGATAGATAATAACACATTTTTACTAACAAATCTGACACGGGAGCCTCATCGGTTAAATGAGGGAGATTTATCTCATGACTGCCTAGGTTTTGTGCTATGCAGAAAATATAGCCAATAGTTTTTGGTGACTCTGGTGGGGAACAACTATCTTTGCAGATCAAAGCTTATTTATTGAAGATCAGAGTGTTTTCCATACAAATCTCAACCTGGTTGAACGTCCATTCACCCGATCCATGAAGACACAAGGAAGGACTGATCATTTCTTCAAATTGTAGGAGAAATTCAATTTCAATCATCCTCCTCAAGTCAGAAGCCACAGATCTAGTCTTTCACCAAGAAGAAGAGTGCAACCACATCCAGATCCAGATCATCTTCAGCATAATTTGGCAGCTGGAATTATTCATCAAGTCTACTCTTGGAGAGGATGTTCCCCATTCATCATGCTGAACTACAACCCACTTGCCCCTGTAGCGCCTATTCCATGGGGTGCAGCCTTTGGACTTCTAATTCTGACTCCTCCTATGCATGATCTACCTAAAGGGACAAGAAAGAATTTTCCAAAATTCTTTGGAGATGGAAATAAAAACCCGGATGATCATTTGGTGGCTTTCTTTATATCTTGTGGAGTACTTGTAGTCGAACATGAAGATGTATCTGTCAGACTCTTCATAGAGACTCTGCATGACTTGGCTGGAGAATGGTTCTACCGGCTAGCTCCGAGTACCATAACCAATTGATCTACTATGCGGGATGCATTCCTGAATAGATTCAAGGCATCTGAAGATTCCAGCACTTTGATAACCCAACTGACTCAGCTGAAGAAGGAACCACCTGAGCACATGTAGGATTTTATTGTAAAATTCCAAAGATTATTGTACAAAATTCTAGCTTCTACTTCTCTGAATGATGAGAATCAAAAGGTGTTCTTCATCAATGATTTGCTTCCTGAAGTAAACTATCAACTATGAAGAGCACGTCCTGCTGATTTGTTAGCAGCTCAAAACATGGCATTTGAAATTGAAGACGACCTCATCATGGCTGGAAAGATAAAGAACAACACTTCTAGAGTGGAAATTTCATCCTCTGCTACTACTTCTGATTCACTGCTGCAAAAGTTAGCAAATGAGATGATGCAGATGAAGAAACAAATGGCTCAAATGGCTCAAGGCAACAATACTGCTCCTACTCATAATTTCAACAACAACCGGAACCGCATTGCTAGTTCCCAAAGATTAGCAATTGAAGCTTCTCCCAGAAACAATGTGAAGATGAATGAAGAATACCTGGAAGATGATGTTGATCAACTCGAGGATGATGATTTTATAGGTCCTGCTGGCGACTCCAATATTAATTACCTAAACTACAAATATGAACATGAGTATAAGGAGCTTCTTGCAGATGATCATGGTCATGCATATGCAGTACTTACAAGATCAAAAACTCACCAAGCTGAAGCATTAGCTGAAAAACAAAGAAGGGGCAGCCCTTTACCTTCTTCTTTAGCTCCTAGAGATAAGAACACGAGTTCTTCATCTCAACCACATAAAGTGGCTCAGGTATCTGAATCTATTTCTTCTTTTTACATTATTGATCATGCCAAGAAAACTAAAGTTCAAATGTCAGAATCCAAATACCTGAGATATTTTTTTGAGCACTTAAATATGCTAGTCAAATATGTGCAATCACTAGGACAATCTAGTACATCAAAAGGCCTTTTGCCTAATCCCAAGGATACTCCTCCCCAGAACAACACTACAGTTGTTAAATGCTCACCATCTTCTGAAAGAGTGGAACTATTCTATGTTTCTCTATTTCTTAATGGTTTCAAGTTAAGCAATTACGTTTTAGATTCGGGTGCTTCTGATAATATCATGCCAGCTAAAGTTGCATATGCCTTGGGCTTACCTTGACAAAGACCATAAAAAGGTGATACTCCATGGAGAGAGAAGTCCCTTTAATCGGATAGGGGTATAATTCTTCGTATTGATATTTCCTGATGCCCCCTATATTACTCTCTTGTAAGCTCACGAGCATCACTTTCATGGACTGTACTTCTTGTGTGAACAATTGTTCTTTAGTGGGAGAAGTAGGGATGTAAACACAATGATACCCTATGTCTTCTTCTCCTTGGTTTTCCCAATGGAGTTCATTGATATTAACCTTAGGGATCAACTTTCGAATTTTCTTGTTTGCATCTTTCTGTACATGGGAAGTAAGCAAAGCTAGTTACTGGCTTAGGTTACTAATTTTTTATTGGATTTTGGCTTGGTTTGTGACTTATTATTCTAAAGTTTCCTCCTCTTTGTATTGCATAGGTTCTTCACCTGTCTCATGTTCTATCTTGTTTCTTCGTGGCACTTTGATAAAGGGAATTCTATGCCCAACCACTTTATCATTTTCTATGTAAGAGATAGAAGCTTATCTATGCGTTAAAATATATTCCATATTGATAAGGGGACGTTATTCCTCAGTAGCATTATTCACAAGTAGTATTGTTTCATTCTCGATGGGAAATTTGGCCCCTAGTTCTACAACCCATGCCAACACTCTATCTTTGTTTCTAAGAAGAAATTCGTCTAGTAGAGTGGGGTCGAAATCGAAGTCTGCATGTGGTGATTCTAATTCATTTCCACTATGGTTGACCATCTCTTTTGTTTCCTTTTCTATAGAAAATAGTGGTCCTAGGTCGTGTCTAATGAAGGGATTTAACCCTTTTCTGTTAGAGTTTTCCCAAGCTTGTGCTTGTTGTTCCTCATATGTCTGTTTCTTTAACCCTAGACATGTTTTAGGAGCCATGTTTTCATGATAGTTTCACTAGGGTGAGTTGTAGATGTGTTCAAAGCTTAGTGACTACCCCTAAGTGAAATGTAAAATGTATTTGTTAAGAGTATGAATAAGTCAACAGTGTGAGAATACCAATGTGATAGAGTGATAAATCACCAGTGACACAAGCGTTTGGTACCAAAACCTGTTTAAATGAAGTACCTCCTAGACTACGTTTCAAAAAGTAGTTTGACGTCGTAAGATGATTAACAAGATGTCTTCACTTATGCCAAGTTCAAGGGAATGAACAAAACATAAGTAAATACAAGAATTCAATGTGACCTCCCAATCAAGATATACGATGAGTGAGCTCAAACTCAATTAAGACCTACATCTCAAAAAGTGCCAATTATAATTCACGAATGACACAACAATATCACCAAGATATGTTAACCCACTTTGCGAGAAAGTGAAGTATTGATATCAAGGTGTTATTAATATAACACGCACAAATAGTAACACTTAACACTCTTTGAAATTGAGGTAATAATAGAATCGAACTAAAAATCTCAAAGTATATCTAAGAATAGTTTAAAATGTGTGCAGTGTAACCTTACAATATAGATATTTATGTCGAGTTTACAAGAAACAAGACGTAAATATCAAAATTGTAGTGATATGATACAAACAAGCTAACTCATCTAAGGAAGTCTGCAGTGATGAACCATGCCTAACTACAATTATGATCTTGACATGGGTATCAAGATCACAATGGCTACAAATGACGTGAAAATGCCTCCACACACTTTAGACGTTTAACTAACCCAACCGCAAACATGGATGGGCGTAAACGGATATAAAAGTGAGAGAAACAATCAATTGGTAACACAAAGGTAGTCACCCTTCTTTTGATCAACAAAGTGTCAAAAGAATGTGAAGGAAGAAAATCAACAAAAAGATGAAAAATGCTAGCCTCACTTTGGCAAAGTTTCACCTCGCCCCTAAGGCAAGTAAAAACTAAGTGAATGTAACACATACCACGTTTCGCAATGAAAATATGGTTCACAACTCAACACTATTTTTAGAATGGTCAAAGTGGGCTCCTGGCAAAAGTATATTTTCCTAGGTGGTTCTTTTGTCCTAGGTGTTACAAAGATTATCCACGAGCGAGATAATTTACCCAAACAGTCTTGACTATCTTGGGAGTATCTTGAATTTTCCCCCTTCAAGCACAGTGGGCAATAAATACGTCCAAATGTGTACTTAAAAGGGTCACATAGGGACAACTTGTAACTCTATCTTACAAAGACTTTACTAGTCAGATAGGTAGTGCGGAGCACTTCCCATTTCGTCCACAAGGTTCCCTCTTATGTGGTCTACTTTGGGGTTCCTGGAACCACCCCCATTGTTGTAGCTTAAGGCATTATGCCAAAGGAGTTTTGTTCCAGTTCAGTGGAGAGGAACGCACCCTTTTCTGAAACCTATAATATAGTGTTTTGAATATATTGTTCATTTTATCTTTTTTATTTAGATGTGGTTTTCTTGAACACCGCTTGAAAACCTATATAACAACTGTATTAGTAGTTTTCTGACTTTTGTTTCGATTCCTCCATTCTTTGACAAGCGATGATGTTTTGGTCCTGTAGGACGATTTTTAGTAGTTTTCCATCAAAAGAGAAGGCATCATTTCTGATTCTCTAGATCATCCAAGGATGTAAGAGAAGAGCATACATGATGTCTTCACAAATCCCAAAAGATAACAAATGGAAAAACACTTTAATTCAATTATGCCAAATTAGCCAATTCCAAATCAAATACCCTTAACAATCTCAAAGCATCAAAATACCTTAAGAATCATTTTTGATTCCCAAGATCTCACCAAGGGATGCGAGGGAAGAGCATACATGATCTTAATCCTATAAGTAAACAATGCAAAATATTAGCTAATCAAATACAAACATGTAAAAATAGCCTGCAAAGACAAATATATGATTAGATAAACCTGCAAGAATGTTAGCACATCAACATTTTAATTCCAAAAAATTCAAAAGGACACCTGCACCCCTTTTTCATTGCCTACGCGTGGGTTAGGGTGTATGCGCCACCTAAGGTTGTTTTCAGCTCATAGTGTACCTGTGTCACCCAAGAGATATGTGTGCCCCGAAAACAATGCCTGTGCCACTAAAACAATACCTATGCCACTCTATGGAATTTTTAGATTTAATTAATCACCTATGCCACCGGAGAGGTGTGTGCACCACAAAAATAGCATATGCACTACTCTGAGAAAAATAGACAACAAAATAGACAAAATAACCACATTACCAGAAAAATGTGTCTGCGCCACCAAAACCGCACGTGCACCCTAGTTAGGGTGTGTGCACCAATCTGAAAGGTTTCAGTATGCAGTGAAGGTACAGTATGAAATGACGTGTTTGCCCGGGTTAGTACACCTACGCATTGGTTAGGGTGTGTGCATCAGGGTTAGTGTGCATCCGCCAGGGGTTGATAGACAGAATGATAGGTTTTATCAGTGTGTTTGCACTACCAGAGAGACGTGTGCACCCTGAAAATCATGCCTGTGCCCCTAAAATCGTGCCAGCGCAAGACCTGCAACCAAAGTACGGAAAAAATGCAAGAAACTTCACAATATCTCAAAATTTTGATAAGTTAGCTTAAGAATGAAAATAACCCATTAAAATTAAGGCTGTGAACATGAAGTTACACATATCAAATGAGAACAAAATTCCAAAAAAATGGACATTAATTAGTACATGTGCATATCAAAAAGTTAGCCAAAACAATGAAACTTAAACTAAAATACCATGGGACTAAGGGTCTCACCGAGCATGCCAAATGTGTGCAAGTGTTTCTACAATTTTAGCAAGAAAACTACCACCTAGAAATAGCTTCCTAACTTAGCTAAAAATGAGAAATTACACCATCATGATGAAGAAATGAGCAAGTCCTGCCCTTAACATTAATAACTTTGAAATTGATCAAAACACAATGTAAATGAATTAACTCTATTTCTCTTAATTGCCTAATTTAACATTAAAAATGGACCTAAATAGTCCAATGGCAATCAAACTATATTTGCTTGCTTTGATCCATCAATGGATGCTTGGGTGTGAGGCTTAGCTCTTCAAGAATGGAGGATGGGGATCTCAAGAATGAAAAAATGCTATTAGTATGAAACTATGTGCTTTCTTTTGTCTCTTGAGAGATTTAGGTGTAGGTATAAAGGTATGAGGAGGGCTCTTTATATAGCCCAAAGGATAAAGGATTCAACACATCCTCATGAATGTGGGATAAATGGAGATGTAGAGTTAGTTATGGATAAGGGGGGTTTAGATGGGGTTGAGTTAGCTTTAGGAGGGTTTAGTTTGTCCTCAAGTGGCTCATGTGGATAAAGGGGGTGCATTAATTAATCAAGATGATTAATAAATACATGTGCAAGCTTTTATAATCTTTTAGATGGATTTTAGTGTGATTTAAACAATTAGGAAGGAATTAAACCAATTAAATAGAGATTTATTGATTTAATGAGAAGGGAGGCTAATTAATTAATAATAATTAATTAGACTAGATAGAAGGTGTCGATTAATGAAAGGTCGTTAATTAGGGTATGTGTTGGATAGGGGACTTAATTAATTAGCGTAATGTAATCAATTAATGACAATGGAAGAGAAGATGAGCATTATGGACAATATGTCGTCAATTTGCGGGAAAGGAGATAATTAGCACAATGTAAGTATTTAAATTGCTTAGGCATAATTATAGGTGTCTACAACCATCTGCAATACTTAATTCATGATAGGAAATGGGTAATTTTCTTTCAATGAAGACTGATTAAGGTTCTGGAAGTCAACACAAAATCCAAATCTCACTATTCTTCTTTCTAATGGGGATGATGTTAGCAACCCAGGTAGAATGATGGATTGGGAAGATAATCCTTGTGTCTAACATCTTTTGAATTTCTGCAAGAATAGTCCCTAAGATCTTTGGGTTGTAATGCCTTTGCTTTTTCTTGTAGCGTTTGACATCAGACTTCAAAGGGATGCTATGTTGCACATCCTTAGGCTTGAAAGACTTTAGGTTCACATAGGACCATGCCAAGACGTCCATATATCTTTTCAGGAGTGAAGTGAATCTTCCTTTCTCCTCTAGAGAACAACATTTTCCAATGTTTACCATTCTTGGTTGGTTAGAAGAGCCCATATTAACTTGATCTACCTCTGACAAGGAATCACCTTCAGCTTTCCTTTTATCTTGAGTAAAATGGGCATGCTTGTGAAATAGACCTTCTAGAGAAACCAATCCCTTCATAATATTATTGTCTTTGAGCTGGATGAATTCACCATCAATCTCTTGATATGAATTTGAGACGGAATCATGGAAAGATGATTCTGATCCTTCAAAATAAAGCTCACTAAAATTATCACCATTGAACACCTACCAATGTGCTAAATTATCTGGAACATGGCTAAAGAATCATCTTTATCGTTGTAATCTCTCAAAACTACCTTAATGGAAAAAACATCAAAGCATTCTATGTCGTCCCACACCTTGTTCCTGTAATGCCTTAGGTGATCGGTTTTTACCTAATAGACCCCCCTTACTTGATTTACAATCAACTCAACATCTCCCCGCACTTTGATATTTTGGGTTCCCTTTTTCCTTGCCATTTCTAATCCTAATAATAAAGCTTTGTATTAGGCCATGTTATTAGTATTGTCAAACTGCATCTTGAAGGTGAAGGGAAAGATCTCAAAATCTTGAGATATAAGAACTACACCAGTGCCTGACCCAGTAGTTGAACATCTCCCGTCAAAATTGAGGGTCTAAATAGCATTAAGATCTTCTTCCTTGATACCTACAAAAGGAACCTCTGATGTCATGAAATAATTTCCTAAGCTTAAATATTTGAAGAGAATTTGAGCTTTGGGGTCATCTGATTTAGTGACCAGGTACTTCGCTTATGCTTCAGGGTGGAGAGCATGAGGAACTCCATTCACTAGAATTTTAGCTTTGGTCTAGTCCATATTTATTTATCCTTTGATATCTTTACAGAAACCTCTTCCTAAGAGAATACCATAAGCAGCTGGAATATCAGCAACTAGGATAGTTCATTTTTACTCTCTTTTCTGGGAATGCGACAAATGCAAACTATGCATCCTTGATTTGGCCAATCAAGGGGGACTTGCTTGGTTTCCATGGAGTAACAACTTCCCATAAGATTTATTCAAGGTAAGTCCAAGGGAATGGGATAATTTTGTGGGCATCAAATTATTAGAGGCTCCTGAGTCAATTATGTAATTGTTGAGTTTAAACCCGTTTATAAGTAAGGACAAATAAAATGGTTCAATCTTTCCCGAAGAAGCAATAGAGGTCATATTATTCTGAGGTAAAGGCTGAGTGGGACTAGGAAAAATGACTTTTGAAGATGAAGGGATAGAAACCTTTCTTCTAATGAATTTGGTAAGTTTCTCAAATTTCTCAGGATTTGACTTAAGGTACTCGACTTCTGACATTTGGATCTTATTTTTCTTTGCATGATCAATAATGTAAAAAGAGGTATATGAAGGAATGATGGAGGGCTCAGTTCTGGTTACACTGGTCTGAGCTGAGGTACTGGTCTTGGGGGTAGGAGAAAGAGAGTTAGAAGAATAATTTACCTTTTTAGTTATCTCCTTTTCAGTTTGTACTGAGATAGGAGAGCCTCTTTTAGCCATAACCACGGGAGATTCTTTACCCTTCTCCTTAGAGCCTTCAACCAACTTTCTAGGATTCTGATATTGAGCTCAAGTGAAGACTACAAATGACTGACCATCATGTTCACATTGGTCTTCCTCATATTCTAAGTACCCAATGTTGGAGTCACCAGCTGAATCATCAAAAGACTCATCAGCATATCCTGAAGCTTTAAAAGCTTCGTGAGAATATTGATCTTCTGGTTCTTCATATTCCTCAACTATTTCCACTATTGTGTTGATAGGAGGAGCTTCAATGGCCAGCCTTGTTGGAGCAATAGTCAACCGGTTCCTATCTCTTGCGAGAGTGCCATTGGTATTGTTGAAATTCCATCTAGGAATATCCCGATAAGGAACGTTGGTCACCTGTTGGGACATTTTATTCTTCAAAGTGATCAAGTCATTGGCCATCTTCTGGATCATAGGATCAGTAGTACTTTGAGAAAAAACTCTGATTTTTTAGGCTTAGATGACTCTCCTCTGATCTTTCCTGCCAGGATGAGATCATCTTCTATTTCAGTGGTTGTAGCTTGAGCAGTAGCCAAATCAAGGATAACTAACCTTCTTAATAAGAAGCTCACATCAGGGGGATGAGCATTGATGAAGAAACACTTTTGATTTTCAAGAGTGGGAACGGCTAGCACCGGAATCTTCTAAATCAACTTGTTGAATTTTTCCATGAATTCCCACATGGGCTCATGAGACTCCTTCTTCATATGTGTAAGCTATGCTAACAAGTCATGAGAATCTTTAGCTAGTTTGAACCTTGCTTCAAATATGGATCTCATGGTAGCCCAGTTGGTAATGCATGCATTCAGAAGATGGTAGAACCATTATGCTGCCACACCATGTAATGTTTCAATGAAGAGTCAAACAGAGACATCTTCATGAGCTACCCCAAGGATGCCACATGCTACAAAGAATGAGGATGATGTGTTCATCAGGGTGCTGCTTCCCATCATTGTTGAATTTGGGAATATTTTTACAAGATCCATGTGGTAGTTCATGCAATGGTGGAGTTAGGGAAAGAGGACCAATAGCCATACCCCAAGGCACAGGTTGTGTTGTCCATCCTTCTGAATGAAGTGCATACAGGAATCTGAGTATCAGACAAGAATAATGCACAGATAGGTTGTAGAAGCTTCTTGTTCTTGAGGAACCCAAGTTCTTTGGATAGGTGAAGAACTTCTTTCTCGGATAGATACAACACTGTTGGGGGAAAGTCTGAAATTGTGTTGTTGAAGTAGATCAAAGAACGGATCAGTTTCAACCCTAGCTCGGCTTGACTGAGTGAATTTATTTCTGGCCAGCTTGAACCAGAAAATGGATCCACCGAAAATAAGGAAAATACAGAGTCTCCAGACACCAATAGGATAAGCTTAGTCTTATCAATCCGTATTCCCCAGTGGAGTCACCAAAAACTGTTGGTTGGATATTTTGGCAGGCCAAAATATGAGGTTCAACCATAGTACACGGGATCAAATCCCTCCTCAAAGATAGGTGAGGCAGCCTATTTATTACTGATCTAAAACACAAAAGAAATAATAGGTACAATATTCACACTATTCTAACCATTGGGGTTGGGATAGAATCCTGAAATCCATATCAACACGAGATGGAGATGTTACAGTTTTAGAAATAGAATGAATTAGAAAGGAAACTATTATAGACGAAACAGAGCAGGAAGGGAATGAGAGGAACATATTTTCTTTCAAGAAAACACAGATCATGAAATACTTATACGAGTTTTAGATAATGGGTGTAATATTTGAAATGATTAAAATAATCAAGAACACTAAACAAAGAATAGCTTAAGATCCTTGGACGTAAGAAAAATCTCTCAAGATAGATGAATCCCACAACACAAAGTTTGCAAAATAACACCTGTTTCTATTCCTCAATGATTAAAAAGAAAATACAAAGTTTTTCTTCTTCTTCACAATAGCTCTTAATATTCTAAAAATCTCCTCCTTTGGAATGCACAAGCATCCCTTATTTATAATAGAAAGAGCAGAGAGAAAATAGGATAAATCCTAGAAAATAGTCATTTAACAAGAATCCTATTTTGCTTTACTCTCACACAGGAGAACAAGTCAAAATTTTCTTCCTATGTGACGAAACAAAAATGAAAAAGACATGTCAATCTCTGGATGGAAATGACATGAAATATTATGCTTATTCTTCTTCATCGTCCTTGTCTTCCTCCAGCGAAGCCTGCTTGTCTTGAAATTCTTGGAACTTCCAGTATTATGCCCTACATCTCAGCTTCATCTGGTGCACTGGAATAGTCATTCAGAACCTCGCAAGTTTCCTGAGTGTCACTTGCATTGTCAGGAAGTTTCTTCAATATCTTATTGAGTTTCCTTAGTGATTCCAAAACATTCTCAATCCTTATGAACTTATCAATGGTTTTCAGATTGAAGACGAGAAGTTGGTTTGTGCTGGATTGATTCTTGGATTTGTTTATAGAAGTCATCAGCAGGTAGAATATTTGATCTTTCATTCCAACACCTTGGCAAAGATCCTAGACAGCTCTTCTTCTATGTCATTCATGGCATCAACCAACTGATCTCTAGATTCCCTCAACTTGCTGCAAGCTTCACTAAGAATATTTATCCTGAATTTGATGGCTTTGGTTAGCTGGAAATGCTTATCCCCATGCAAAATGATTCCTTCTTCCATCAAGATATGGGATGGAACTTGTTTCAGCAGCATTGAGAGCCTCAAAAGTTAACTCGAGGTTCCTGAATTCCTGTGAAAATTCATCATCCATTTTGTCACCATCCTTCTTTATTTCCTCCAAGGATTTATAAACCTCCACTGTGTTCATCAATGACCTTTCTTCCTTGTAGGAGTAGCCTCTGAATCCATTCATCAACCGTACTCCCCTTCTCATTGATCTTTTCAATCATAGGTACTGATGAGAAATTCAAACCTAATAGGAGTAGGGGTAGGAGATTACAGTGTTGACTGAAGAAGGCTTTGAGAGCTTGAGTAATACCTCCATCAACTGTTCAACTTTCTCCTTTAGCTCATCTATGCTCACCTTTGTTTCCTTCAGCTTCTGGCACAACACATTCATGGCATCCTGCACATCCTATTGTGCTCCTTTTGTTGTTACCTTTCCCATATCAACCCTTGTGATCTGATAATCAGTGACCATTATATCCTCCTTTGTTTTTTTGGCTCATGGGAGTGGAAATCTCTACAAACTTATGCCCTAAGGCATCCATTGAAACCCTTGAAATTGTTTTGGGTTTCTTGGCAGATTTGGCAGGAGAGACCTTGAGTGAACTTAAGTCAAAGGTTGGGAGAGGAACTACCACCTTCCTCTTCCTTGGGGTCTGATCAACTAACCATTGAGGTACAGTGGAAGAATTTTCTCCTATCAGAGGTGTTATGGTTACATCTGTAGGTGGAGGAAGGTTTACTTGTGGAGTAGTGATGACTGCAAGTGTGGTGACTGTGGGGATAGACTCAGTGAATAAAGGTGTAGAAGGAGGAGGCATATTTATGGCCATCTTAGGTCCAGCAGAGAGAGGTGAGAGGTCAGAGAAGATGCTGGCCATGGCTGATGAAAGTGGCAAAGAAATATGAGGTGAGGAAGATTGGGAGGGAGGAGGTAAAGATTCTAAAGTCAAATCTTGAGAAGCAAGAGAGAGACTTACCTCTGATGAGAAATCAATTAAAAGGAGAAATGAGAGGTTGACTAACCTCATCTTCTGAAGGAATTTTTCCTTGTTCTGGTGGAGGAGGTGAATCTAGTATCTCAACTATTTGTGAAGGAGTGGAAGATGATGTGACTCCTTGCTTTTCTCCTTTTCTGACAAACTTAAATTTTATCTGCCTCTTGGTAGGGATTTTATCTTCTTCCCTCTCTCCCTTGGAGGGTCCCACCTCTAAAGTGGCTATTTTTGAAAATTTATTTTCCTTATAACTCATTCCCCAAGAAATGAGCCATGCCTTGGTATGGACAAGATTATGAGTAGCTCTTTCAGCGATAGAAGCTTTTTCAACAACAGACCAATTAATGGCTGGAAATCCTGTGTTGGTCTCCATTCAACTATTCTGTATACAATGTCCAGGACACTTTCATTGTCCACGGTGCCTTCTAGGATATCAGCTAGATATAACATCTAAATTTCTTCAAGCTTTATTCTATTGTTGTCCTTTCTTCAGATGAAAACTTCATCTCGAAGATCAACCCAGATGTCTTCCACATGGGGCACATACAGATACAAGGTTCCATATGACTTGAGGACTCCTTGAGAAGTCAAATCCCTCCCTGAGATTCATATGTTTCTTGAATTTTATCTTGAATCTCATGCACCACATGTTCTTGGCCTTAACCACTGTAGAGCATGCATACCTTCCAATGGAAATAGGGAAGGAGACGGTGTCTTTGTGCCTGCTTTGTTGGAATTTGTGAAAATACAACAATCTATCTAACTAACTCCATAAGGATCAGTTTGTCACCTGGGAACTTGGGAAAATGGAAAGGGTTACCATGGAACCTTACCACCCAAAGATAAGTAAACTTCTTGAATTGCAAGAAGATGCAACCCCATTTTGACACTTCAGCCCATGCTTCATCAGAAACCCTTCTTTTCCTCATATCAGGATCCAACCTCCAAATGTTTTCATAGAAGAAGGCATCATTCACTCTTCTATATTGGTCTTCAGACCCTTTTATTTGTCAGCTGAGGGAAGTACCAATATATGTGTTCCATTTTTACGGTTTCCCTTCACATCTATCCCTGGGTAGTTTCTCATGCCCATTGTTGCATAGGTGATGTATGACATCATATAGAACTTGTCCAGGTAGACAAGATATGTTTTCATTTGGGAGTCTATCTTGTCACTTATTAGGCTGCCCCAATCAATCCCTTGGTCATTATTCTTTATGATGACCATGAACTGGTACATCCACCCTATGGAAATCTCTTGACTCTGGGAGTCCAAATAATTGACTCAACAGGGTGATGATATCACTTATTTTGAGAATGAAATCACTTCTAGGGACCATCTTGGGAAACCTAGAAATAGTTGGCTTAGCCTTGATCAAGAACTTCTTGTTTACATACTTGATACAGTCTTCCTGATCTCTATCCCAGGCCTTTTGTGCTGATTTAAGGTTTAAATCAACATATTCCACAAAGTTGGGCAACCTTAGGAGTTGATCAAAGTAACCTCCATCTAATTTCACTATAGGATTCTCATGCTTGATTTCTTACTGAGTGGGAGGATGAGTCATAGTTGGAACCGCAGGCCAGGATGAATTCAAGGCATTGAGTTGATATTGGAAATCCTACTGCAAGAGGGAAACTACTGACCTACTATCGACTTCATCCAGGAATTCTTAGAAGAATCCTCAATTCTCTTCCAGAAGTCCTCCATATCTATATTGCTGAGCTCTGTGTCCCAAATGTCATAATTGCAGCTTATGTAAGAAGAAGATTCCATCTTCTGATACTTATACTTCATCTTTTCTTGTCTTATCTAACTTATCCTTAGATTGGTTGGGATCTTGACATGAGGATTCTCAAAGAAGAAATGCCTTGATGATTTACTGGAAGAGCAATCGGGCTTGAAAGTTTCTTGGACAATTACACAGACCCGCCACACTGTTCGGATTTTGAGACTTGCAAAACACCTTCAGGAAACCCGACACAATGGAGTGTATGTTGGAAGTTAGGACATGTTGAGCATCGATGAAAACCTGACACACTACGGAAGTGAGGAAGTGTCGAACAAGTGGGAAAACCTGACACACACGGAAGAACCTAGATGATGTCGAACAGAGTAGAAATTCCCTGACATACTGTGGATCTTGATGGATGTTGAGCAGGTAGAAATTCCCGACACACTGCAGATCTTGATGGATGTTAAGCACCTAGAAAAACCTAAAACAAGGTGGTAGAAAAAGTGAAATGTTAAACACCCTGCAAAACCGATTGAAACAAGTATATTGGGTTTCTGACATGTCAGAATATGAGAAATTCCCGCCTCGTGATCACTTAGGAATTTCATAATATTTTTGAAATCTACAAGTTATAACCTATGAAAAATAAGTAAATAACCTAGGGGTGAATTTCAAACAAGAAACCCATATGGGAAAAAGACAAGAAACAAGGAAAATAACCCAAAACCCTAAACCAGTAATGAAGGAGGAAATGAAATGGAAACCCCAAACAAACACTTCATAAATAACCCAAAAAGCTTCAAAAATAAAAAGAAGAGAAGAGTACCTTCAACTAGCTTGAAAAATGATCAAGGATGGTTGGCAAAATCGATCGGGAAGCTTGATTGGGTTTGGAGGTAGAGGAAGCATAAATGAAAAATCCAACGCAACAAAAAGATAAGGTAACAAATGACGTGGAAAACAAACTATTTATAATAACCTAGTATTAATTACACCTCACTTGACATGTGTTAACTAGCCTAGACAACTAGACATTAATGACATGTCATCATGCTTGGAGCATCTGAAAACCTGATACAAAGGATTTGATTCAATTTGGGTTTTGGGTTTTGGTTAAATAAGATGATATGAAACATGCATTTAGCAAAGCATGTTTTGATGCTTGGAAGTTCTGAAAACCTGACACAATGGACTTAGGAAATCAGGTTTCAGGTTTCAGGGAACATGAGACATGAAACACATAAGGAACATGTTTTGATGCAATGAAAACTTGACAGCCTGAAAATCTCTTTCAAAGGGAATTATTAAGATATTTTTTCAAAAAATTCCTATGGTTATCTTAATTTTAGCTAAAATCACTAAAACACGATAACAAGCAGCGATTGAGGCACATTTTGATGAGGATGATAGGGCAATATTGGATAGCCTCCTATATGTCACAAGGTTGGTTTACGTGGTTGATATGCCTCAGATCACACTGGATCATGACCTTCTGATAGTTGTAGTAGAGAGATGGCATAGTAAGAGTCAGTGCTTTTGAATTCTAACCAGGGAGATCATGATTACTCTTGAGGATATGTGGAGGATTATGCAGGTCCCAATCCAAGGTCAACTTACCCAGTCTATGATCCACTAGCTTGATATTCAGTAATATATCTTAGATTTTTTTGGTGTCTCGACGATACCATGATATGGGATGACTTTTAGGTCGTCACTGTGTATTCAGGATCTAGAGATAGACCGAGTGGTGGTTTACCTGATGTCCTTTTTCAGTGGAGTTCTACTCCCTGACAAGACTGGTGCATCATTTCTACTTGGCCTCCTTGGATTGATACGTGGGTTGATAGATGGAGAGACCTACTGTTGGGGTTAGTGCATTCTAGCACATTTATACCGAGACCTACATTTGTTTACCTACTACAGTTAGAAGATGGTAGCGCCAACCAAATTGCTTCAGATTTGGGCATGGGACCACATTGCTATTGGTCACCCCTTAGGCATTTTGAGAGTTCAAGTTCCAGATGAGCCTTCTACTATGGGTTGGGTCTCAACTGGGGATGATAAGTGGCCCTACATCAGAGATGCATATAATTACTGTCATGAGCTTGATGAGTTACAATAGGCCGCAATGGTATGGAGGCCTTATAGACATTTCTAGTGGCTTGAGGATGGTTTAGGGCTCAACACTACCACAGTTGAGCACTTCATGTTGGGCATCCGCAGCTATATGTGGGAGATTTACTTGGTAGATAGGTGCCAGAGACAGTTTATCATTACCCAAGATGTTCCTGGGCCAGATATGTGGTACACTCACAAGGCCCGAGAGTATATTGATATGGGTCCACAAATTTCCCAAGAGAGGGCATTGGCCAGCTTCCAAAGGGTGGTACCTTCTATGTGGGTGCCATTAATATAGACTAGAGATCTTGGTACCATACTTGAGTATGTACCATGGTACCATGGTGTTCTTCCATTTTGTTTGACTATCTTTAGAGTGGCTTATAATGTCGGCATGAGAGCTCCTCCAGTGGGGCCTCCCAGTGGTGATGAGGGTGGAGATGTTGGTGGTGGTGGTGGTTCCAACTCACACCATTATGTTAGGGGTAGAGTATAGGGTCCTGCATTATAGCAGCCATAGAGACAAGGTACCAGGCTCAGGCCAAGATAGGTACCCAAAGTAGCAGACATAGAGTTTTCTTTAGTAGGCATTCCAGTAGGGATATATGCCCCTCTTTATCAGGTTTTTCCAAAGCAAGGCCCACCACCTCATTGTCTAGGGGATGGAAGTGATGGAGATAAGTTGGTTGCTCTTCAACAGCAATTACAAGTGGTGATTTTTGTTCAGTTATAGGAGGCTGGAGAGATAGATGTAGCCATGGCACAAGTATATGCCCTTACAGCAGAGTGACATCAAGTTGGCGCTCAGGTGCATACTTTGATAGTGGAGAGGGATCAGGATAGACTACAAGCCACTCAGGGTGGGGACAGTGCCTCATGACAGAGTCATATTAGTGAGATGGCCACATAGGGGGATTAAATACTGAGCCTTTTACATCAGTCCCATACCCAGGTGCAGATGGTTATCCCTCATAGGGACCATACCCAGGCACAGGCACATGGGTATATCATCCAAAGAGATCAGGAATGAGCCCAGGTGCAAACTATTATCGTAGATAGAGACTGAGAGGTCAGTACTACTAGATAGGCTTATGATGATAGGGGCATATTGATATACGAGTGAGATGCCACTCTATAGGTAGCTATTTCTTTTATAGATGATGATTTTATACAGGATGCTATGATGGTTGGCAGAGAGGCCTTATAATATAGGACTACTTATTTTAGAGTAGTCCTGGCAGTGCAGTGAGTAGCACCTTGTGAGTAGTTAGTTGTGAGCACGACAGGCTCTAGGTCATGGAATTCAGGCCATTTTGTTAGATCATTCTGGCAGCCTGTTGCAGAGTAGCAAGTTGGATAGTAGCCAGCTAGACAGAAGGGTGATACCCCCGGTAGTGGTCTGTTATAGCCACCACTCTTCCGATCTCCAGGTCATGGACCCAGGAGCCCCAGCAAGGGCACGAGCTGTGGTTGAGATCTTCACTTCTCCTCTTATATAGATTTATTGTGTTTATGCTTCTTATGAAGGCTGATTTTTGATGTATAGATTCATGTACCATTATTTTTGGTGACGCCTCTTGATGAAGGCTCAAATTTTTGATGCATGCCCCTTTTAGATGGAATATTGTATTGATGATGTAATTTTGATATATAAATTTATATATGTATCATATGAACATTTGATGATGATTTTTTCATGTTATACTATGATTATGTCATTACGATTTGTGGTTATTATTTTACAATTATTGTATCCTGATGTATGAATTCCCTTTCCTCTATGTATGTGACATACTTTAGATTTATAGATGTGTATGTTCTATGTTTTCATACTGATGATATATCTATAGATAGTGTCACATGCTTTGGGTTTATAAATGTTTCTGATTTCTTTTCTAGTACTTGGGATGATACTAGATGATATAGGTGTAGAGGGGATAGATTTGTGATTATGCGCAACCCCTCTTGCCCCCATTTGATGATACGATATGCAATGAATAGCTTAGCATACATGCATGATGTAATACTTATAAATTTTTTTATATATGATGTAGTAGATGATGTTTTATATGTGATGAATGATAGGTGATAGATGTGATAACAAACAATTGTGTAAGAAAAAAATACACAAAAAAAAGTTAACAAATCTAAACAATTGTACCTATACAATATAACATAACCAAGATGCTAACTACATGAATTTATTAATCATACCAAAGAGATCAAATGGATATTTAATCTAAGTAAGTAAAATGAATCCTAATAAATGCATACAAACTACAAATGAACCTAATGCCATATATAATTAATTCAAACAAGATCTAACACATGGTAAGAAAATGAGTCACAACATCACATGAAAAACTATTCTCAATCAAAACTATACAAACCAACAACTAAAAGCAATTAAATTGTTACCTTGTTTTTGCAGGACAACATTGACATATTTTCTAATGTTTTTGGGTTTATCTAAAAAGATAAGTTTTTCAAAGCTACTGTTCACGTCATTTCAAGGATTTTCTAAGAAAATGTTATGCATTTGGTGTAGCTTCATCCCTAGAAGGGATATTTTTTGAATTTTTAAGTATTTTCTAAGGTCATGTTCTGAAATTAATGTATAAGGAAAAAGGAGCATGGATGCCCCCAACATGATGTGAGAATATACAAAAGGCCGACTACCACGTGTCTATATATGAGAAAGTGGAATGTGAAGGTGCCCCCAAAATTAGATGGGAATATACAAAGGAAACATCCTTCACATAGATATAAGAGAAAATAATCCAAATCACGGCTCGAAAAAGATGGATTCAAGAGGGTTCCTAGACCTAGCAAAGGAAGTTACATCTAGAAAGTGGTGAGGGTTACCCATCTTGCTGTAAGAGTGACTTGTGACTGGTGAATCCTCTTTGAGTGTCAGAAACCGGTTTTCACCCAAAGACCTACCCAGTGCACCATAATTGGGTGGTTTTCACATGTGGACGACCTACTTTTTCTTTACTATTTTCTCAATTTTCCATTTTTTTCTTGTTTTTTATTTATTTGTATATTTTTTAGTTCTTATCTAATATTCTCATCATTCTTCAGTGTAGAACCGATTGAGGTGTATGGAATTCATAGGTTATGGAATCTCTTCACCATCTAAGTACGCAAGTTTATAGGCTCCTAATCCATACTTAACAACCACCACATAAGGGCCTAACCAGTTAGCTTCAAACTTACCTTTGGTTTCTCTATCTTTAATGGTGTTCTTATGATTTTATTTTAGGACTAGATCTCCTACATCAAATTCCCGATGAATGATGCATTTTTTGTATCCCCTGGACACTCTATTCTGGTAGAATTTCATGTGATTGAGAACTCTAATACGCTTTTCATCTATAGTTCCAAGTTTTCTAGTTGAGAAACTTTGTAGTCCTCGTCTTTATCAAGATAGTCCCTGAGAGATATTATAAGGGAAGGAAGCTCCACTTCCAGAGGTATGATGGCTTCAGTTCCATATAAAATTGAATATGGGGTCACACCAGTAGGCATGCAAATGGAAGTTTAATAGGCCCAGAGGGCGGGATGTATCTGTAAGTGCCAATTATAGCCAGTTTTATTGACCATTTTCTCCATAATCCGTACAAGGGTTTTATTAGTAACCTCTTCTTGTCCATTACCTTGGGGGTAATAGGGGGAAGACCACTTGAGTTGGATATGGAAATGTTGACACAATGTCTTAACCATTTTATTTTTGAAGGATTTACCATTATCTGTGACAATGACGGAGGGGATACCATAATGATAGATGAGATGGTTCATAATGAATTTAGAAATTTACGCACTGATGACGTAAGTAAGAGGCACAACTTCTACCCATTTGATAAAATACTCAATGGAAGTGATGATGTGAGTGTGGCCATCTGAAGAAGAAGGATGGAGCTTTCCTATGAGATCTAGACCCCATTTATAAAATGGCCAAGGTGTTGTGATAGGATGCAAATCCTATGCCAGCATATGTATTAAGTTTCCATACTTTTGACATAGCTCACATTTCTTTACGAAATTGCAACATTTTGATTCCATGGTAGGCCAATAATAGCCTACTCTTAATATTTTTTTAGCTAAAACCATGCCGCTAGTGTGTGCTCCACAAATACCACCATGTATTTCCTTAATAGCGTGGATTGGGTCAGCAACATCGAAACAACGAAGTAGATTCCCGTCGTAGCCACGAAGATAAAGGGTTCCTACTAGGAGGGTATAATGGGCTATACTGATGATAAGGGATTTCTTCTCAGAATGGGTAATGTCTGGTAGAAGAGTATCATCATGTAGGTATCGAAAGATAGGGTCATACCAGGGGGATAATGGACCAACAACTTTACATACTAAACATGACTCTGACATATCATATGTGGGAACTTGTAAATTCTTTGAAAAGAAAGGCATATTAATTTCCTGAGGTGGAATGTGTAATAGAGACCCAATTGTAGCCATAGCATCCATGGATCTATTGTGTGACCCTAGATTTTGCTCAAATATGATCTATGTAAAGTACTCTTTTAGGGTTTTGACCATTTTCTTATATGGAATGAGTTTCTCATCTTTAACTTTATACTCATCACTAACTTTTTAATGATAAGCTGGGAGTCTCCAACTACTCAAACACTGACAAAATAACACTGGAATTCACTAGAATAGATCCCCCACAAGAGATACTGTCAACATGCCAAAAGTGTCAAAAATAAAAATACAAAATCTCTCAACAAACAAGAGAGATACACTAAACTTGCTAAGGGAGGGTTAAGATAAAAGGTACTTGCTAAAGAAAAATGCTCAAAACAAGAAGCATCAAAATGCAAAAGGTATAGAAAGTGGAGAAAAAAGTCGAATGGTGGAGGAGTCATGCCTATAGAGTCCTTTCAATGAATTCCTATGTCACTGTCATGAGTGATCAGCTATCCACCCCAAATCAACACAGATGGATAAAGAAGATGCCAACATATGAATTAGTGTAAAATGCACAATGGGTGCATGCAAAAGAACATCAGAATGTGTGTCAGGTTGATCATGTCTGATAGTTTAAATCTCAGGTTTCTCAAGCTTGAGTGAAGGTGTAAAACTCATGTGTTTCTCATGATCCTCAGAAAGAGTCAAGCAAACAAAATGGGCCTTGCTTAAATAGGTAAGGAATAACAATCTAAGAACCAGTCAAGGTCGTAGATCAAGCCATAAATCAAGGAAATAACTAGTCATTAAAGAACTAGTCAAGACCATAGATTTAGGAGAGAACTAGACATCAAGGATCTATTCAATACCATAGATCAAGGAAAGAACTATACCTAAAAACTAGATAATATCTCCTAATATCTAAATAAGATAAAAGAAATATCCACACACATAAGTGGGTGAGGATAAATACAATAAAGGTAAATAAAGTACCTAGGTGAACATGAGCTAAGGCAAATACCGACTCTAACACCCCCCCTCTAGTGAAGCTAGGGACCAAAATAGAAGTGGTATGTCCACAGTAAGAGTCTCGGCAAATAGGCTTGATGAGGTACTCACGTACAATAATTGGGAAGAAAGGGACACCGCAAGGGTACCCAAAGCTAGTAGCAACACAGTAAAGAGAGTAAAGACCCACTCCAAGGCATCCCAAGAAGCTCGGCTCAAAAAATCATACAATGTTGAAGAAGTTTGGTGTGCACTGTGGTCTGAATCCACTACTCGTTCACAAAACTCAAAAACAACTGACACCGAGTTTCACCAGAATAGCTCCATATAAGGATACTGTCAATGGAGTGATGTCAAAAGTGTAAAAAAAGAAACACAAAACACAATTTGATCAACTGCTGCAAATAGGTGTGCCACAATCCAAGTACAAAAACCAAAGCAACAAGGCAAGGACAAAAAATCCAGAGTGTCACGATCCAATAAAATCCAAAATAATAAGGCAAGGACACGAAACCCGAAGAAGCAGGATCAACACCACACCCTCCCATACTACTCAATGGGTGGAGTGATGCTACAAATCTATAGGAGTTGTCAAAACAACTACTTGAACACTGACAAACTAACACTGGGCTCCACCAGAATAGCTCCCACACAAGAGATACTATCAACATGCCAAAAGTGTCGAAAATACAGATATTAAATCTCTCAACAAACAAGAGAGATACACTACACTTGCTAAAGAAAAATTCTCAAAACAAGAAGCATCAAAATGCATAAGGTATAACAAGTGGAGCAAGAGGCCGAATGGTGGAGGAGCCATGCCTGTAGAGTCCTCTCAACAAATTCCTATGTCACCTCTATGAGTGAGTAATATATCCACCCCAAATCAACATGGATGGATGAAGAAGATGCCTGCATATGACTTGGTGTAAAATTCACAATGGGTGCATGCAAAAGAACATCAAAATGTGTGTCAGGTTGATCATGTCTGATAGCCAAAGTATCAGGTTTCTCAAGCGTGAGCGAAGGTGTAGAACTCATGTTTGCTCATGATCCTCAGAAAGAGTCAAGCAAACAAAAAAATGAGCTCTGTTAATGTGTGATCCCAATGAAGTATCTTCTCAAAAACCAATGTCATGACGAGAATTCCACTTAACATGTGGAATAGAGGAAACAATACCCTATAAATGTCTGCCAATAACTCCTCTAGTAAGACCCATAGAACAAAGCATGCGAGAACTGAATGCAGTTGGTATGCTTCTTAAAAAATCCATGCAGTTGAGCAGAAGTAGGATACACAACATGTGGTACTGTAATAGGCATAGATTTAGAAGCATGTAGTAACAAGCCTCACAGGTTTAGAAGCATCAAAAACAAGTTTCGGGCTCAAAGAATAGCAGATCAATGTCAGTGCGTACAAGAGCAACAATTGCAAGTGGAATAGGAGCATGGATATGGTTGTCCACAATATGATGGTGATGTTGTAGGCTAGCAAGTTTGTTCTGCAGGGAGTGTATTATTGTATCCTTATCGTGAATGAGTGATTATAGAAGAGAATTTCACTTCTTGAGTGATCTATTTTCTTCTACAAATTTTACAATATCTTCTTTAAGTCCACATACTTAAGAGAAAATCATATCATTCTCAGAATTCATGATAGGTACAAACTGTAACTCCCAAAATTTTAGGACGTCGGGATCAACCGAAATTACGTCCATAATTGATTACAGCACTCCTTCATATTTGGCACTTTATAATTATATTAAAAGTCTCAAAATAAATATCTCCAATGGAAATATCATGAAAAAACAATCACTTTTGCAAAAAATGGCACTCAAAACTGAGTTACCGATCAAAAGTTACAAGCTTTTTACTATTTTCCTTTATTATTTATTTTAGTTTCCACTAAAACAAAATAAATTGTCGTTACCTTCACCACACAAATAAAATTAAAGGGGGTTGAAGCTAACCACCTACTAGTAGGAATCACAAGCTTTAAGCCCTCATATGACCATACCATATGACCAAGGGCTAATACCATACCACATAAAAAACATGCACAAAATCCATGGACCCCTATTCTGGGGTGCAAAAAAAAGCCCTATGTAGATCTCGAGAAATCTGCAACAGTAACCCAAAAAAAATCCTTTGATTTTTTTATTTACGACATGAAAATACCCAAGTGCATATGGGTGTGCTCCCCTATAACAATACAAAAAACACATAAAAATGATTTCCTCAGTTTCTTGACCAAATGACGCGAATGAGCTTGCAGTCAATTCTTAGGGTTTTCCTACCTTTCTGATTCCAATGGAAGCCTTTGTTTTACATAAAAATGCACGCAGCAACAAAATACAACCAAATCCCAAATATATGAATATACAGAATGAATTTATTTACAAAATAAAAATTACAAATAGATGCCAACAACAGTCTCTTGCTCTAAAACCATGAAAGGAATGATAAAAAGATTCGTACCAAGCGAAGAACATCAGATGCTAATCAGCACACCACAATCAGATTTAAAAGATAGAAGAGATAAATTCACCATAAATGGAAATTTATCATAAAACCATAATGCTCAATACATTAGAATGAGCATGACTTGAATTATTCAATAAGAAATATGTACATATAGGAGGACTCAAGTGCAACTACTACTTGAGATCAGTGGTGAAGAACTTGCCACTAACTGATACTGGCAAGTTAAGTAAAAATCTAAGAGACCAGTCAAGGTCATAGACTCAAGCCATAAATCAAGGAAGCTAACTCAGTCATAACTAGAAAGATAAGTCCACACAACCAGTAGATTTAGGAGAGAAGCTATACCCAATCAAGGATCTAGGTCAATACCATAAATCAAGAGAAAGAATTACCTAACAACCTAATAAATAAATAAAAGGATAAATAATAGCCTACACTAAGATAGATATTGACCAAATATGTCTGCACACACATAAGTGGGTGCTTCTGTATCCAAGATACAAATGATTCTTTTTGTAAATAGAAGTACCTATAAATTGGGCTGAACATGTAGTCTCTGAAGGTAGCGAATGGATGGTTGGCACTGGGCTAATGATCAAATTTTAGGGTTAGATGAAAAAAGGTTAGGGGACCTCCCTCTTAGGGAGTAATCTTACCCCATACCTACTCTCTAGAGATTCTATGGCTCAAATATAGGACTAAGGTCAACTATATTTTTCTCATACTTTAATGAACTTTCTGGGAAATTTCCCTAAACCATTGATCCAGATGGATTCTAAAAATTTTCTCACCTTTCTGGTGATATAATAGAAGTCCTCCTAACTCCAACCAGAACTCAAGTTATTGTTAGTAAGGTGAGATTCTTGAAGAGGTCATAATATTTCCCAGAGGGACACATGGCAGGAGGACAGTGGAGTGCACCCTCGGGCGGGTTGGCAGGTCAATTGGGGCGTCACCCATTTGTTCTAAGATTTTTCCCAATATGGCTAGTTCAAAAAACACTCCATCACCTCCCATGGGTCCCTAGGGGACATGTGTCAGGTCCTGAGCACAAGGTAAAAAGGGTAAATCCTTCTCTATGGTAGTGCGATTGATGTTGACCCACATGTCCTTATCTTACAAATTTTTTCCTTTGTTGAAAAATTCAATTCTGCGCACAAATCGTGATTTCGCCACCCCCACCTTTTCTGGTTTGAACGGCCTGTTTTGCCTTATCAACTCAGGACCTGAGCATGTGTCAATTACGTGGACTCTTTTGATTGGATGAGGCATGTCAGAGTATATTTTATGACATTGTAAATTTTTTCTATGGGTTGGGAAAATTTTCAATTTGCCACCCCACAACCCGCTAACCCGCCCAGAGGTGCACTGGCTCCTCAAATCTTGCCATGTGTCCCTCTGGAGAAAATTTGACTCCAATACTCCACCCACGGTGTATACATGTTGATTTCTGCTTAGAGTTAGGAGGACTTCTTTATAGGGTCAAAATAAAGGTGAGAAAATTTCCTACTTTGGTCACATTTGAAAAAAATACCAAATTAGTTTAATTTCACAGCCTCGTTAGAGAGTAGGTACTGGGGTAAGATTACTCCCTAAATCTGAACTGGCAGGGAAAACGTCTTACTTTAACCCTGAAAATTTAAACCTTGTAAACATTTTATCAAGTTCATAAAGGAAACTTGTGTTTTTGGAAAGTAGAGTTTTGTTTCGGATACCTATTAGTGAAAATTGATGTCCACTTTGGTAACTTAGTTGTAGACACTACAAAATCAAAAAAAAGTTATCCCATATATTTTCTGATTGGCTAATCAGCTAGGTATGAAGTCTTTGGTCTCAAGTGGTTACTTTGCCCCGAAGATAAACACATGGCAGTTATTCATTACAGTTACAAGAAGGGACACTAAATATCAGTTTTCCCAGAGCACATTGAGGCCTCCTTGGCTCGGCATCTGAAAATTTCAAAGCGGGAAGGTGGGTTGCCAGGAGGTTTTTGAAGATGTTCCCATTTTTGTGAAAGAGGATGAAAAATATATGAATTGAAAGTCTACAACTCCACTGGGGCCCACATCAAAAGATAAAAATGGGAAGCGGGTCGCCAGAGGAAAATTGGAAACTTTGCCTTTGCAGCCAAACCTTGTTCAAAAATGTCAAACAACACCCTAGAAATGAATCGCGAATCCATCAAAGGCCCACGAATGTTAAGCCATATGTCGATTCAAATATTTCAAAGATAGAGGATTTCCTTTAAACTATGTGAAAATTCCACAAGTAATTTTTCCAAAATGTCACTAGTATGCAAGGGTTGTGAACCCTTTTCCTCACTTCAAATTAGAGCTTTCCAAGAAGATGACTCTAATCTCATCCTGAGTGAGGTAATAATCAACTGGGTTGTATAATAGTAGTGACATCTGATTATTGAATCTAAAAGAAATTATTTACTCCTAGACTCCTAGAGATGCGAATACGCATTCTTTCTCATTGTCACACGAGGAGAATTTAAAGTCATTGAAGTCTGTAATCAGTGACCAATTGAATGGATTTAGATCAATTAACTTGATTTGAGTCTAAGGAATGTAAATGTTGGGATTTTGAAGTTAGAACTAACTCAGGAACGTGAGAAGGAAATGTGACAATACCTAGAGATGCTAGATCCTTGAGCAAAGTTATAGAGGATAAGAATGTGAATATCACTTCAAATCACCTGGGAGGTTGCATGCACGAATATATTAGAAGTAACCATCCAATCACCAATTGGAAGGAATTATGAAGATCATTAGTCACAAGAAATGACATGATATCTTGAATCATATATGACAAGTATTTTTTGCAAATGTGTTAGAAGGCCCGTACTCTTTATACCTAGAAATTTTGATCAAACATCATAACATACAAAGGTTCCTTGAAATATTAATGTTCTTTGTGGGTGAAGCTTGAAATGAAAATAAAGATGGAATTGTTAAAAATGAGATGAGAATACTCATCGTAAATGGTCGGGGTTAAGATTTATGAGAATTGAAAGAATAAAGGAGAAAAAACTGAAGAAATTCCATTTTCCCAAGAGACTCATCTAAGAAACCTGTTAATTTCTTGATGCCTTCAAAATTTATCATGTCAAGACGGTTGCAAGTCTACATCCATTAACAAGCATGTAAGATTTTTGAATGAAAATTTCCCTTGCTAATAAACTCTGATGAGCCTTGGGTTAATCTTTGTTAATCATGAGCATTTTAATGTTTGTTTCAATTTGAGATGTTTCAAAGTCGTCTATTTGTGTTCATGTTGTAATATTATGTTAGGAATTCCTCTGAATCACACATGATTTTATCCTTGTGGTAGTATTTTGGTATTTGCAATTTTGTTGTGAGAAGAGATTTCATTTTATCATATGAGATAAACAAGTTTAATATAACTTTATTATCCATTATGATGATACATAGATGTATCTATTATTCTATGAGTGTATCTTAGGCATGATGGAACCAGGGGTAACTTCAATGTTTATTTGAGACTTTGAGCATGATAGCCTTTACGTTAAGTTCTTGGAAATAATGTGTGAAACCGTGAAAATCTTTGGGCTTCCATGGAAGCACATCTTCTAGTTGAAGGAATCATTGTTGAGCTATTCTGAAGTGTTCTTATCATCTTAGCTTGGAAGACTATCCAAAATTTATGTGAAAGTTCTCAGGAGATTTTTTATAATCAACTTTATCATTCTTTAGTCTCCCTAACCAAAAATTCATTCTATAACTGATAAATCCTACCTAAGAGCTGCCCCTATTTGGACTATGTATGTCCATAAATGCTAAGGAGATATATTGAATTTACCCATCCTTTGCTCGAAATATGTAGGAAGAAATCAGAATTAGATAATTTAATTTAGTAACCTTGAACGTCATTTAGGAGACATCCCCATTCTCTATGAAGGGATAACTTGTGAGACTTATATTGTGTTGCATTGACCATGTCTTCTCAAGGTTTTCTTTCAATATCATAAAAGGAGAGAAAAATATTGTTGATCTATCTTCATATCTCCTTCACAAATATAGGTTACAAAATGGGTCCTCTGACCTTGGTTAAAAGGCACAACCTAAAGTATTGAGGATAGATCAAATCCATTTGAAGGTGCTATCTATTTCTCCAACATCTGAGTGACAAAGAGCCAGGTAAATCACCTCCCCAGCTACAAAACGACATACATAATGATTTATCCGTCTCTAGGCTTCTTGTTAAATTTGTCATCCTTTTAAATTTGTATCTAAAAGGAGAATCAATTTAGATACCAACACCAGATTGGCACCATTTTTTGGGACTATTTGAACAAAGGTGTACACATACCAACCCTGGTAATGTTTCTTACATGGTCTAAGTATAAATACATTGTTTAAACGTCATCCTTTGTTAAGATCTATAAGATTTGTGTAAGTTACAAGTTCTATGTGTAATATTTACAGTTTCGATTGGTTTTTTAACTAAGTTTACATCATCAATGTTAAATATGGGTGTTTCGCGCGGAATGTTTCAGCTCTGCAGAATAGACTTGCTTCTATCCTATCATTCCTTTGAGAAATAGATAAGGGTTAGGGCTAGGAGGAATACCTGTTGAATGTTGAGATGGTGTGCACGTACCGTAGAGAAAGATCAGATTGATTGCGAAGAACTCCTTTTTGTCTTGGAAGGACTACCTGCAAATAAGAACACAAGACCACAAGATTTTGATTAGACAATAAATGAGGGAGCTGCCTTAGGCCCAGGAAATATAAAACTTCCTTTTGAAGGTGGTCAGTTCCCCTTTTAATACGAATTAACACAAATGATAACAAAGAAAGCTATTGCAAAATCACGATTTAGGTATCTCGTTACAAAGTAATAGAAGCTAAATTATCAATAAAAAGTGTCACGTTGTTTGTTCGATTACTAGTCATTGATACGTTCAGGTTGAGTTATAGGGATAAACTAGACAGGATCTGAGGTTGTTAGGTGGAAAATAGGCGAGAAAAAGGTTTCGGGGTGTAGGTCACAGTGACTGACGCCGGTCACTGGGTAACCGACCGCGGTTAGAGAACCGCTGCCGGTAGGGGATAAACGATACCGGTAGGGTCAGCAATCTAAGTGCTTCTAGATAGAGGTTGGTTGCAAGGTGATTGTGGGGTTATTAAGATTGGGGGATGGCTGAGGGGAATGATGGGAGGATAGGGAAGACTCAGAGTGTGGTAAAATGGCCTTCTGGGAAATATCATGATGTATGGGTGAAGGTTAAGTGCAGTATGTTTCTGGTAGTAGATCTGGGCATAAAATTATGATTACTATTAATCAACAAGCTCAAGAAAATGGTGCTTAGAAACATATAAAACACTACTTACTCATCCCTGATGCAGATGCAGGTTTTAGGACTGTGATGATGAAGACAGGACCCAAGTTGGATGATCTGACAATCCAAGATGAGTTATCTCCTCTTCTGATGCTCGGATGAGTGTTACTGGGCTCTGGTTATTCAGTTGCAGTCTTAGGCTTGATGTCCTTCTCTGAAAACTCTTCTTGTTTCTTCACTTGTCTCTGCTCAGCCAAGCAAATCCGGATTCTCTTGATCGCTTCTGATGATCCCCTTTGATCCAAAAATCCTTCCACCATTGTTTCTCATTAGGGGAGCCCATTTACAGGGAACCGATGGTGGTTACGTAACCGACGGCGGTCGAGTAGGAACCGGTATCGGTCAGGTCAAAGTGGTCTATTTTTAGTAAAATAGCCAGCTTTCCCTGCTTTTCTCCCGAGGGATTAGTTGCAGGCTTGGTCAAGTGACTAGAAGGTCGGTTTTGGGTGCGAGAAAGGGGTCATTAGTCATGGGTGTGGATGTGGACCAAGTTATAGGTCTTAATTAGGTTAATTTAGGGTTAGGACTAGGTTATGATGAGGTGGCAAAATGAGGTGGCAGGTAAGGTGATGTGGATTTATTAATTACAAGGTAATTAATAAATAATTGTGTAAGGTTTAGGTGATGAGGTTAGGTTGCGAAATGAGATGCAGGTCCCTGGGGGTCATAAGACACAAATTTGGTGTCTACATTAGCCCCTTATTGTCGTGTAGTTTGTTTTGTGAAGCTACACAGACAATAATATGAAGTGGTTTCCCCTGTTAAGGGTATAGGTAAACCCCCTCAAATCTAGCACAGATTGAGATCACGTGAAATCAGGGATAGGGTTGATAAAAGGTAAATGGTGTAGAGATGATGGTGAGATGGTGGGGTAGGTCCGAGGAAGCAGACACACGTTGAAATGCATTAGTGCAACTAGGGTACATGATTTGACGAGCAAACCAGCAATGCATAGGCAAAGGTCGATAGTTTATCCAAACAAGGGTGATATAATCCTGGTATCCAAGGCATAGGAAGTAGCTCCAGGGTATATAACGGGTAAGGTACAGGAACGTTTAGGCATGTTCGGCAGTACAAAATGGTTTGTATGGTTGAGATAAACGTCACGGTCTAGGTCTAGGCAAAGTTGGTCGACTAATCAAGTCAAGGACCCTAGTCATGCTAAAACACGAACAGGTGAGCTCGATTGAACAAAAAGCTACGTGATGGGTAGATAAAAGTGTATGTTTTTGATGTTGGGCGAGGTAGTTAAGTGGTACGGCCGTGGGTCGGGCTTGATTAATGAGTGAGGGTCGTGGGTCGGGCCAAGTTGTTGGGTTGTGGCCTTGGGTCGGGCCAAATGGTTTGGGTGAGGCCTTGGGTCAGGCCAAATGGGTGGGGTGAGGCCTTGGGTCGGGCCAAATTGTTGGGTTGTGGCCTTAGGTTGGGCCAAATGGGTGGGGTGAGGCCTTGGGTCAGGCCAAATGGGTGGGGTGAGGCCTTGGGTCAGGCCAGATTAGCTGGTTTCAGCCTTGGGTCGGACCAAATAGGTTGGTTACGGCCTTAGGTCAGGCCAAATGCTTGGGGTGAGGCCTTGGGTCGGGCCGGATTAGTTGGTTGCGGCCTTGGGTCAGGCCAAATAGGTTGGTTACGGCCTTGGGTCAGGCCAAATGGGTTAGTTACGGCCTTGGGTTAGGCCAAATGGTTGGGGTAAGGCCTTGGGTCGGGCTGGATTAGTTGGTTGCGGCCTTGGGTCGGGCCAAATAGGTTGGTTACGGCCTTGAGTCAAGCCAAATGGGTTAGTTACGGCCTTGGGTCAGGCCAAATGGGTTAACAAATGGGTTGCAACAAATGTTGATATAAGCGATGTTTGTGAGAAAGGGCGATTAGTAATTAAGGGCAGAAATTGGGGGAAGAGTTGGAATAAAACCGATGTCGATTGTCTATGACCGATATCGGTTAGGGGACCGATACCGGCTCCTTAGGGCACAATAAAACTGATATCGGTTATAGGTCAAAAACCTATAAAAAGAAAAATACGGCCTGTCATTGTCACATTTGCAATTTGAAAACCGATTTGAGTTTTCTGAGGTGGATTATTGAGATTGGAGCATTTGTTGGTTGAGGTGGCGCTATTTGAGTGGAGTGAATGATTAGTGGGCCCGAGTGAGTAGGAGGCAGCAGTGGATTGGTGGAGGACCCAGCAGAGGAGAGGTGGAGCTATGGCACAGCCAGGAGGAGTAGGAGGTGTTGGACTAGCTGGACCACCACCACCCATCCCACCACGACGACGTGTCGTTGTACCGGTAGGGTTGAAACCTTGCATTGTCTTTGTTTGATGTTATTAAGCTGGATTTGGGTTTTGGGTAGGAATTTCAAATTTTAATAAAATAATGAGTAAATTGAAGTAATTTGAAAAACGAAGAGGATAGATGGGTTAAATAGGTCAAGGCGGCAGGGTGGGTAGGTTTTTAGGGTATTTGGGTGGGTAAATAGGGAGAAATATGGAAAAATGGACTTGGGGGGGGCCGCGTCAGGATGGGGTCGGAAACAGTGACCGATGCCGGTCACTAAGCGACCGGCATCGGTCGCAAAGTTCTAGAGGCAGGTTGTGTTTTTGGGTGACCGGTGTCAGTAGAGAGGACCGGTGTCGGTCATAAGTGACCAGTACCAGTTCGTTGCTTTTTTTTTTTTTTTAAGTTATTTTTGTTGGTTTGGGTTGTGTTGTTGTTGTGAGTTTTTGGTTGTGGTTTGGGTATTTTGGTATGATTTGGGTTGTTTGGGTATGGTTTGGGTTGTGGTGGGGGTGTGAAAAGGGAGGGGGATATCGTAGAGGTTTTTTGGGTAGGATAGGTGGGCGTAGATGTGTGTTATGAAGTCATGGTGTGGTTAGGTGGATAAGAAAGGGGATATAGAGGAGTAAAGTAGTTGTTGTAAAGAGTAGGGCTAATACAGTGGGTTGGTTTTGCAGGCACGTCAGCAGCTGACGATGCGGGACAGGATGCCCCCGTTGTTGAGATGGATGTGGCCGCATGTGTCCGCAGCACACTGGGCCATCATGTGCGAGGTGGGACTTGGCGGAGTCCAGCATTATAGGGCCATAGAGAGAGATCACAGTTTGATGGTCACCCTCATCGAGAGATGGGATCCGGCGACCAATGTGTTCCATCTCCCGACTGGGGAGATGACTATCACATTGGAGGATGGGTATCGCATCCTTCGATTACCGATTGATGGAGAGGTAGTCTTTCAGGTTGACGCTGAGACAGCGATGGATAGCATCCTACACGTATTCGGGGATGCAGCTGCGCTACTGACATATCACAGCGCGAGTATCGCGTATGGGGATATGTACCGAGCCCACCGCCATGAGACACGGCTTGCCGTGCTGATGATGATCGGGATCACCTGCTTCGCCCTCCCAGACTCAGAGGGAGGCCGCTTTCCACGGGTGCTTATGGGTGTGCTACATGAGATGGTGGAGGAGCACACATGTTATGCTTGGGCACCAGTATACCTAGTGCAGTTATACCGAGAGCTATGGGGCTATCGCCAGATGAGGTGATTTGGGATTTGCTCTACGTTTTTGCTACACTGTTGGGCATATGAGCACATCATATGCATTAGACCAGTAGGGCTGCCCCAGCAGCTAGGGCCACAGGTCATCTATAGATACGGCTTTCAGAGGTGGTTGGGGGTCATGGGCCAGCCACGAGCAGTGCTAGCCGGATGAGATATAGCATACTACCGGCATTTATTAGAGGGATTGACAGCGTTAGATATTGTATGGAGACCTTATAGAGGTCATCACCTGCATGGAGGAGCCCGAGCACAGCTGAGATGGATCCAGTATACATTCTAGATTGCAGGACGGAGGCCAGGGGAGTATGATTGGATACCCCTAAAGAGGGTACGCAGGCAGATGGGGCTACGACAAGATGAGCCACCTCCCTTCCCTCAGTACCGGAGGGATGATGTAGAGGCTCCATTTCCTGCGCCACATCCTGTGGACCCAGATTGGGTTGCTGAGAGGCCGACAGATGATACCGTAGATGATGCCGGCTGTATAGGAGCATTTTTGGTTTGGTGGGCCGGAGAGAGAGCTGCGAGGAGAGCACAGCCCGCACAGTCAGACTTGGCGGCTGTTAGAGCAGAGAGGGATCAGCTCAGGGGTTAGGTACAGTTATTACAGGGGCAGCTTGCTGCTACACAGGCACAGATAGGTGTCTTACAGGGGCAGCTAGCCCAGGCTCAGGTACAGGTAGCAGCACAGGTACCACCAGCGGTACAGGTACCAGCACAGGCACCACCAGCGGCACCAGCACAGGCACAGGTAGAGGGCGGTGGAGAGAGCTGAGGGGTCCCTGCATATTTTTGTATTGGTTCATTGGATATGGGCACCAGTCTGCAAACTGGCTATGTTTATAGAGGCCTGCGTGCCTAGATATTATGTATTCATTTATTCATTCATTCATTTATTGTATATATCGGCCTGCGAGCCGAGTACGTGTTGTACAGTTGATACCGACCTGCGAGCTGAGTATGCTTTTGATATGAGAGACCGGCCTGTGAGCCGAGTCGAGATTATTGATAGTTATTGCGGCCTGCGTGCCGGCTTTGTTGTATTATGAGATCACAGAGGCCCCGATGTAGGGCACATTGTATATTTGAAAATTTGTATATATATATAGATATGATGATTTGACCCACATGTTGTGCGTAAAAATGTGTTAAGTGTTTTGAAAATGGTTTGTGATATTTAATGTATGATGAGTTTGATTTACATGGTGTTATATATTATGATGTTGATGTCTTTTGTGATGACATATGGATTTAATGAAAAATATGGATAATGGTGTTGTTCATGCAGGAAAAAGGGGCGGGTGCCACAAAAATTTGCAAAAATGGAAAAAAAGGCTTAGGTTTAAGCAACAGGGGGACATGACCGATATCGGTTATGTAACCGATGTCGGTAGATATATGAGCGATATCGGTCATGTAACCGATATCGGTTATGAAAGAATTATTTTCCTAAAAATAGAACTGTTGGGTTAGTAACTTAAGTTCTTATTTTTAGCATTCTTATTTTTAGAGTCATGAAGCACGTTAAATATGCGAATGCGACGCTGTTTGACAACTGCTACAGGTAATTGCATGAAAGAATTTGAGTGATAAGGAGGAAAGAGACAGGTGAAGTGAGCATGGGCTGAGATTCAGAAGGTAGAAAGACAAGTTATATTTGAAGAGGGTGGTGAACATGGCTGAACGAGGAGAAGCATCCAGCAGGCAGGGACGAGGGGGAAGACATGTTCCGCCCCAAGCTGTTGCATCCCGAGAGGTAAACTATTTGGTTGTAATTTGATTCTTGTATGTGTTGTAAATAGGATGAAAGAAGTGTAAGTGGGTAAAGATGAGAAAAAAGGTGATAGGAAAGGGTTGGGGATGGTATGAGTGCTACGGGGTAGGTAAACAGGGTGGGCATGTATGTGTTTAGGTATAAATAGGAGTAAACGGGCAAAATAATTATCGTAGGTGTATGTTTTAAGCAGGGTAGGTATACTTTGACAGTGACCGGTATCGTTTGGAAGTAACCGGTATCGGTTTGCAAACCGGTATCGGTTATTTATAACCAATATCGGTCACTGTATGAGTTTCTAGAATTTGAAAAAAAACCCGTGGAGATTTTTTCTTTTGAATAATTACGTGTCATTTTGATGTATGCAGGCAGAAGCAAGGTTAAGGATGAATGATACTGTGCCAGCGTTGTTGTCACGAATCCGAGCGGATGTAACACTAGCTGAATGGGCATTGATAAATCGGTTGGGGTTAAGTGGAATCCGCTATTATTCACGAACCGCACGTAACCATGCTATGTTATAGGCATTGATTGAGAGATGGAATCCAGAAAGGAATACCTTTTATCTGCCAACAGGGGAGATGACAGTGACATTGGAGGATGTGTTCTGTATTTTAAGACTCCCAATTACAGGAAGACTAGTATATCAGGCATTACCTAGCGCAGCACGGGGAGCGATAACAGCAGTATTTGGTCCATATGCACGAGATTTGACACAGCGAGGTTTGACATTCACGTATGGTATAATGTATGCAGCACACCCTGAGGAGTCAAGGTTAGCAGTGATATTAATGATAGCGGTAGGGTATTATGCGTTATCGAGGGCGGATGGGGGGAGATTTCCAAAAGCATTGATGTGTGTTATTTGGGAGATGATAGAAAGGAACGTGAATTTTGCATGGGCACCTGCATATTTGGCGGAGCTATACAGGGGTTTATGGGCTTGTAGACGAAATCACATGATGACATTGGATTGTTCATTTTTATTACATTGTTGGGCCTATGAGCACATTGTTTGTGTACGACCAATAGGCCGACCCATCCAGTCAGGAGAGGCCGGAGTACAGAGGTTGGGATTCATATGATGGGTCCAAACAGAACAAGAGGCAAGATCCCAAGCCGTGATGGGTGACATCGAGTATTATAGGTAGATATGGGAGATGGTGACAATTGTGGATATCTGTTGGAGACATTATGGGAACTATATGGTAATAGAGAATATAGCGGAGGAGTTGAGGGGAGTGGAGTGATTGAGGTGGATCGCAGGGCACAGGCTAGGTGAGCATGAGAGGATTCCTCTAGATCGTGTGCAGCGACAATTTGGATTTGTGCAGGATATACCCCTGGCTTATAGACCATATATGAGGATCGACGCCGAGGCAGCATTCTCACCTCCCTGGCCAATACCTCCAGAAGGGCCAGAGGAGATAGCAGCCGATCGCAAGGTAATGGATGCAGGAACGACTGAGGCATATAGAGTATGGTGGGTAACAGAACTGCAAGGTGTACGTGATCGTCCTGACATAGCTAGGATTACAGCAGAGAGAGATCGTCTGCCGAGATTAGTTCATCAGCTCCAAACACAGTTGAATGAGGCAAGAGGATTGTTAGCGGTTGCAGAGTCACGAGCAGAGGGACTAGAGGCGAGATACCTCCATGCGAGGGAATGTACTCATATGTTATAGGAGAGATTGGTAGATCAGTGGGCGGTACCAATAGCCGTGGTACCTTTGAGGACAGAGAGGCCCGGCGAGAGGTGTCGATGATCACGATCATCACCTGGTTCGGGATGAGGCATGAGGGTATAAGTAAATGTTAGCGAGGTATAAGAATAAATAAGGATGCCGACCTGCGTGTCGATGATAGAGAAGCTGTATTTGTTGAACATCTAAATAAAACTGAATATGTATGTTGATTTGAGTTATGATAATAATAAGAATGTTTGTGTTTTGACTTTTTTGTGTTGAAAAAGGATAAAGAGGAATGTGATTAAATAGAAATACACAAAAATATTTATATTGACAACACATGATAAGGTATGGTAGGGGATGGTCGAGCTAACCTTGGGAGACTCCATGTCTCATAAGTGCTACCTACATAGCCCATTGCACAAAGCAAGGAGGGGCCTCAGACCGATGTAGTTCTCCCTTAAGACTAGGGAGAGGTGAATTTAGGAAATTTGTTGTTTGGTAAAAATATTGATATTGATATTGGTAGGGTAATGTTGTTGGTGTTGGTAATGAATTGGTGATTTTGGAATAGGTAGAAGTGAAGCAAAAGTTAGCCTACCCAAGTGGTAGGGAACCATATCCCGATTAAGATCAACACATAATCCTAGATTCGAGTCAAAGAGGAAAAAGTTATTCCGTAGTTGAAAAGAGCCAAAAAAAACCACATATTAATGCAGGATGAGCTTGAACCCCTAGGTACCGTGCATAGACGAGAAGTCAATAGGTGAAAAGAGTTGTATGATCACAATATATTGGATATACGTCACGTCCCTTGAGTTTAAACAAATGGTGAGGTGAGGTGGATGGTATAGCTGAGGTACGGAGAACTTGTTACAAAGTGAGAATTATGACGAAAGAGAACCTACCCTAAATAGACAAGTCCATGACTCAAAAGTTCTTTTGAATGTGGCTTTTATTTTACTGAATATAGACTGATCGATGCGGGAAGTCTACAAGGTATATTGATTGTATTATTCTTGAGGTCTTCACGAAGCTGGTCAATGCGAGAAGCTTCTGATAAAGGCTGACTGTGTATAGCTGTCCTTCAAGGGAGCAGTCTATTTATAGTAGCAGATGAGATTTTAGTGCATAGCTGTCCTTTGGGGGAGCAGTCTATATATAATAACAGCAATAGTTTGGCATATAGCTATCCTTCGAGGGAGCAGTCTATATATAATTTAGATAGCTAGATTTCCTTTTGGCTTGAAGCATCTAGTTTGGTAGGAAGTTTGACTCAAGAAAATCCCATAAGCATATATTTAAGAATGTGTCATTTTAATACTTTGAAATCATGGACTAGACTAAAAAGGGAAGGCATCGTAAAGGGGAGGTGAGAATCAAACTATGTGAGCTTGATTTTATTTTGAGATGTAGGAAACAAAGTGTATGTGGTGGTAAGTGAACTCAAGGGACGAGCGGTAGGTAGATAAGAAGTGATATAACACTAAGTTCAATAGTAGAATGGTCAAAGATGCAAGGCATTAAGGGGTTCAGGCTCAGGTTTACCATTAAGTAAAGCTAAACGATAAATGCCTGATCCATAAGTGTGAGTGATTATGTAAGGCCCAATCCAATTGGGAGCAAATTTTCCACGTTTACTTTTTTCTAGTTTGGTTACATGTTGATTCTCTTTGAGGACAAGATCACCAACCTTAAAGGTACACTCATGAATTCGCTTATCATAAGCACGCTTGATGCGTTTTTGATATATTTGAAGGTGATCAAGAGCTGTAAGACGACGCTCGTCAAGAAGCTCCAATTTGGCTAACCGCTCTTGGCGGAAATCATCGTTGGTGAGAATATCCTGAAGAGATATTCGGAGGGAGGGTATTTGTATTTCGAGAGGCAAGACAGCCTCAGTACCATATACCAAATAAAAAGGTGTGGCATTAGTGGAGGTATGAATGCTAGTACGATAAGCCCAAAGGGCAAAGGGGATGTGATCGTGCCAATTTCTTCCGGACTCATTGACAACTTTCATAAGGATTTTGGTTAGGGTTTTATTAGAAGATTCGGCTTGTCCATTCGCTTGTGGATAATAGGGTGATGAGAAACTAAGTTTGATACCAAAGTTGTCACAAAGGTCTTGCAACAACTTATTTTTAAAAGATTTTCCATTATCTGTTATCAGGTGATGAGGAACACCAAAACGACAGATAATGTGGTGGTTAATGAACTCTATAATTTTTTCTATTTTATTTGAAATGAGTGGAATAGCCTCCACCCATTTTGTGTAATATTTGGTTGTTGTGATTATCCAACGGTGACGTTGTTGAAGAGGGTGGGTGAATCTCACCAATAAGGTCTAAACCCCATTCTAAGAAAGGCCAAATATCTCGAGCGACCTGTAGCGGGTGGCTAGGAGTATGTCGAAGGTTGGCATGTTGTTGACACATAACACAGTGCTTAACATATTCGTAGCAATCATTATTGAGAGTAGGCCAATAATAACCTAGGTGAAGGATTCATTTGGCCACGGCAAGGCCATTAAAATTTCCACCACAAATGCCGTCATGGACTTGTTGGATGGTATAGGTGACCTCCGTGCCAGTTAGACATCGAAGGAGGATGCCATCAAAGCCACGTTTAGAGAGGAGTCCCCCCATGACGACATAATGAGAAACACTTTTAAGAAAAGAACGTTTTCCATTACTAGTAAGGTCAGGTGGGAGAACAAAGGTTATAAGGTAGTCGTGAAATTGGTGGTACCAGGTATCCTATGAATTAGCAGACACATTATTTATCATACAAACAACCGGGGCTGAGTAGGATGGGGTAAAAAGTTGTTGGACCAAGACGAATATGTCAGAGTCAGTTGGTGAGGCAGGAATTTGCGAGGCTAAGCAAGCCATAGTATCCGTAAATTTGTTAGTGGAGTGGGGAATGGTCTGGATAGAATAACGAGTAAATGAGGTCAAAAGTGAATCCACGTAACGTTTGTACTTTTGAAGTTCCTCATTCTTACATTGGTAGATGCCCATAACTTGATTGACTACCAATTGAGAGTCGCCGAAAATATTGATAGATTTGACACCTAAGTGTAACGCAACCTGGAGACCCAGAACAAGGGCCTCGTATTCCGCTGTATTATTAGTGCAGGGGAAATCGAGTCGAAATGAGAGAGGCATAGGCTCAGTGTTGAGAGGAATGAGAACAATGCTGGCTCCTCCGTCGCATTGGCATTTGGATCCATCAAAGAAGAGGGTCATTGGATACGACTCCTCTTTGAGTGAAAGAGTGGTGATAAGTTCGTCGGGGAATGTAAAATTGGTAAATTGTTCCCCTGGTAAAGGGGCTTCCGCAAGTTGGTCTGCTTTTGTTTGTCCTTTGATTGATTTCTGGTGGACAAACTCAAGGTCGAGGTCGGCAAGGAGCATGAGCCATCGAGCGATGCGTTGGTTTAGATTAGGTTTGACATACATGTAATGGATGGGGTCCGTGTTGGTGATGACGAAAGTTTTGTGATTCAGAAGGTAGTGTTGGAGTTTGGTGGCCACGAATGATAGGGCTAGGCACAATTTTTCTACATGTGTATACCTAGTCTCGTAATCCACGAGAGTACAACTTATATAATAAACGACTTGTTCTCGATGTGTCAAGTCTCGATGTGCGAGCATGGCTCCTATAGCATGGTCAGTGGCAAAAAGGTAAAGGTAGAAAGGATGATCATCCTGAGGTGGAATAAGCACGGGTGGTTGCAAGAGATAGGATTTGAGAGCTTCAAAGGCTTGGTGACACTCGTCACTCCATTGAAAGGAAATTTCCTTTTTAAGAAGGTGATGGAAAGGTTGACATCGATCCGAGAGTTGGGAGATGAAACGCCGGATGGATTGAAGTTTACCCTACAAACTACACAATTGTTTGAGGTTTTTGGGTGGGGGCATTTCTAGGATAGCTTTGACTTTAGATGGATCGACCTCAATTCCATGCAAAGAGACGATAAAGCCAAGAATTTTTCCCAAAAGAACACCAAAGACACATTTCTTTGGTTGAAGCCGGACTGAATATTGTAACAGGCGATCGAAAATAATGGTTAAAACATCGAGATGTTCACTACGATGTTTATATTTGCCAAGAAGATCATCGACATAATCCTCAAGGATAGTGTGCATAATGTCATGAAAAATGTAATTCATAGCCCGCTGATAGGTCGCACCAGCATTCTTAAGGCCAAATGGCATGACACGATAACAGAAGGTTCCCCAAGGAGTTATGAAGGCAGTTTTATGTTGATCAGCCGGGGCTACTAAAATTTGATTGTATCCTGAAAAACCATCCATGAGAGAAAGCATTTCATGGCCCGCAGTGAGATCAACAAGTTGATCAATACTTGGGAGGGGGAAGTCATCTTTGGTGCAAGCGAGGTTAAGGTCTCAAAAATCCGTGCATATCCGAAGTCCCCCCGTCACTTTACTGACAGGTACGATGTTAGAAATTCATTGAGGACAGTCAATAGGAAAGATGAAGGAAACAGAAAGGAGTCGTTGATGTTAGGAAATAAGGGATAAAATATGCGGAATAATCCCTTACAGAATCGCAACAGTAGAAACTAATATGTAGAAAATTATTACAGATCTCAAATAAAAGTGTAGAATAAATAACACAACACAGAGAGACAATATTTAACGTGGTTCACCCAATTTGGGCTACGTCCACCAAGAATCACTTGCTCAGATTTTATTACAAGCCTTCACTCTCTCAATACAATACCCAGATCCGTTTGGAGCTATGCTCAACAAACTCTACAGAATTCAAACCCAAATTCAAAACACATCTGTAATACATTTTCTTGTGCATCTATCATATGCATAAGACCATATAAATAGACAACTGCTTAAGCAGTTTGATACAAAACCGTGGGTATCAAAACCAAGGGAAAAAAACCGTGGGTATCAAAACAATGGGAAAAAGACCGAAAAAAAAAAAAAAAACCATGGGCCCAAAAAACAGCCCATAACGGTTACCCATTACCCATGGGTTAATGAACCACCCATGAAAATACCCGAGTGTAACACATGGAAGGTGTACCAAACTCTAACATGAAAATAGGCTCCACAAACATAACAGTTGAAGCTCTTCTTTGACCAAGAGGGCAATGCGTGGATGCATTTTTCTCAGTTTTTGTTTGACTGGTTTGGAATCGGGGTTTAGGGTGATGTTATGGACGGCAATGGTAGGATCAATTCCTGGCATGTCAGCGTAGGACCAAGTGAAATCTTGGTTGCGGGTATGGAGAAAGGTAGTAAAGATGGCTTGTTCTGATGTGTTAAGGGATTGTCCAATCTTCACAATGTGAGGATCCTCCTCTGTGTGGATGTTGATTTCTATAGTCGACTCATTCAACATGGTTTGAGTCTCAGAGGGTAAGGCGCGTGGAATATAGGAGTCATCCGCCCCAAGGTAAGTGAGGATGGATTCATCATCCTGGCACTCAACAACATTAATCGAAGGAGAATCCTCTTCGATCATGTCTGGATACAGAAGGGGAAGAGAAGATGGGTCCTCATTATCGCGTTGATAAGTGAGAGGACCTATGAAGATAAAATTTATGAAAAAAAAAAGTTAGGAGGGATAGATTCAGGGTCTATTGACTCTGTGGGTGATGATGGCAAAGTGGGTGATGATGGTTTGGTAGGGGTGACGTCGTCATCTTCCAGGATACAACTGACACGAGGTTTCTCCGGTGTAGGTGTTTCAGGAAAACCAAGACCACTGCGATCATTGTGTTTGCGTGTGGTCACGGGAATGAGTGTATGTCGGCCTTGTTCATAAAGACCAAAACCAAAGCCTTTCCAAGCACAATGAGTCAAGAAGGTGAGGGCGAAACGATGATTTGTCAAGTATTGAAAATCGGATTGGAAGGGAACCACACCAAGAGGAGGTTCAGGGGTAACAGAGGATGTGTCAACACCCCCATACGTTAGGTTGGTGTGGAAATGGGGTGGTCTGTAAGAGATTACCTCCCCCACGTGACGGTCGTAGGTGGGATGTGCATGTAACTGTCCGTACTCCTGCGGGGTATGGAAAGAGCTAACGTTATATAGGCGGTACTCCCCCAGCGTAAGGCGTTGAAAAACATCTACTAAGGGGTTGGAGGTTGGGATATTATCTGCAGGAAAGGAAGTAATATTTGTAACGGCGGTTTCATTGGTTGAAGGTGTATGTACGTTAGAAGTGGATGGCTGGGTTGGATGAGTGGGTGTCTTGATTGGTACAAGCACATCATTAGGGCGATACAACATATTGCAAGTTTTGAAGGGGGGAGGATCAGCTTTTATGGTGTAGGACTTCCCCTCGTACTCAAATTTTATGCATCTATGTAAAGTGGAGGGAACGCATCCCATAGCCCAGATCCAAGGGCGGCCTAACAACATATTGTATTGGAACTCTCCCTCAAGGACATAGAAGAGTTTGGGTAGAGTACGTGGTCCTACATGAATGTTAAGGATCACGGTGCCTAAAGTAGAAGTAATAGCATCATTGAATGATCGCAACATGATGGGGTTGGCACACATGCAACTAGAAGGGATATTCATTTGTTGGAAGGCTTTTGAAGAGATGATGTTTAGGCTAGCGCCCCCGTCAATCATAACACGACGTACCCGAATATCCCGAACATACGCTGAGATGAAAAGAGCAGGGTCAGGATCTTCAGCACCAAATTCGATAATTTCATCTTCGGAGAAACTGACAGCAGCGGTTTGCTGTATAGAGACAGAAGTGGTTGGGGGGATAGATTGTTTGGTGAGTGAAGCAACGTGATTGGGTGTTAGAATAGAGGTAACAGGCAAGGTTTCCTTAGGTAAAACCTCTATCCCTTGAAGGATTTCAACGAGAGCTTGTCGATGAGATTCGGAAGTCTGAATGAGATCATACAATGTCATTTTTACAGGTGATTGGTGAAGCTGTTTGATCATAGTTTGGTGGGCAATGCCATTAGAGACGGGATAGGCGGGTCCGCGAATAACCACTTTAGGTGGTGATGCAATCGGGATGTTTGACGGAGAAAGAGATGCTGCAGGTGTGTTTTCTTTCGCTTTCCCATTGTTTTTCTGCCCTCGAGTAGCAACACTAATCATATTGATCTCGTGAATACGAGAGGAGGAAGATGGTAGGGATAGGTCATGGTTTTCAAGAGGTGGGGCTGTAATAATGATAGATCTTGGTGAGGCGGGGACAGGTGGTATAGGAGAGGGAATTGAAGCTAAAGGTCTCTCTCTTCGTAAGTTGTCTTTCTTAACTTTTCTATCTGAGAGAGGTGACTGACAAAATAAGGCTTTCAACACTTTGCATCCCTCTACGTCATGTCCTGGTGTGCGGTGGTAAGCGCAGATTTTAGACTCAGCATAACCTATTGGTCAAGGTTTAGATGGATCATAAGGTCTAAGTGGGGGTAGGGAAATGGTCGCATTCTCTACCAACATAGCAAGGATTTTGGCGTAAGACCCTTTGAGTGGGTCAAAGTCAGAGGAAGAGGAGGTTATTGACTGGGTCGATTCTGGTGATGACGTGGTATGGTTGGTTTGTATGGGTGGTGGTTTAGCCAAGGAGTTTTGATAATGGGTTTTAACTAAACGTGGCTTCTTTGACGCAGAAGCTAGGTTGGATGATGAGGCCACAGATGATGTGGTATTAGAAAACAACCACGGAGAAATAGGAGTGATAGAAAACAAATCTTTTGATAATGGAATTTGTTTAGGGTTGATAGGTGGACAGGATACGCGGGGTGATGGTGTTGCTATACCCTTGGATTTCTGTATGGGTGCAGAAGGCATAGGTCGCTTTAAAGAAAACGCAGGAGGTATGATATATTGATGTAAGGTAGAGGGATGGGGTCCCAATATGGAAGGTAGGTGTGACGACGAGGGTTTTAGTTGTGTTAGCGGCATTGATTGAGGAGATTGAGTCTGTCTCCTAATGGGATGGACGGCTTTATTTTTAGATAAATCAAGCCACTTAGGTGGGTGTGTTAGACTAGGTATGGGTGAGGTCCCAAGCGTATGGGAAGATTTGGTTAGGTTAATATAAGTGGATGAGGTATTTGGTAGAGATGAGGGGGGTGAAGATGAGGACATAGGCATTTTAAGCTTCTATAAACACTTCGGGTATATGGTAGAGGCATCAGGATCGGTCATTTGCATTTGAGTAGAATATGGCGTACTCAAACGTTCCCATAGGACCTGTCTATCTTCTGGGGAATGAAAGTCCTCACATGTGAATAGGAACTTTTGTATGGAAGAAAGGTGGGTTGTGATTCCAGTCCACTGTGGGTGTGATACAAGGGTTATATGAGGCACTGTATCAATGGGTGTTAAGAGGTCAACCGGTTGCTAAAAATATTTAGGTGATGAAGGACTAATAGGTAGGAGGGCGTGTTTGAGAGGATCTGTCATATTTAAAGAATGTGGTGATGTTGGTTCAAGAGGTTTCTTGTCTAAGGATGAAAAAAGAAGTGGCGAGCCTTCCTCTTGTACAGCAAGAATGGTAGAAGGAGACGTTTGGGAAATAGATAAATTAGATAACATCCACTCACAGTCTTGCAAGGATGTAGTGTAAGAAGGCTCATTTGTGAGAAGGGAACTCTGGGAAGTTAATTCCTTGATGGGTAAAGGAATGGCAAGGATTTCAGTTTGTCTTGCTAGTGAGGAAGGGGGTTTGGTTTCCTGCGTTAGTGAAGAGGTTTGATTCAGAATTTGTTCGATGGAGGTCTTTGGCTGGGAATCGAAGACTGCATGGATCTCATGAACACTCTCCTCGGCTAAGATATCTTGGTTTAGATTACTGTTAGAAGAATTATTTGGGAATGGTTTGTTGAATATTTTCAAATTTCGGTTAGCAGGGGCGTTAGGATTATCGAGGGCTATATCCCCCGCATCAACCATTTCTTGCACTATGTTTTTAAACATCTTGCAGTTCTCATGATTGTGTCCCTTCATGCGGTGGAAGTTACAAAAGTCATTTTCTTTGTACCAAGAAGGTATGGCGCGAGTGGAATTAAACCCGGAATGAGGTTTAACAGGAGGTAAGGTAATGGCTCCTGCTTTGAGCAATTTTTCCAATATCACACCATATGTTTCTCCCAAGGGAGTGTAGTTGATGGGATCTGCTTTATACTTATAGGTGGTTTTTGGTGGGGTATTAGATGGTGGTTGGGATTTGACCATCACCGCGTGCACGGCCCCTTTTGGTTTCGAAGCAGTCGATGGGTGAGGATTGGTGGTGTTAGGTTTGTTGGTGGAATCTTGAGTTCGGAAAGTGGGGTTTTTGTTGCACAACCATAATTTCTCTTCCTCTAAGGCTCGAATTTCTAGTTTCTGAGCCATAGTAAAGGCCTCGTCAAATGTACAGAAAGTTTGAATTTGGAGGGTAGGAGAGATGTGCTTAGCGCAGGCCCGCGTAAACAGTTCGATAAGTTCAGTCTGAGGCAAGGCATACATAAGTTTGTTGATAAGGCCCCGCCATCGTCCAACGAAATCTGCGATAGATTCGTCTTCAAATTGTCGGATGGCATAGAGGTCGGTGATAGATACTTTCTTGGCAATGTTAATGGAGAAATGATCCAAGAAAGATTGGGCTAGCTGGTTAAAAGAGAAGATTGAGTGCTGGGTTAAAGCACTGTACCATTCCAAGGCGGGTCTTGATAAGGACATGGGAAAGGTGCGGAGTAGTAAAGCGTCGTCGTGAGCAATCAGATAGCAGGCATGTCCAAATGATCGCAAGTGTTGTTGAGGGTCCTCCTTACTGTTAAAAAAGGTAAACTTTAGTAATTCCCATTGAGGAGGATATGAATGAAGGGGGACTGAAGGGTGGATAGGCTCCCGACAAACTTGCTTGTATGTCAAGGCGCTACGACTTCCTGAAATAGAAGCCTCCAGATTTTGCATTTTGTCCATCATTTGTTTAATTAAATCAGTAGTTGGATGAGATGATGGTGTGGTTGTGGTAAATGAAGGCAAATTGGGCCAAGGGCCACCGCTAGAAAATGGTGGGGTTAAATGTTGATAAGGTATGGAGGAAGAATGTGTTGAGGCAACCGAATAGGGATGTCCTATATAAGTTGTTGAGGTTACCGGATATGTGTGTGGAAATGAAAAGGTGGGTGGAGCTTGAGAAGGAAAGCTCATGTGGATAGGTGGCAGAGAGCAAGTCATGAACGGAGCATTCTGAAAGAGAGATGAGGTAGGGGCAGTTGGCGGTAATGATATGTGGGGTCCAAGATTAACAAATGGAAAGCCAATCTGAGTCATATGAACCTTTGAAGCCGTCGGATTGGGAGACGGGGCTAAAGATGCAGGAAGCAAGGCGGTGTCATCAGGTGGAGTGGGAGCTAAATGAGCAGCTATGCTAATAGGCATGCCAACAAGGAGTTGACCATCGGGCGTACGGTCAGGGGCATGAGACAAATAGTATTGTACAGCGCTAGGATTAGCATCCAGAAATTTGGAAAATTCTTTGTCTCCCACAGGAATTTTGGGGATCTCACTGGTGTCTTTAGGATTCCCCACAGAATGTAAAGGGGGTGATTCAAGCAAAGGCACAAAGCAAGCATGTGAAACCATGGCGGCGGCTTGATTTCAAGTGATAACAACCATGGATAGGAGTACATAGTAGGGTTTCAATCTATCAGGAACAGAAACGGAATCAGAATGGTGAAATTGGTAGGTTGCTGGTTTGTCAGAAACTGTAAAAGACAGTAACCGATATCGGTCTGATAACCGATGTCGGTTAGACTATAGCTGACATCAGTCAGTTAAACGATGTCGGTGTAATAAGACTGGTATAAGAAAATATAAGAAGCTGTTGATTTGATTGTTAACAACGCTCAGTACATTTATCAAATTGTTCTAAGGTGATCACAGAAGATAGTGTATAATAGAGAAAACAAAACTGAAAACAAGCAAGATGCACAAGCAAATCCAAAGACTAACCCTAGGGTTAATTTTAATTATTGTGGGCTTATGCCTTTATACGCGGAATGCTGTCAATCCTAAACAAAAGACTTAGGGGAAATGTCAAGTTTGTTTTGGCTTATAAGGCTACCTCAATCGGGCGGAGGAATACCGCGGAAAAGGGGGGATGTTTTGAGCTATTGTGTTAATTATGAAGTGATTCGGTATGTGTTGTGTAGTGAAAGTAAGATTAATTTATTGTCAATACCGTGGATATCACCCCCACGTGTAGGACCTGTTACTTAATCTATGTTCACTAGAATTGAAAACAGCAAGCAAGAATGTGATGCACGTGTTTTAAACCCAAATCGAAAAATGATATTCGATGAAGCAAAAGAGATGACTTTCACTAATGCAAGATGTAAAAGCAAAGAAAGTTCTTTTACCAAAATAAAAAAATACCTTGTGAATATCTTTAGAAGAATAAAACAGTAGGTATGCTCCCTATATGAAAGCAAGCAAGAAAGAAAGAAACCCAAAATGGGTCCCACCGGGCGTGCCAAAATGTTTCGCACGGAATGTTTCAGCTCTGCAGAATAGACTTGCTTCTATCCTATCATTCCTTTGAGAAATAGATAAGGGTTAGGGCTAGGAGGAATACCTGTTGAATGTTGAGATGGTGTGCGCGTACCGTAGAGAAAGATCAGGTTGATTGCGAAGAACTCATTTTTGTCTTAGAAGGACTACCTGCAAATAAGAACACAAGACCACAAGATTTTGATTAGACAATAAATGAGGGAGCTGCCTTAGGCCCAGGAAATATAAAACTTCCTTTCGAAAGTGATCAGTTCCCCTTTTAATACGAATTAACACAAATGATAACAAAGAAAGCTATTGCAAAATCACGATTTAGGTATCTCGTTACAAAGCAATAGAAGCTAAATTATCAATAATAAAGAGTCACATTGTTTTTTCGGTTACTGGTCGTTGATACGTTCAGTTTGAGTTATAGGGATAAACCAGATAGGATCTGAGGTTGTTAGGTGGAAAATAGGTGAGAAAAAGGTTTCGGGGTGTAGGTCACAGTGACTAACACCGGTCACTGGGTAACCGACCGCAGTTAGAGAACCGCTGCCGGTAGGGGATAAATGATACCGGTAGGGTCAGCAATCTAAGTGCTTCTAGATAGAGGTTGGTTGCAAGGTGATTGTGGGGTTATTAAGATTGGGCGATGGCTGAGGGGAATGATGGGAGGATAGGGAAGACTCAGAGTGTGGTAAAATGGCCTTCTGGGCAATATCAGGATGTATGGGTGAAGGTTAAGTGCAGTATGTTGCTGGTAGTAGATCTGGGCATAAAATTATGATTACTATTAATCAACAGGCTCAAGAAAATGGTGCTTAGAAACATATAAAACACTACTTACTCGTCCCTGATGCAGATGCAGGTTTCAGGACTGTGATGATGAAGACAGTACCCAAGTTGGATGATCTGACAATCCAAGATGAGTTATCTCCTCTTCTGATGCTCGGATGATTGTTACTAGGCTCTGGTTATTCAGTTGCAGTCTTAGGCTTGATGTCCTTCTCTGCAAACTCTTCTTGTTTCTTCACTTGTCTCTGCTCAGCCAAGCAAATCCGGATTCTCTTGATCGCTTCTGATGATCCCCTTTGATCCAAAAATCCTTCCACCATTGTTTCTCGTTAGGGGAGCCCATTTACAGGGAACCGATGGAGGTTACGTAACCGACGGCGGTCGAGTAGGAACCGGTATCGGTCAGGTCAAAGTGGTCTATTTTTAGTAAAATAGCCAGCTTTCCCTGCTTTTCTCCCAAGGGATTAGTTGCGGGCTTGGTCAAGTGACTAGAAGGTCGGTTTTGGGTGTGAGAAAGGGGTCATTAGTCATGGGTGTGGATGTGGACCAAGTTATAGGTCTTAATTAGGTTAATTTAGGGTTAGGACTAGGTTATGATGAGGTGGCAAAATGAGGTGGCAGGTAAGGTGATGTGGATTTATTAATTACAAGGTAATTAATAAATAATTGTGTAAGGTTTAGGTGATGAGGTTAGGTTGCGAAATGAGATGCAGGTCCCTGGGGGTCGTAAGACACAAATTTGGTGTCTACAATGGGTAAAGGAAGGTAAGATCTATAAAGATTTACATGAATTTAGTGTTGATATACATTTGACAGATCAATTTTAGTGCATTTTCACAACTAAGGTGAAAATCCTTGGTGGTGACTCCGTGTTGAATTAATTTTTGATAAATGCTAGTGTCTTAATCTCTGTCAATTTAAATTTATCACTAATCTTTGCAAAGCTGGAAGAAAGAAGATTTTTCTTCATTAAAGACCATGCTAGAAGGTTGTTTCTAGAATTGGGAAAGACATATTCTGAAGGAAGAAGAATCTGGAAAGTTGTTGGAGATTTGAAATCAAGAAAAGAGTTATCAATTGTGGAAACTGATTAGCATGTCGTTGAATATTACCATACTTCCTCAAGTGCTAATGAATAAGGAAGTCTTTTTGTAGATCTAAATTATCCATTTGGAGAGGGGCCTTCATTTGTATTTGAAAATTTTACGTCTCATTTTGTCCCTATGTTTTCCAAAGCTAATAGGATCTTCCAGGAAACAAAGTTTATAGAGAACATTCTGTTGGTCCCATTATTGAGTTGTTATAATGTGCCTTAATTTTTCCATGTCCAATTTTTATCAAAAATAGTTTTATTTTTCGGGCTGGTGGTATGAAATTCAGTTTTTCCAGTTGAATGCTTTCAAAATGCTCATATTGTTGTTGTTTTTCCCTCATCTGAAACAAATTTCCAAGTTTGCCCCTTTTTTGTGCCCTAATTTCTTCATATTTTATGGGCTATGTCATTTTTCCTTTGTCAAATCGTGAAAAACTCAAGTTTGATCAAATCCCAAATTTTTGTAAGTATTTTTCCAATCCCCAAGTCGAAAATAAGGTCAAAAAAAGATTCAGTTGGTTTGAAATCAAGAAATATGGGTCCCTTGTTGAAATTTTTGATTTCTAGGGCATCCTATGAAATTTTGACGTTTTGACGGTCATACGGGTGTATTCTACCTGTCAGATTCATCATCACAGTATTATTGTAATGTGGCGGGCTCCTATTGGCCGGGGGTGTTCAGGAATTATTTCTAACTTGTTGTTTTTGAAATTTTTGGCTAAAGGAAAAATTTGGTCTGTGGCTTCGCCTTTTATAAAGGGTGCCTACATGGCACATGTTGATTGGTCGAGGAGTGGTGGATTTACCTTAAGAATTTTTTCTTTCATTTTGGCAAAATCCTCAAAGTCAAATTTTTTCCCGAAATCCCATAATGAATAGGAAGAGGGCATGTGGCAAGGAGGGCATGCGGGTAGTGGAGGCTTTGGAAAAATTTGATGTTTTTAGGCTCAAGGTGTCAAGGAAAAGTTTTGACCTGAAGGTCCATGTCCAGTCACAAGTGGACATGTGTCTAGAGAAGTCAATATGAGGGGGTGGAGAGTTTTGTGCATTTGAATTTTTTTAACTTCAAAATTTTAAAGTTAAAATTTGAACCAAATCTCCGCAACGAATCATGAAGCAACACATGTCCAAGAAGGAGGATGGGTTGGCGAGTTTTGTGAGCATTTTGAAATTTTAGCTTCAAAAGGTAAAAATCAAGGTTTGGCCCAAAGGCCTACATCAAATAAGGAGAGGACATTTGTCCACATTTGTAAAAGGTGGAGGGAGGGGCCGAGGATATTTTTTTAACTTTTGACTTCTGTTCTCTGAAAGGTGAAAATGAAAAATTGGCTCCGTGGCCTATCAGGTGAAGACACGTGGCACATATTACAATGTCAAAGGGTGGCGTGGGTTAGCATTGAATTTTGTGAATGTTTAAAAGGGGTCAAAAGGTAGGAATGGAAACTTGGACCCGTGGCTAATTGGATAATGCCACGTGGTAGGGATGAATCAGGCTTTCAGGCCGACAGGGGATTTTGTGAAAAAATTTCTAAAATTTAAAAAGGTCGCAAATACATTCCTAAAGGATGGGAGCCCGGTCCAATCATGTTTTGACACATGTCCTACCTTGTCTAAAGTCAAAAAGGGTATCTTTGAAATTATTCATGAATCTCATCTGCCACGTGGAAGGAGGACATTTAATGTTGATACAAAATCGATGATTACTGTGCAATTTCATTTTTTGGCCGCCATTAGAGCTCCAAGGAGCTTGGAAATCACATTTCTGCATCAAATTTCATTAAACCTTATATGATTTTGGGTCACCTCGGCCTTCTGAGAGCATTGGTAACATTTTTATGACCTAATTCAGTAATCTGTGGTGTTTTTAATACATTTTTCTCGGGCCCGATGTAAAAAACATGAAAAATGAAAATAAAAAATTGCAGAGGTGAAATGATGAGGGGAAAAGGTAAAAAATGATGAGTAAAACATGCTGGCATGCTTGAATTAAAAAAACATGACCCTGGGATGGATAAGGATCTGAATTTGTGTAATATTTTAAAAATTTTATGCATCCCTGGCAATATGCGAGTTGTTTTCAGTAATATGTCATTTTCATTAAAGGATAAGGGTTTTTGTAACAAATTTGATCCCTCAAGCATATTCTTTACTTGGGAGGCAAGACTCCAAGCTGGCATTGAGTATATATGTATTTTTGGAGAATTTGAGAAAAGAGGAGAGAAAAAGACATAGAAAATTTTTCAAGCAAAAAACTGGAAGAAACCCAATTTTCTCTAAGAAAAATGGCCTGAGAGCCATTTTGAATTCCATATTTCATCATATTTCTTCATGTTGAGTTGTTTCAGTTGTAAAGCCATCAACAAGCTCTGAGATTGTTCCAATAACATTCCCTTGCTAATGTATTTGATCAATTTTTTGATTATTTAGTGTTATCTCTTGGCCAAATTTGTATATGCTTATGTTTCAGAATGATTTTCAATTTGTGTTTATTGCTCATGTTGAAATATTATGTGTGGGATCTTCCTTGATTATATAGGGTCTCATTTCTTGTTGATCGTTTAATGGCATTTTCAATATTATATTCAGAAGAGCCTTCATCTAATAGAAGATAAATAGATTTAAAATCATTTTATTGTCCTTGAATATTGAGATTGTTTGTAAACCTTTTTGGTGTACCTTAGGTCATGATCAAATAGGGATTCCTAGATACTTTGTTGGTATTTTGCTTCAAAATTTTGTGGTAGGTTATCAAAGTTTGTGTGGAAGATTGCAGATCTGGGCCTCGATTTGGTGCACATATCCTGGTTGAAGGAGTATTTTAAACCCATTGAAACATCTTTGTTGTTTAGGTGTTGCAAATCTCTTGCAAAGGTTCTCAAAGAAGTTGGTAATTCCTAGCTAGTCTTGTCTAAACATCTCCCAACAAAATTTCATTCAAACTAACTCATACTACCCATACTACCCCTACATTGCATTATGTGTCAACAAAAGAATACAATCCATTCACAAAAATGCACAAAGTATATCAGGATTTTGTCATGTCTTTAGCAGCCTTAGCCTTGTCTTGAAAGCATTTCCATCATTTAGTAGTGACAACTCTTTTGAGTTTGAATAATGGATAATTGATCATGTTTTCCCAAGGCCATCTCTATACAATGTGCAAAGCATAGGGATATCTTCACCTCCTTCATAAAACAAAGGCTGCAATATATGTTATCTTACCTTGATTGAAAGGCACAACCTAGAATAGTGAGGATTAGACCAAAATACTTTTGAGGTGCTACCCACTCCTTCAAATCTGGAGTGCTGACAAGTTAGATAGATGTGCTCCCCGGCTACAAATGACACACAAATCATTTATCTACCTCTGGGTGTCTTGTGCAAATCCATGATGCAACTTGAGTTGTGAATGAGATTAAGTTTGGGTACTAACACCGGAGTGGCGCCATTGCTGGGGACTTCTTGGAATTTCTTGGTGTTTTTGGAGTGTTTGAAGAGTTTGAGATTTTGCATATTCAAGTATCTGAGTTGTTGCATTCTTGGAATATTATTTTGTACTTCAGATTTGTAAGTTTTAGGCAAAAATTTCAAGCTCAGCCTGCTCTTTTGCATTTACTAGTAGTTTATACAGCCTAGTTGCTTTGTCTTTGGTTGATTTAAGAAGAAGAAGATTTGATTTATAGAGCCTTGCAAAGTTATTAGTATTAGTAGGTATTCGATAGATTATTTTAGTGCATTTTTGCACAACTGAGGTGAAATTCCTTAGTGGTGACTCCATGCTAATGTGATTTTGGAAATACCAGTGTCTTGAGCTTTCTGTCATTTATTTTTGTGTTGTTGATCTATACAAAACTGGAGGGAAGAAGATCTCTCTTCCTTAAATACTTTGCTAAAAAAATGTTCTCAGATTTAAGAAATCAGATTTGGATGGGAGAACAGTTTGGAAAGTGGTTAAAGGTCAGACATCAGGTAAAGATACAGTCATTGGTGCGAGAGATAAGCCTTTGGTAGAGGACTATCACTCTTCTTCATGTGATTCTGATTCAACCAATCCTCTCATAAACTTGCATGCCCTAGCTGGTGAAGGTCCTTCTACTGTACCTAGTAAGTTCCTTCTCCAATCTACACCTCTGTGTTTTAATTCAAGTAAAACTTCCCAAGAAAATTAGCACTTAGAAGATACCAGTCTTGTGAACCACATTTTTGAGCCCCAAGGATATTTTACTCCTCACCAGCTTGTTTCACTTCCAAGATCACCCCCACCAAACAATGTGGCTCAGCCTATACCTCCATTTGTTGTTAACACTTTTGGTCCTATAAATTTTAGAGGAATGGATGGTTACCCAAATGCTGTTCCACAAGATGTTAGAAATAGTTTGCCGAAATTCCAAGGTAACAATGCCATCACTTGTGATCAGCATCTCAAAATTTTTGATAATATGATGGAATATTTTGAGATAGAGTTTGAGGATGTGTATATTAAGTTGTTTATTCATACACTTTAAGAATATGCTAGGGATTGGTACAAGGCTCTACCTGATAACTCTATTAATTCATGGACTGAAATGAAAAATGTATTTAGGTTGCAGTATGGTGACAAGACTGATCTTAGATTTCTTTTGTCTGAATTTGAGAATATCAAGAAGAACCCGAATGAAACAGTCCACGACTTCAATACAAGATTTAACAAAACATTGAGAAGTCTACCTATCATTTTGAGGCCTTGTGATGAATCTTGTTTGATCAAATATGCAGATGCATTTGATAAAAAGGCAGCCTATTACTTGAGAGAGAAAATTCCTACAAACTTGAGGTAAGATTTCACCATGGCACTTAAAATTGAAAATAATATTAAAGCTATTGGTGAACCACTTAAGAGGGATGGTGTGAAGCTGATAAACCCTGAGAAGCCTCAAGCTAGCAAGGGTGCTAATTTAGAAGATGTTGTCAAGACTTTGATAGTGGTTGTCAAAGAAATTTCTTACAAATTAGCCTGAGTTGAGAAATGAATTGGACAAAGTTCAGAAGGATAGTAAAGAACTCAAAACCATGATAGATTTTACAATCATCCTAGGGGTGATTAAAGACAAGATGATAGAGGTAAGGGGCTTGTTGGTGGGGCAAATAGACAACCCAAGCACGTGAAAATAGAGTGGTGCCTGACCCTCTAACTGTAAGAGTTGTTGTTCAAGAAATTGTTGATATGGATTGGTGTGATAGATGTTTTCTTCCTTATCCTCCATGTGAAATGGACCAACAATTTATTGAATATGATAATGAAGATGAAATGGATGATGGCATTTGTATTATGGGCAGCTCTTCAAGCTCACAACAAGCAGCAACATCAACAGATGTGATAAGTGCAAGGACTGCTGCAAAATTTTGGGATTATATAAAGAGGGTACCAATTCTTTCCTCCTCTCAAACTCATGAGGTAGATGTTGTTCAAGCTTTTTAAATTCCTAATAATGACTTTTAATATCTAAGGGCTTTAATGATCAAGAAGTATGATGGTGGTATTCTCTCGGAGGAAGATAGAAAATTGTTAATGAATGTTGTGGTTGGTCAAGAGAAAGAGTATAATACTAGAAGAAAATTTGTTAGAGGAGCTAGTACTCAAGCCAAGCCAAAGACACCCTTGCTCACAAGAATTCCAAAAGACAATCCTAGAAAAGAAACACTTACCAAGAACCCTACTGTCCCATGCAAAAATGTCAGTCCTCTTCATGCCTAGGCTGCCAAGAATCCTTCTCCATCTGATGAATCTACTTGTGTCCCTCCCAATGTTGTCCTGCCAAAGAGTGTTCCATATGATATTTCCCAAGTATTGATTCAAATAAAAGTGAGTTTTCCCATCATTGAGTTTCTTAGAATACCCAAGCATAAAAAGAGAGCATTTGAGTACTTTGGATTGAAAGAAGAGAAGATTACCCCAGGAAAAAATGTAAATGTTGTTGAGACTCCTCTTCAAATCATTGCTCGCCTTGAAATGCCACCAGCAGTAGAAGATCTTGGAGAAGCACCTGAAGTATATTTGGGGAAATCCTTGGTTGATTCCTAATTGAATGTTGATCCATTCTTTACAACGTTGCTCATAAAAGATAGGTTGCTTCACAATTGTATGTTTGATTCTGGTGCATCATGTAATGTCATGCCTCTAGAAGTCATGAATGAGTTGGATATCAAAGTGACAGCAGCATATGGGAAATGTACAGCTGTGGATTCAAGGGAAGTGCCAGTTGTTGGTTGTGTGAAGGGTTTAGTAGTGCAACTTACAGCCTATCCGGGTAAAAACTTGAAACTTGATGTTGTAATTATTGATTGCCCTGCCAAAGGGGGTATGCTTTTGTCAAGAAAATGGGCAAGTGTTGTTGGTAGTATTCAAATGGACATGTCCTTTGCCACCATTCCCATTGAGAGCAGCCTTGTCAAACTCTATGTTGAAAAAAAGATGTTGTACTTGATTGAAGATCCCAACAATGCTTCTTATGAAGTGTTGTTTGCTGATGTAGATGTTGACAATTTCATTGGTTTTGCTGATGGAAAAGAGAACAAGATGGATAAATCAGAGTGCCTTGATATGGTAAGTTCTCCCTGAATGTTGTTATTTGATGGAGCTTGCTCCAAATATGGAAATGGTGCTGGTATAGTTTTGCTTTCTCCTAGTTTGGAAGAGTTTATTTTTTTCTTCAAACTTAATTTTGAATGCACTAACAATATTACTGAGTACAAGGCATTATTGTTTGGGTTAAGAATTGCATGGAAGTACAGAGTGAAGGATATTTTTGAAAAATGATACTCATAGCTAGTTGTCAAGCAAGTAAGGAAGTTATATGCCACAAAAAATCAGCGTATGAAACAATATAAGCATGTTGTTTGGGACTTGATTGAAATGTTTGATTCCTTTAACATTGTTTACCATGATAGAAGTCTTAATGTTGTTGCTGATAAGTTGGTGGTACTTGGCTCTAGATTTGAAAATTGTACCATTTCACCTTTTTGTGAATATAACATTGAAGTGCTAAGAAGGTCAGCTGTCCTAGATAATGTGAAACATTGGCATATTTTTTATGATGATGCACAAGTGTTGAAGTTATTACAATGCCAAGGTGATTTTGCTGGTCAGAAAATTGATTGGGAGCAAATGGTATGCATGAATGAAGGCAGAAAAACTTTGTTTGACAAGGATATTATACAATTAAAAACAAACACCATTCCTAGAGGTCTTGTTGCACTTAAATCAAATTTTAGCAATGCCGATTGCATCATTAATAGGAACATATTTACTTTAAGGGATGTGGAAGAGCACAACTTGGGAACCATGGATAAACCAAGGAAGATTTGGTTGGGCAGAAATATCAGCAAAGAGGAAAAGCAGTCCTATGCTCAACTCTTAAAGAAATATCAAGACTGCCTTGCTTGGTCTTATTCAAAGCTGAAAGCATATAGAGAGGATTTTTTCCAACATGAGATTCCTCTTGAGGCCAAGACTAAGCCATTCAGATAGAGACAAAGGCCTATTAATCCACTTCTTTCCATGAAAATGTAGGAAGAGTTGAAGAAGTTGAGAGTAGGTGGTATCATTCCGCCCACTAGGTATTCATCTTGGGTTGCAAACCTTGTGCCAGTTAGAAAGAAGAATGGAGAAATCAGACTTTGTGTGGATTTTAGGAATCTAAACAAAGCATCCATGAAGGAAAAATACCCCTTTCCAAACATGGAAAATATGTTGCAACTTGTGATAGGGTGAGAAATGCTTTCTACTTTGGATCGTTTCTCCAGATATAACCAAGTGGTTGTTAAAGAATAAAAAAGACTTAAGATAGCCTTCACTATGCCTTGGGGAACTTATGTTTTTGTAAGGATTCCCTTTGGATTGATGAATGCTGATGCCACTTTTAAAAGGGCAATGGATGTTGCCTTTGCTGGTTACATCAATGAGTTTATTGCAGTCTACCAAGATGATGTGAGTATTTTTTCAAGGCAACGAGGAGACCATTTGTAGCACCTAGAGAAGATGTTGATCAGATGTAGGGAGTATGGAATTTCTCTTAATCCAAAGAATTTTCATTTTGGCATGCAAAAGGCCAAGTTGCTGGGACATATTGTGTTTAAGGATGGTGTCATGATAGACCCTGAAAGAGTGGAGGTAATCAGCAAAGTACCTATTCCAAGAACCAAGAAAGGTATCCAATCTTTCTTTGGCCAAATCAATTTTATCAGAAGGTTTGTTTCCAATTTTGCTGAGCTGACTCTTCCGATCACAAGCATGTTAAAAAATGATCAGGTTATCAAGTGGGAGGAGGCTTCCATTCAATATTTTGAAGGAATAAAGGATGCACTTAAGCATGCACCTATTTTGGCAGCTCCAAACTATAAGAAGCCTTTCCAAATCTTTTCTTTTGCCTCTGAATTTACTATTGATTCAATTTTGTTACAAAAGGATGAGAATGGAGCTGAGAGGCCTATTGCCTTCTTTATCAAGGCTTTACAAGAATTTGAGTTGAAGTATACAATTATGGAAAAACAAGAATTTTCCTTGGTGAAAGCAACAAATATTTTCAGGCCTTATATATCGAGTTCAAAAGTTGTTGCCTATGTTCCCCACACCATGGTTAAAGACATCTTATCAGACATGGAGATATCAAGCAAGAGATGTAGATGGGTCAACAAATTACAAGAATATGATATGGATATCCAAACAACAAAGCTAGTAAGAGGTTTGGGTCTTGCCAAGCTCATGGCTGAGAGTAACTTGAAAAATGTTGAATTGAATCAGCTAGATGAAGAAAGGATAGATGGGTCATTATTTAGTGTTATTATTTTATAGCGGTCGTATCCATCATTGACAATTTTTTCGAATATGTCTTGTCATTGTTAATTCAATTTGTCAAAATTTTCAGCCATCTTATGTCAAAAGTTTTACGAGGATATTTTTTATTAAAGTCAATGTCTTGGTCATTTTTAGTTTTCAAAATTTGTAGAAAAAAAAATCCCTTACGGATGCATTTTCGATGTTACCCAATGTCTAGAAGATAATGTTATAGACACCAAAATTAGGTCACACTCCCCTTTGGTCCCTCGACAAATAAACACCTTGAACACATCCACCTAGCCATGGCCCCCTTCACCTCACTATAATATTAATTTAATTTTTTAAATTAAATTAAATCGTTATCCTCACCATATTTATTATTTAAATCTCCTAATTGGGATAATGCCCACATATCCACCTCACCTAGACACCTCATCAAGCCACCTCACCCTAAGACCTATTCTTAGTAAGTTGCCATAACTAACTAAGACTTACCCAAACCCTAAAAACCAATGCCTACATTCCCTCTAACCACATTCCTGCATACTTACAAAAAGCTTCTAGTCTAATCCACAAGATGTTGGTGCCATTTTTGAGCTTGCACCATGTTGCCCCCCTAAATTTTCAAATATGTATCTGCTCAAAAAATGTTTTATCCTTTGATTTGATGGTCTGTAATTCTTCCCCCTCCAATTGAATGCTTTAAAATGCTCACAAACTTGTTGTTTTGCCCTAATTTGAAAGAATAATCCAAGTTTTCCCTTTTCTGTGCCCTAGTTTTTCCAATTTTACAGGCTATGTCATTTTTCCCTTTGTCCAGATCATGGAAAAATTGAAATTGATCAAATCATACTTGTGTTCAATTGAAAATCCAATCCCAAGGTCGAAAATGTTCGGAAATCATGCTTCAGTTGATTAAGAATCGAAAAATCTAGCCATCCTTGGTGAAAAAATTGAATTCTAGGGCATCCATGGAATTTTTTACATTTTGATGGTCAGACAGGGCATCATTTTCCCATCAAATTCATCCTCAGAAGGTATTGGCAACGTGGTGGGTTTTCATTGGCTCGAGGATGCGGTAGGGAAATGTTTCTAACTTTGTCATTTTTTGATTTTTTGGCAAAGTGGCAAATTTGGTTCCATGGCTCCATCTTTTTCTAAAGTTGCCTATGTGGCATGTTCTTATTGGCCAAGGAGAGGTGGCAGGTGAGTCAGATCTCCTTTAAAAATTTTGGCTTTATTTTGCAAAATTTCCAAAGTCAAAATTTTTCCTGAATCCCTGCAGCCAACAAGAAGAGGACACATGTCCTAAAAGTTTCAAAATGGGAGGAGCGGGCTGAATTGGTGACTTATGAATTTTTTAGCTCTATTTTTCTAAAAGTTTCAAAATGAAAAATTTCCCCTGCTCTAATCCAAGAGGACATGTCCAAAAGGACCATAATTTTTAGGTTTGAGTTGGAACACGGGCCTACAGCGGTCATTAAGGGAATTATTTCCCTTTTGCGCAAAGAAGGCTTAAAATCAAAAGTTTGGAGCGCAGCCCTTGTGGCTAATCACAGGTGGAAACGTGTCCAAGAAAAGTTAGAAGAAAGTGGGGCGGGGTTTTGGCATTTTGAAGTTTTTTAACTTCAAATGGATAGAAGTCAAATTTTTGCCCTTTGTTAGTCTAAAAGGACATGTGTCCAAAAAGGTAAAAAGTGGAAGAAGGGGCTTAAGGAAAATCGTGGACTTTTTTCCTTTGTTTTCTAAAAGTAAAAAATGAAAAATGGCTCCACTCCAATCCAGGTGAGACACGTGTCAGATTTTAAGGGTCAAAGGCAGGTCAGGTGGGTCAGTGGCCCGAGGTAGGTAAAAGAGAATTTTTTCTATTTTTGGCAAAAAGGGCTTAAAAAAATTTTGAAGCACTGGCTCGCTAGCGAATCATCGAGTGACACGTGGTAGAGGACAAGGCAGGTCAGCGGATCAGCAGAGGCAGAGAATTTTTTCCCTTTTGCAAAAAATACTTAGAATCAAAATTTGGAGCGCTGGCCAGCAACGAATCACAAGGAGACACGTGGTGAGGGAGAAATCGGAGGTGTGGGCCCGCGGGGGAAAAAAAGTGAAAATTTTCCAATTTTCCAAAAAAGGTCAAAATGCATAGAATTGAAGTGTGATCCCAATGGGACCCACCATGTGCCACGTGTCAGCTCCAAAATTCAAAGGCGGAGGGGCGGGGGAAAAATTCAAATTTTTCCATTTTTTCCAAAAAGTTGAAAAGTCAAAAAATGAGCCCAAATTTGTTTCCAATCATTTTTTGCCACGTGTCTGGCCTTATCCAAAAAATTAAAAAGGTAACTGAAGCTTATTTCTAAGTCTGTCATCTTCCACGTGGAGGGCCAGGATTAAAAGATGGATAAGATTGACGGTTGTTGTGCATCCATTTGTTTTGACCACCATGGGAGCTCCAGGAAGCTTGGAATCATGATTTTTGCATCAAAATTCATCAAATTTATAGTGATTTTGTGTCATCTTGGCCTTCCAGGATCATTGGCATCACTTTCATGGCTTAATTCTTTGATCTGAGGTGATTTTGAAATAAATTTTTCCCTAATCCGTCCAAAAATGTGAAATGACAAAATCAAAAGTTTCAGAGGTAATTTGAAAAGGTAAAAAGGTGAAAATGATGAGTAAAAGGTGTTTGCATGCCTCAATGATGAAAAACATGCCTCCAGGATGGATAATGATCTAGATATTTGTAATGATTTAATCTTTTTGGGCACAATTGGCAACCTGTGAATGTTTTTTTGTTTGATGTCATTTTCATTGAATCATGAGGATTGTTTTGTAACAAACTTGATCCCATGGCATATTCTTTGCTTGGGAAAGAAGGCTCCAATGTGGCATGAGGTATATAATGCATTTTGGAGAAATTGTAAAGAGGGAAAAGGGGGAAGTTGAAAATCACAAGCAAATTCTGAGAGAGAGCTCATTTTTCTAAAAAAAAAACCCACCAAAGAACCAGAATAATTTCTTCTATGTTGGATCTTCATGTATGTGAGTTGGATTACAAGTGTATATCCATCACACAGCTCTAAGATTGTTCATGAAACTCTCCCCTGCTGATGAATCTAACAAGCTTTTGAGTTAATCTATGTTTTTCTGGGCAATATGGTGTCTGTTATCATTTTTAAATGCTTGCAAATATTTTTTCATTGTTCTTGTTGCAATCTTGCATTGAAAGTCTTTAGAAATCACACAGAATCTCCATTTCTTGTTGATAGTTTAGTGGCATTTGCAATCTCATGTTCAGAAGAGCCTTCATCTGATAAGGAGATAAACAAATTTAAAATCACTTTACCTTCCTTGACTGCAGACATTACTTGTAAGCCTTTAGGGGCACCTTAGGCGTGGTTTGATCAAGGATTTTTGTGTTTAATTGAGTTCTTTACTTCAAGATTTTGTGGTGAGTTCTCAAAGATTGTGTGAAGAGTGCAACCTGGGCTTTCATTTATGCCTCTTCTGGTTGAAATAATCTCCTGATTATTTGAAGCATTTTATCTGATAGTTGTTCAAGTATTGTAGAGGTTGTCAAAGATCTGATATATCCCAGTTTGTCTTGTCAACACCCCACCAAAAAATTCATTCAAACAAACTAATCCTACCCATACTACCCCTACATTGCATTATGTGTCAACAAAAGGATCTAACCCATCTACAAAAATGCACAAGGAAAATTAGGATTATACAATGTCTTCAGTAACCCTTGCCTTGCATTGAAAATATCTCCATGATCTGGGAGTGACAACTTGTGAAAGTCAGATTTGGAGTGTTGATCATATTTTCCCAAGGCCTTTTCATACTATTTGCATAAATTGAGGGATATCTTCATCTCCTTCACCATTTGGGGGGTTACAATATAGGTTCTCTTACCTTGGTTGAAAAGGCACAACCTAAAATAGTGAGGGTCAGATCAAATCCTTTCAAAGTGCTATCCATCTCTCCACAAATCTGAGTGGCAGTTAGATCACCTCCCTGGCTACAAAATGACACACATCATGATCTATCTGACTTCAAGCTTCATGCCATATCTTTGATGCTACTCAGACTGAAAAGGAGAACAAATTTGGGTACCAACACTTTCTGGCACCATTTCCGGGGAGTTCTTAGAATTTCTTGGTGTTTTTGAAGTGTTTGAAGAGTTTGACCATTTTTGTATTCAAGTATTTGAGCTGCTACATTGTTAAAATATCATTCTATGCTTCAGATCTGCAAGTTTTAAACAAGGGTTTCAAGTTTTGTCTTCCCTTTTTCCATTTCCTAGCAGTTCATACACTTTGGGTGCATTGTGATTGATTGATTTAAGAAGAAGAAGGTTTGATTTATAAATCCTTGCAAAGTTTTCAGTGCTAGCAAACATTTGACAGATTATTTTAGTGCATTTGCACAACTAAGGTGAAAGTCCTTAGTGGTGACTCCATGCTGATTTGATATTGAAAATACCAGTTGTCTTACCTTTCTGTCATTTATAATTTGTTGCTCAAATCTCTATAAAACTGGAAGGAAGAAGATCTCTCTTCCTTAAAGACTCTGCTAAGAAATTGTTTTCAGATTAAAGGAACTCAGAGTTGGAAGGGAGAAAGAGTTTGGAAAGTTGTTCAAGGTCAGACATTAGGCAAAGATATATCCATTGGTGAGAGAGATCAGCCTTTGGTAGAAGATTATCATTCTTCTTCAAGTGATTCTGATTCAAGACAATCCTCTCAAAAATTTGAATTCCTCATCTAGTGAAGGTCCTTCTGTTGTACCTTGTAAGTTCCTTCTCCAATCTGCACCTCTGTGTTTTAATTCGAGTAAAACTTTCCAAGAAAATCAGCACTTAGAGAATACTAATCTTGTAAATCACATTCTTGAGCCCCAAAGATATTTCACTCCTCATCAGCTTGTTTCACCTCCAAGATCACCTCCACCAAACAATATGGCTCAGCCTAGACCTCCATTTATTTGTTAACACCTTTGGTCCCATAGATTTCAGAGGAATGGTTGGGTATCCAAATGTTATCCCACAAGATGTGAGAAATAGGTTACCAAAGTTTCAAGGTAACAATGTTATGACTGGATGATCAGCATCTCAAACTTCTTTGTTAACATGATGGAAGAATTTGAGATAGAGTTTGAAGATGTGTATGTAAAATTGTTCATACCATACCCTAGAAGAAGATGCTAGGGATTGGTACAAGGCTCTACCTGATAATTCTATTGATTTATGGACTGAAATGAAAAATGCATTTAGGTTGTAATATGGTGACAAGACTAATCCTAGATTTCTTTTTTCTGAGTTTGAGAATATCAAGAAGAACCCTAATGAATTAGTCCATGACTTCAACACAAGGTTTAACAAAACTTTGAGAAGGCTGCCTATTAGTTTGAGGCCTTGTGATGAATCTTGTTTAATCAAATATGCAGATGCATTTGACAAGAAAGCAGCCTATTACCTAAGAGACAAGAACCCAACCAATCTAAGACAATCTTTCACCATGGCACTTCAAATTGAGAACAATATTAAAGAAATCTGGGAAACCTCTCAAGAGAGATGGTGTAAAATTGATAAACCTTAAAAAATCTCAAGCTAGAAAAGGTGTTGATTTAGAAGAGGTTGTGAAAAATTTGACAGGGGCTGTCAAATAAATCTCATACAAGTTGGCAAGATCTGAGAAGGGAATTGGGCAAACTTCACAAGGTTATCCTAGGAAGCAAGCACAAGATATATTTAGAAATCACCATAGGAATGAGAAGAGGTTTGATGACAAAGGTAAAGGGCTTGTTGGATCTGCAAATAGACATCCTCAAGCATATGAAGGAAGAGTGTTGTCCTGATCCCTTAATTGCTAGGGTTGCTGTTGTTGAAGAGGTTACTGATATTGATTGGTGTGATAGGTGTTTTCTGCCCCATCCTCCATGTGAAGCAAACCAGGAAGAAGGTGAAGTTAATAATGATGATGGTACTGATGATTATGTTTGCATGATGGGTTTTTCTTCAAGCTCAAAAGGACGAGCAACATCTACAAAAGTAATAAGTGCTAGGACAGATGTAAATTTTTGGGATTGCATCAAATGGGTACCAAATATTTCTTACTTTCTCATACTCATGATGTAAATTTTAGTGTAGTGCAAGCTTTTGAAATTCCTAACAATGACTTTTAATACCTAATAACATTGATGATTAAGAAATATGATGGTGGTATCCCTTCGGAGGAAGATTGACAATTTTTAATGAATGCTTGTTGTTGGTCAAGAGAAAGAGTATAATATTAGAAGAAAAGTTGTTAAGGGAGTTGGGCCTCAAGAAAAACCTAAAACACCCCTTGCTCATAAGCATTTGAAAAGAATCTCCTAGGAGAGAAGCACCTGTACAGAAGTCTATGTTGTCCCAAACAAAAATTACAGTCCTCCTCATGCCCAAGCTACCAAGAATCCATTGCCATCTAATGAATCTTCTTGTCTCCCTTCCAATTTTGTTTTGCCAAAGGGTGTTCCCCTATGACATAGCCCAAGTATTGATCCAAATTAAAGTGAGTGTTCTAATCATTAAGTTGCTTAGAATTCCTGAGCATAAGAAGAGAGCATTTGAGTACTTTGGATTGAAAGAAGAGAAGGTTACTCTAGGCAGAAATGTAAATGTTGTTGAAACTCCTAGCTCAGATCACTGTTGACCTTGAAACACCACTACCAGTAAAAGATATTGGAGATATCACCTGAGGTATATTTGGGGACATCTTTGGTTGATTCCCAACTGAATATTGATTCATTCTTTAAAAATTTTCTCATAAGAAAAAGGCTACTTCACAATTATGTGTTTGATTCTGGAGCATCATGTAATGTCATGCCTCTAGAAGTTGTGAATGAGTTGGATATCAAATTTACAGCTTCCTATGGGAAGTGTACTACTATGGACTCAAGAGAATTGTCGGTGGTTGGTTGTGTGAAGGGTTTGATAGTGTAACTTACAGCCTATCCAGGTAAGAATTTGAAACTTGATGTTGTAATTATTGACTGCCCTGCCAAGTGGGGTATGTTATTATCAAGAAAGTGGGCTGGCAAGTGTTAGAAGGGAGCATGTCTAAATGGACATGTCTTTTGCTACTTTTCCCATTGAGGGCAGCCTTGTCAAGCTCTATAGAGAAAAGAAAATGTTACATCTAATTGAGGATCCAAATAATGCTTCCTATGAGGTGTTGTTTGCTGAGGTTGATGATGATAATTTTATTGGTTTTGCTGATGGAAAAGAACACAAAATGGATCATTCAAAACGTGCCTTGAGCAGGAATGTTCTCCTTGGACATTGCTATTTGATGGAGCTTTCTCCAATTTTGGGAATGGTGCAGGTATAGTTCTGCTTTCTCTTAGTTTGGAAGAATTTTTTGTTTCTTTAAAACTTAATTTTGAATGCATTAACAAAATTGCTGAGTATGAGGCATTGTTGTTGGGGTCTAATAATTGCATGGAAATATGGAGTAAAAGACATTGTTGCAAAAAGAGATTCAGAGCTGGTTATGCAAACAAATAAGAAAACTATATGCTACAAAAAATCAGCGTATGAAATAGTATAAAGCATGCAATTTCGGGATTTAATTGAAATGTTTGATTACTATCAACATTGTGTATCATGATAGAGGTCTCAATGATACTGCTGACAAGTTGGCAGTGCTAGGGTTCTAGAGTTGGATATTACACCTTTTCACCTTATTGTGAATATAACATTGAAGTGCTAACTAGGCCAGTTGTCCCTGATAATGTGAAACATTGGCAAGTTGTTAATGATGATGCTCAAGTGCTAAGGTGCTTACAAAACCAAGGTGAGTTTACAAATCAAAATATTGATTGGGAGCTAATGGTATGCATGACTAAAGGAAGAGAAACTTTTTTTTAGAAAGACATCATCTAATTGAAAACAAACACCATTCCTAGAGGTCTTGTTGCACTTGAGTCAAATTTTAACAATGCTGATTGCATCATAAATAGAAACATGTCTACCTCAAGGGATGTGGAAGAGCATAACTTCGGCACTAATGGTAAACCAAGGAAGATTTGGTTGGGTAGTAATTTAAGTAAAGAGGAAAAATAGTCCTATTCCCAACTCTTGAAAAAATATCAAGACTACCTTGCTTGGTCCTATTCCGAGCTAAAAGCATATAGAGAAGACTTGTTTCAACATGATATCCCTCTTAAAGCCAAGAATAAGACATTCAGACAAAGGTAAAGGCAAATTAATCCACTTCTCTCCATGAAAATGCAAGAGGAGTTAAAGAAGTTGAGAGATGGAGGTATTATTCAGCCCACTAGATATTCATCTTGGGTTGCAAACCTTGTGCCAGTCAGAAAGAAGAACGGAGACATCATAATTTGTGTGGATTTTAGAAATATAAACAAATCATTCATGAAGGACAACTATCCCTTGCCAAATATGGAAAATATGTTGCAGCTTGTGACAGGGTCTGAGTTGCTTTCTACATTGGATGGTTTCTCCAAATACAATGAAGTAGTTGTCAAAGAATCAGAAAGACTTAAGACAACATTCACTACTCCTTGGGGAACATATGTTTTTGTTAGGATGCCCTTTGGTTTAATGAATGTTGGTGCCACTTTTCAAAGAGCAATGGATGTTGCTTTTGTTGGTTACATCAATGAATTCATTGCAGTTTACCAAGATGATGTGACTGTGTTTTCAAGGTAGAGAGGTAATCATTTGCAGCACTTGGAGAAGATGTTGATCAGATGTAGGAAGTATGACATTTATCTTAATCCAAAGAAGTATCATTTTGGTGTGAAAAAGGCCAAGTTGCTTGGTCACATTGTGTCAAAATATGGTGTTATGATAGACCCTGAAAGAGTGGAAGCAATCAGCAAAGTACCTATCCCAAGAACCAAGAAAGGCATCTAATCTTTCTTTGGTCAGATTAATTTTATTAGAAGGTTTGTTTCTAACTTTTCTGAGTTGACTCTTCCAATTACATGCATGCTAACGAAGGACCAAGTTATCAAATAGGAGGAGGCTACCATTCAAGCTTTTGAAGGAATTAAGGATGCATTTAAACATGCACCTGTTTTAGTAGCCCCAAACTATAAGAGGCCTTTCTGAATCTTTTCCTTTTCCTCTAAGTATACCATTGCTTCTTTTTTGCTGCAAAAGGATGAGAATGGGGCTAAGAGGCCTATTTCCTTCTTTATTAAGGCTTTACAAGAAGCTAAGCTGAAGTATAAAATCATGGAGAAAAAAGCATTTGCCTTGGTGAAAGCAACAAAAGTTTTCAGGACTTATATATTGAGTTCAAAATTTGTTACTTATGTTCCCCACACCATGGTGAAAGACATCCTATCAGAGATGGATATCTCAAGCAAAAGATGTAGGTGGGTGAACAAGCTGCAAGATTATGATATGGACATCCAAACCACAAAGTTGGTACGTGGTTTAGGCCTTGCTAAGCTTATGGCTGAGAGCAACTTGCAGAATGTGGAAGTGAATCAGCTAGAGGAAGAAAGGGTAGATGTGCTTGCAAAGTTGGTAAGTTCTAAGTGGTACAAAGATGTGATCTTCTACTTCAGACACCTGTGCTACCCTAGTCACTTAAATAAAAATTAGAAAAGATCCCTCAAGCTGGCTTCTCAAAAATATATCATCACAGACCTTGGGCTGGCTTGGAAGAACCCTGAAAGTGTCCTCTTGAAATGCATAACTGAAGATGAAGCTCCTAAGATAGTTTTTGATTTCCATGGGGGAGTTTGTGGAGGACACTTTGCTAGAAGAGTAACAACACATAAGATTTTGATAGCTGGTTATTAGTGGCCTACTCTCTTCAAAGATGCAACCCAACTGGTTAGAAAATGTGATAGTTGCCAACATTTCTCTGGAAGATTGAAAGCTTCAGGCTCCCTTCCTTTGCAGTCTGTATCAATTGAAGCTCCTTTCAAGCAATGGGGGATGGACTTCATTGGTGATATTTCAGATCCTTCTAGTGTTGGCCATAAGTGGATCCTTGTAGCCACTGATTATTTTACAAAGTGGGTAGAGGCAATCCCCACCAAGAAAGTAACACACCAAATATTTATGGACTTCTTGTTGAATCAAATCATATGTAGATTTGGAGTCCCAGTCAAGATTGTAGCTGATAATGCCATGTGCTTTAGAGCCAAACCTTTAATGGAAATGTGTAATGAATATGGAATCAATCTGACTTATTCTTAAAACTATAACTCCCAAGGGAATGGACAAGCTGAGTCGAGCAATAAGAATTTGTTGAAGATCATTAGAAGAACCTTGGAGCAAAACAAGAAGAAATGGGGTGAACAATTGAAATTTGAAGTTTGGGATGATAGGATAAATCCTAAAAGAGCTACTGGTAAAAGCTCATTTGAATTGGTGTATGGAACTCAAGCTTTGTTTCCCTTGCACCTATAATTATCCTCACTTTAGTTTTCCCATCAGTTGGAAGATCAAGAGTTTTCTCCATATGAATCAAGGATCAATCATATTATTGAGCTAGATGAAGAGAGAAGAGCATCCCACCAAAGGCATGTCAGATTTAGAGAGAAGTTGAAAATATTGTTTGACAAGAAGGTCACTCCTAGCACCTTTAATATTGGAGATCTAGTTTTGTTATGGGATAGAAAAAATGAAGATAAGGGCAAACATGGAAAATTTGATGCATTATGGATGGGCCCTTACTCCATTGATATCAGAATTGGTGAGCATACCTTTTTTCTCAAATATTTAGATGGAGAATTTCTTGAATTTCCTATTAATGACAAGAATCTGAAGTATTTCTTGGATTAATCCCCAAATTTGAGGTATGCACAGCTTGTAAAGTGTATAGTGTTTGGTTTTTAACTTTGTTTTTTGTGTTTTGTTGGTTTTGTGGTTTTCTTTGTTGTGTGGCAGCCATTTTTGTTGGGTTCTCAATTGGTTTTTGGTGATTTTAGCTTGTGACTCCTTTGCCCAATGGATTATTTTGGCACTTGGTCTATGTTGTTCTTGTGGCACTCACTAGGAGTGCCCATCCCCGAGCTAGAGTAGATATTGGTGCCATTTTTGAGCTTGCAACATGTTTCCCTAATTTTCCAAATCTGTATGTGCTCAAAAAAAATTTACCCTTTGAATTGATGGTCAAAAATTCTTCCCCTCCAGTTGAATGCTTTAAAATGCTCACAAACTTTTTGTTTTGCCCTAATTTGAAAGAATAATCCAAGTTTGCCTTTTTTTGTGCCCTAGTTTTTCCAATTTTTTGGGCTATGTCATTTTTCCCTTTGCCAGATTGTGGAAAAATTGAAATTGATCAAATCATACTTGTGTGTAATTGAAAATCCAATCCCAAGGTTGAAAATGTTCAAAAATCATGCTTCAGTTGATTTAGAATCAAAAAATCAGCCATCCTTGGTGAAAATTTTGAATTCTAGGGCAACCCTGGAATTTTTTTATGTTTTGACGTTCAAACGGGTGTCATTTACCCATCAAATTCATCCTCATAAGGTATTGATGATGTGGTGGGTTTTCATTGGCCGAGGATCAACGGGAAATGTTTTTGACTTATAATTTTTTTATTTTTTGGCAAATTTGGCTCCACAGCTCCGCCTTTTTCAAAGTTTCCTACATGGCATGTTCTTATTGGCCGAGGAGAGGCAGGGAGTCCGATCTCCTTTGAAAATTTTGTCTTTATTTTGCAAAATTTCCTAAGTCAAAAATTTTCCTGAATCCCCACAGCCAACCAGAAAAGGACACGTGTCCTAAAAGTTTCAAAATTGAAGAAGGGGCCAAAGGAAAATTTTATGACTTTTTACCTTTGTTGTCTAAAAGGTGAAAAATGAAAAATGGCTCCTCTCCAATCCAAGGGAGACACGTGTCCAAGAGGGCCGAAAAGGGAAGAAGTTTTTGGCTTGTGCGGGAATGCGGGCCTTCGGAGGTCGTTAAGGTTTTTTGCCTTTTTGGCAAAGGGGTTAAAGTAAAATTTTTGACCGCATCCCCATGGTGAATCACAGGTGGACACGTGTCTAGGAAAAGTCAAAGTGGCGGGGTGGAGGTTTTGGTGATTTTGAATTTTTTTAACTTCAAATGGATAGAAGTCAAATTTTGGGCCGAATCTCCACAACAAATCAGGAAAGGACATGTGTCCAAAAAGGCAAAAAGTGGAAGAAGGGGCCGAAGGAAAATTTTATGACTTTTTTCCTTTGTTGTCTAAAAGGTAAAAAATTAAAAATGGCTCCGCTCCAATCCAGGTGAGACATGTATCACATTTTAAGGGTCAAAGGCAGGCTGGTGGGTCAGCGGAGGTAGGAGAGAATTTTTTCACTTTTGCAAAAAAGGCTTAAAATCAAAATTTGAAGCTCTGGCCCACTAGCGAATCATCGAGCGACACGTGGTAGAGGACAAGTCGGGTTGGCGGAGGCAGGAGAGAATTTTTTCACTTTTACAAAAAAGGCTTAGAATCAAATTTTGGAGTGTTGGCTCGCGATGAATCACAAGGAGACACGTGGCGAGGGAGAAATCAGAGGTGCGGGCCCGCAGGGCAAAAAAGTGAAAAATTTCCAATTTTCCAATTAAGGTCCAAATGCAAAGAATTAAAGCGTGATCCCAATGGGACCCACCATGTGCCACGTGTCAGCTCCAAAATTCAAACGCTGAGGGGCGGGGGAAAAAGTCAAAAATTTCCATGTTTTCCAAAAGGTTGAAAAGTCAAAAAATGAGCCCGAATTTGTTTCCAATCATTTTTTGCCACGTGTCCAGCCTTATCCAAAAAATTAAAAAGGTAACTCAATATTATTTCTAAGTCTGCATCTTCCATGTGGAGGGCCAGAATTAAAAGATGGATAAGATCGACAGTTGCTATGCATCCATTTGTTTTGACCACCATGGGAGCTCCAGGAAGCTTGGAATCATGATTTTTGCATCAAAATTTATCAAATTTATAGTGATTTTGTGTCGTCTTGGCCTTCTATGATCATTGGAATCACTTTCATGGCTTAATTATTTGATTTGAGGTGATTTTGAAATAAATTTTTCCCTAATCTGTCCAAAAACGTGGAATGACAAAATCAAAAGTTGCAGAGAAAATTTGAAAAGGTAAAAAGGTGAAAATGATGAGTAAAAGGTGTTTGCATGCCTCAAAGATGAAAAACATGCCTCCAGGATGGATAATGATCTAGATATTTGAAATGATTTAATATTTTTGGGCACACCTTACAACCTGCGAATGTTTTTGTGTTTGATGTCATTTTCATTTAATCATAAGGATTGTTTTGTAACAAACTTGATCCCATGGCATATTCTTTTCTTGGGAAAGAAGGATCCAATGTTGCATGAGGTATATAATTCATTTTGGATAAATTGTAAAGGGTTGGGAAGTTGAAAATCACAAGAAAATTCTGAGAGAAAGCTCATTTTTCTAAAAAAAACACAACAAAGAACTAGAATAACTTCTTCTGTGTTGGATCTTCATGTATGTGAGTTGGTTACAAGTGTATAGCCATCACACAGCTTTGAGATTGTTCATGAAACTCTGCTCTGCTGATGAATCTAACAAGCTTTTGAGTTAATATGTGTTTTTCTAGGCAATATGGTGTTTGTTATCATTTTTAAATGCCTGCAAATATTTTTCATTGTTCTTGTTGTAATCTTACATTGAAAGTCTTTATAAATCACACAGAATCTCAATTTCTTGTTGATATTTTAGTGGCATTGGCAATATCATGTTTAGAAGAGCCTTCATCTGATAAGGAGATAAACAAATTTAAAATCACTTTACCTTCCTTTATTGCAGAGATTGCTTGTAAGCCTTTGGGGGCACCTTAGACATGGTTTGATCAAGTATTTTTGTGTTTAATTGAGTTCTTTACTTCAAGATTTTGTGGTAAGTTCTCAAAGATTGTGTGAAGAGTGTAACCTAGGTTTCTATTTATGCCTCTTCTAGTTGAAATAATATCCTGATTATTTGAAGCATTTTATCTGATAGTTGTTCAAGTATTGTAGAGGTTGTCAAAGATCTGATATATCCCAGTTTGTCTTGTCAACACCCTACCCAAAAATTCATTGAAGAAAATTAATCCTACCCATACTACCCCTGCATTGCATTGTGTGTCAACAAAAGGATCTAACCCATCTAGAAAAATGCACAAGGCAAATCAGGATTATACAATGTCTTCAGTAACCCTTAAATTGCATTGAAAATTATCTCCATAATCTAGAAGCGATAACTTGTAAAAGTTAGCGTTGGAGTGTTGATCATATTTTCCCAAGGCCATTTCATACTATTTGTAGAAATTGAGGGATATCTTCATCTCCTTCACCATTTGAGGGTTAAAAATATAGGTTCTGTTAACTTGGTTGAAAAGTCACAGCCTAAAATAGTTAGGGACAAGATCAAGCTCCTTTCTAAGTGTTATCCATCTCTCCACAAATCTAAGTGTCAGTTAGATCACCTCCCCAGCTACAAAACGACACACATCATGATCTATCTAACTTCAAGCTTCATGTAATATCTCTTATGCTACTCAGACTAAAAAGGAGAACAAATTTTGGTACCAACATGGGTTAATGACATGAGATCCCAGAAAAGTAAGGCGATCTGCCTAGTTTAGTAAACCTAGAAAATCCCACCCTAACCGACACTTGTCACCCTTAACCACCGCCGGTTAAGCTGGAACTGCCATCCATCACCTTTTAATCCCCAAAACAACCTTATTTTCGAGGTTGGAAAAAGGTTGGTGGATTGTTGAGAGATAACACATATTTTGAGAACAAGTTTCTGTGAGAACACGGATGCAAGGATTTTCTCTTGCAAAGACATCCGACATTCATCTAGTAACCACCCAGCACAGATTTGATCCAACAAGGCAAAAAGAAATGCACATGCAACCCATGCAGGATTTTTCCAATGTTTGGTGATCCTCAACAGCATTCAACCTCTTACCAGCACCTTCATTCATCACTCATAGGTTCCCAAAACTAGATTTCAAGTAAGTAGAATAGTTTACTCCTCTAGTTCATTCATTTAATTATTGTATCTTCATTCTTTGTTCTCCTAGCCACCTATTGACCTCCTTTAATACTCTCCCCTCCATATCCCCATTAAAATCTCACAAAACTTCATCCAAATAGCCTAATACCTCACTCCGACCAGCCTAGTCCCTTATGTAATCATAAGGGCGATCCAAAGCTCATTTTATGGCATTCCTAGTTTTCAACAGTAACCAGCACCGGTTCTCCCCAACCAGCATCAGTCACCCTTAACTAGCATCGGTCTCTGTAGTTACCAATACAGCCCAGAACAGTGACCTACCCACCTATTCTCACATCACCCTTAATCACCTGTGACCTACCTAAGACCTCTTTCAGACCTGCAGAGACCCAAAACCAATTACTTGACCTTTGTATCTTATTTTAAGTTAGCATGTTAGATTAGATATTTCTTATTGTGTTTTGAATGAGATACCTAAATCATTTTAATTACAATAATATTTACTTCATTACCAGCATTAAATTGTTTTAAACAATGGACTAAAATTTTTCTAGGAAGTATCACACTTCCTGGATCTAGCACACGCTAGGCAGTTCACTGCACATATTGTTTAAATTTTATTTAGTGGTCTTGTGTTCCATTTCAGGTAGTTCCTCCTAGCCAAAAGGAAGCTCTCACGATCATCTGTGGATCAAGGAGTCAACACACATGCAATAATCTATCAACCATCATTTCAACAGGTATTCCTCCTACGCCCATTACCCTATCTGTTTCATCAATATTCAAAGAAACATCTAAGAATCAGGTGAAACATTTTGGCATGCCCAGTGGGACCCATTCGGGGTTCCTTGCATTTTATTCATTCCTAGGAAACGTTTTCTGTTTTTTTCCCTTCTAAAAATCATACACATTAATTTTCTTCCTTGGTAACCCTCTTTTTCTTTCTATTTGCTCTAAAAGAAACCTTTCTTTTGGTGTACTTAAAAAGAATGATTTCTTCTTCTTTTCTACATTTTAGTGAAAGAGCATCCCTCTTCATCTTTGTGTGTCATCAAACTTCATATTTCGATTTGGGCTTAAAAATCATTGCATTTCATTCTGATTTATCACATTATCTCACATTAATTGAGGGCAACCTATACACTGGAAGTCATTCCCAGCTGATGGTTGACAAACGAATCATAGAAATCACATCTCTCTCTCTCTCTCTCTCTCTCTCTCTCTCTCTCTCTCTCTCTCTCTCTCTCTCTCTCCAAGTCTTTCCAAATTGCACAAATTCAAAACAAATACATATTCTTAAACAATATCTTTCCTAGGAATGCCTGTTAATGATCGCACTGATTTGAGGATTGGTAGGTACTCCGCAGCTCACTGCTCTGTCAAGTCATACTTCAAAGTGAAGGCCCACCCCCACCATAACATACCTGAAACCTCACCTTTTAGATCTCCTTATTTGTAGGAATCCATCCTCACCAAAAAATTATATTCTACAATTCATGAGTCAGTCTTTAAATAGCATAAGCTAAACAAACATAATAGAAAAGGCAATCTTAGGATCGCATTTTTTTAGTGTTTCTACTTGGCTTACGTTTTGAGGTGAGAGGTCATGTTCTTCATTCTTCTCATTTCTCCTTGCATGCTCCTCATCATAGTTGGTGTATTTTGGCTTCTTCTGAGTGTTTCTAGACCACATTCTCATTATTCTCATAATTTTGGGTTTGATTCCACATCATATTTTAATTCACAACCAATTTTCTTTGATTATTGTTTAAATTTCACAGTGACCGTCGTTGGTTACCCCCTAATCATCATCCGTTATACCCAACCGGCATTGGTTCACCGTCATTTTGGTTAACCTACCCAAAAGAACATTTATTCACCTTCTTCAACTATTCAAAGTCCCTGTCACTACTATCATTCCCATTGACCTTGTAAATCTTGTCAGTATTCAACATACCTATCAAATTTGGCATTATACCTTATTTTTGACCAACTGTCCATTTCCCACAGTGACCGGAAGTGGTCACTCGTAACTGGCGTCAGTTTACCCTGACCGGCATCAATTATCCTGTGCCACTTTCCAACTAACATTTGGTACCTAATCCATTTATTACCACGTGTTCTTCCTATTCCTATTGTATTTCTATGTCATTTACAGAAAGGCATCCCAACATGATCAGTACCTATTCACATGGTACTGACCCGTCGAAAAGCTAGTACCCTCATATTCCATGCCAGTTGTAAACTGCTCCCACCTAGCCCTTCACCACCTTCAATTTTATCACCCACCATGGAACCTATCCAACCTATCACTATTACTACCAAAGATGAGGAGTTCGCACAACTACTTGACCAAAACCCTACTTCCTTGCAGTTTTACCTTTCCCACTCGTCCACTCGAGATGCCTTGGGTCAGTAAAAATATGGCATGCCCATATCTACTCCCCTAAATCTCACTCCCACTCCTATGTCAGCCCCATTTGGCTCCATGTTGTCAACATCTACCTTGCCCCAATCATTTCACAGCTAGGTCATGTACCTGCTATGACTACAGCATCCGCTACATCTGTTGCACCCACCACATCCACCATACCTTTGAAAACCACTCAAAACACAACCTCATCTGGCTCTATTGTCTCACATATACCCATGGATGCACAACCACATCCCATGTCGGTGACCCCCACCCTCTTTCAAAACGTGGTCCTTTCTATTCCCCAATCATTAGCCCCCATTACGACTAGGGTCACCATGACCCTTCCACCTCCATAGATGTACTATCAGCAGCCTCTTGTTTCATATGATATTCATTCCTGGTATGTACCCCCTATTTCACTACCTCCTTCTCAATCTACCTACACGGTAGCACAATATACTGAAATGCCACCCTTGTTACATTCCCAACACCAATTTTTAAAATGAATTTGACTATCACTCATATGCATGAAAAAACTCAACAAATTCAATGGGGTATGCCAAAATAGTTTCATCGCCAATATCCTCTAGTAGATAAAAATGGAATTTTAATTGTGCAACCTCTCATAAGTAATAAGGTTATACAATATATTCAAAGTGAACATTTGGCTCCTTACATAGCCAGTATGAATGTTAGAGGTATTACCCCTTCTCTTATTTGTGATAGATCCACCAACCCTAGACTTAATATTAAATCATTTTAAAATTTCTAAAAGGATTAGATAAAACTTAACTCTTAAGTGACCTTAAAAATATCTCTGACTAAACCCCTTACTGGTAGATGTTTTATAGTTGGTTACAATTATGTCACTCTAATAAATCCATTGTTAAACTCAAGGTTTTAATCCCAAGCCTGTCTCCAACCCAAAAGTAAATTAAACATATTCATCAATTTGAAAGGTTTACCAGTAATTAAAATCTCTATACTCCATTCGCCAGTATGATGGATGAAACTATTGCAGACAAAAATAAAAAATGTTCTTTAACTGACATATACTAATCTATATTATCTTCCACCAGTGTCTTAGAACCTACTCGCTTAAATACAATTTCAAGTCAAGTTTCTCTTACCACTATGGAGGATGTCCTAGACAGATTTCACTGACCTTGTAGGTTGTGACTATCTTATAAAAATGTTATGAAGCAATCACCATGGCATGATAAGTTAAAGATTTGGGCCATCAATATCAGAATGTAAATCTAATTATTCACATACTAATTCGGAATCCTCACAATATGAATGATACTTGGATTATGGAGTCTTCCAAACCATTAATCAATTCTTAAAAATTCCTTCATAGGGCAATACTAATTCAGTGGTACTCAAAGCTGGTCTGGATCCCCGCCGAGATCAAAATGGAGGCTAATTGTTTTTCTAATCTCTCACATGTCTAAAATTACCATCATTGTGTAAGAATTGTGGAAATCATATCCCTATTGAGATAAGCCTTATTCTACTGTCTTAGAATATCTTATCACCATCCACCATGGTTCAATGATGATCTATCTGCCTTTGATAACCACACACTGGTTAGGATCATGCTCGCACCATGCCCAAATTGCCATAATTATTCACGACTTTCACTGTACAGCCTATTTATCGGAGCTAAAGGGTCAATCATGTGAGGAATGGTATACATGGTACTTTCAGTAAGTTGATTATGTCTTGTTACCATGCTCGAGAAATGTGTGAGTTAACCGTGGATAATCATAACGCACCTGTCGATCCAATGACCTGCATATTAAGTTCTACACCAATTCCTTTCCCAATCATGCCCCTTCATCTGATCAACTAGTGAGACCTCAACTCATGATAGCCATACCCATGAGGTTCATGCTCTTTTTTAGTGAAGTACCTGTTGCTTCCCAATTACCCCCATATTCCTTCCATAGAGGAGTTTCTAGCCCGAAATCCTCCTTCTGCATTGGAACCTACCTCTCCTATTCCTCCACCCATAGAGGAACACCTTTCACCCCCTTCATCACTCGTGGAGGATCCCTTCGCTAATATTGATACCATTTCACCTTTTTCTTCTTCACGTAGGGAACCATCACCCACAGCTACTTATTCAATCCATGGAAGATACTTGTTTATCTCCTCCACCCACAAAGGAGCACGCATCATCACCTCCACCCATAGAGGGGCACCCATAATCTTCTCCGCCTACAAAGGAGCACCCATTTTCTCCTCCACCTATCAAAGATCCAGTAGAGATACCTTTTCCTCTAGGCAAGCATTCTCCATCAGCTACCCAAGATCCTACAGACCTACTTTCGGCTCTCTTACACACAGAAGCTGCAACTAGCAAATTCCCTGTGTCTAAGACACATTTTATAGGAACTACTATTAGGTCCTCATCAACACCACCTACAGATGTGTTACTATCATGCTTGGCCGATTTCCTAGATCATGTGGACAAAGCCTTATTGTGGGGGTGTCTTCTACTTTCTGTTTCAACACAAATGCAGATGTCTCTTGATGATACTTCCACTATCCACCCAAAAATATTTCAACCAATCAAACTGGATACAATCACCCTTCCCACAACTTCTCCCATGACACCCATCATAGCTCAACAGACACCCTTACCCATAACCCAACATACATCTAAATCCAAGCCCACACCTACAGCATCTTCCTCGACTAAACTAATTACTACCTTAGGGGTCACCCCAACCACCAGCCTTACTCATCCACCTGTCAAACTAGATTTAGCCACATCCTCCAAAGTCAACACCCAGCCTACTCCAACACCTAAACAAAAGAACCAAACCCATATAACTCATACCCTAGCGGCGCCAATCACACTTGCATCACCTTCACCCTTTTCATCCGTCTTAGGACCCCAACCTCCCAGTATGGTTAAGAAACTTCCACCCGCTGGTAAACCAAAAGCATAATAGCTCACTCCGTCTTCACAAAGCTCTAACCTGCCCAAGCACTTAACATGACTTACACCTACACCTATAGCATCTTTACCACCCATACCTCTAATACCCTCAGCAACTTCTTCATTACCCACTACACTTCAGTCTCTGTCTCTCACACCCCCTGCTCGACCTGCATCATCTACCTTCACAGCACCTTCGTTATCCCCGTGGGTAACTCGTCCTCTTCCCCCATATAATTTTCCCTCTAGATCTCATACACCCATATCACCTTTACCCAAGAAATTGCAACCCAAAAAATAAAATTCGCTACCCTCTAATAAGGTAGTCAAAGCAACCATACACCGTCCTACCCATTCATCTACCATACCCATACCCAAACAAACATGACCAACACCTAAGACCACTCCAGCACCCAAAACCATGGTTCAACCCACTCCCCCTCCTGCAAGGACCATTCCTCAACAATCAGCCGAACCTACACCCAAACCCACTTTCACTTCCCATTGCAATCCACTAGCAGGGTCCTATGCCAAAATATTAACCAACCTCCTTGAGAATTCTATTATCACATTACCTTCACTCAAATCTTATGACCCCATCAAACCCAAACCAAATTGGTTTGATGACACTAAAATTTGTGCCTACCATCATGTGTCGGGGCAAGATGTGGAGAACTACAAGGCTTTGAATACCATCCTTATTGAGTTGTGTCCACCAGAAGCCAACTTTGATGATGATGACCTTCTCGATGAGGACCCTACTTCATCAACACCCATTCCCATAGTCCTTCCCTCACTTCCCACTCAACAACCATGACCTCCACCCCCACAACTCCTAGAGCCACCTCCAAGATTTGAAATTAACATGGTTCACATCAAAGAACTTGCTACACCATTACCTAAATGTCGTTGCACCTAGCTCACTTCACAAGGATTTTCTCTCATGGTAGTTTTTTGTCTGTCATGTTGTTATAGCACTCACCCTACACCTTCCCCATTTACCAACTCCCTCAGATAAACATGATCCATGTTACTACCCGTGCTCAGAAGGATAAAGGTAAGGAAAACGTAACTGACCCACAAACCAATCCTATACCAAACATATCATCTACACCCACACCTAATATTATTATCTACAGACCCACATACCTTATTTCTAATGGGGTCACACATCGCACCATGCTCAAACAATTACACCAATCTCCCCTCAAAATTTCCCTATATGACCTCATACAAACCTTGGAATCCCATCATCAAGCTCTCATGGAGGTTCTTCAAAATATTGAGGTTTTACCCAATGACCCTACACCTGTAGCCTCCATTATCACACCCCATCATGTAGCCTCTCTCACCAAATTTCCACCTTTATTCACACCTCACCCTACTCACCAAGTAGCCTCCTTTAGCTTCTCAAAGGAAGAGATAACACCGCACCAAACAGATGACCCAGATTTAACTATCTTCATCTTTGTCCACATCGATGATATACGTGTACAAAGTGTAATGATTGATGGGGGTGCTAGCATTAACTTCATTTCATTCCATGCATTCACTCAAATGTGCATACCTGACAATTACATGCATAAACATCATGTCATGTTGCGTTCATTCAATGACACTATCACCTCTACACTAGGCACTTTCATTCTCCATGTTCGCGTGGGCCCCCACATTGTTCCATATATATTCAATGTCTTGGAGGGGAAATTTCAACATAACCTATTGTTTGGTAGACCCTAGATTCATGTCATGGGTTACGTTCCTTCCACTTTGCATTGTTGTGTAAAGTTTGAACACGAAGGACACACCTATACCATTCCAGCTAATCCATCATATTTTAAAACATGAAACATGCTCTACCAACCCAATGACATGCTCATACCCATTAAGGTGTCTACCTCCTTGACCACTACCATTGCACCCACACCTCTGCTTACCAATACATTTGCTACTTCAAATGCACATACCTCCTCCATTCCTACCGCTGCCACAACCTCCACGGCCAACCCATCGGCCTCCCAATCCGTTATCTCCACCTCCGTATTGACCTCACACATATCATCTATTCCAGCTACCCACATACCCACCACTAATCCCTTAGAAGGCATTTTTCAATGCCTCACTCTGGGAGAATATCGCTTATATAGTGTCAACACATTCCTTACTCCACAAGAGTATGTAATTCTTCACAAACACCCTCATTATGATCACCGCATAGGATAACACTTCATTTATGGTCCTCCTAATCTCCATACCAGTCTCACCTATGGGGGACTTGATACTACCACTTACACAGCCGAACCACAAACCCGCCCATTTTGCGCTAACCTCCAGTCTCTCACCAATCACCATTTCACCCACACCTTCCTACATCGATGTGCGTAGAAGGGTTTTGGTTTTGGATTTTACGAATAAGGATACCATACTGTCATCCCATGTACCACCCACAAACATAACGACTGTAGTGATATCAGCTTTCCTAAACCACCTACCAAGCAAGCCCGCATTAAACCTATTACAAACGTCAACTCTTCTCCACCTTCTTCACCCGCTCCACCTTCATCGCCACCTTCCCCAATGAAGTCAATGGATCCAAAATCTATCCCTCCTAACCTTTTTTTTTATAAACACTATTTCCTTTCGGCCTTTGACTTATCAACGTGAGCACGAGGACATTTCCTCTCTTCCCATCCTGTACCCTAAAATGATCGATGATGATACACCTTCCATTAACGTTGTTCAATGTCAGGATGATGAATCTATACTCACCTACCTTGGTGAAAAAGATTCAAATATTCATCGGTCATTACCTTCTATGATGCAAATGATGTTGAATGAATCAACTATCGAGATCAACATCCATACTTAGGTTGACCCGCATATCCTAAATATCGGTCAATCTTTAGATGCTGCTGAACAGGAAGCCATCACTTATTTTCTCAAATATCATAACCATGCCTTCACTTGGTCTTATGCAGACATGCCTGGTATTGACCCCACCATAGTGGTCCACAATATCGTAACCATTCCCTACGCCAAACCCATCAAACAAAAGCTGAGGAAAATGCACCCTCGCATTGCCCTTCTCATCAAAGAAGAACTTCAGTGCCTTCTTTCTGTTTCCTTCATATTACCCATTATCCTCATTGGATATATAACATTGTCCCTATCACTAAGGCGATGGGGGGACTCTGCATTTGCATGGACTTTTGTGACCTCAACCTCGCTTTCCCAAAAGATGATTTCCCTCTACCCAATATTGACCAACTGGTTGACCTTACCGCTAGTCATGAGATGTTATCATTGATGGATGGCTTCTCAGGTTATAACCAAATCTTGCTTTCCCCAAAGGATCAACACAAAATGCATTCATCACCCCTTGGGGGACCTTCTACTATCGAGTCATGCCTTTTGGCCTTAAAAATGTTGGTGCCACATATCAACAGGCTATAACTTACATCTTCCGTGACATCATGCATTGTATATTGGAAGATTACATGGATGACCTCCTTGCCAAATCTAAATGCCTCTTTGAGCACCTTGTCATCCTAAAATCCATTTTTGACTGCCTCATTAAATATTGTGTTCACCTTCAGCCTAAGAAGTGTGTCTTCGTGGTCCTCTCTAGAAAACTCCTAGGCTTTATCGTTTCCCTACATGGTATAGAAGTTAACCCTGCTAAAGTCAAGGCCATTCTAGAAATGCCTCCACCCACTAACCTTAGAAAACTCCATAACCTGCAAGGTAAGTTGCAGTCTATTTTTTGTTTTATTTCACAATTATCTAATCCATGTCAACCATTTCATCATCTGCTCAAGAAGGATGTCTCTTTTAAATGGGATGATGACTGCCACAAATATTTTGAGGCCTTAAAACAATACCTTATCCAACCACCCGTACTCATTCCACCTAAAGATGATCGACCTTTCTACCTATACATATTAGCTACCAATCATTCCTTGGGATCCATGCTCGCACATCGTGATGAACAACATAGGGAGTAGGCAGTTTATTACATAAGCCGTAATTTTTTGGACTATGAAACCTGATACACCCATCTCGAAAAACTTTACTTAGCCTTAGTTTTTGTTGCCACAAAACTCCGTCATTACCTACTCAACCACAAAACCTATGTCTTGACCAATACTAACTCCTTACACTTCATGTATGCTAAACCTTACCAAAATCAACATGCCACACATTGTCTTATGCTTTTAGCTGACCATGACCTTGAATTCATTCATAAAAAGTCCATCAAGATCCAAGCTATTGCTGACCAATTGGCTGACACACCTATTTCTAGGGATCAACCCTCTAATCTTGACTTTCTTGATGAGTCGATTACTACCCTTTCCTTGGACAAACCCGCCTATCAAATGACATTGTTCTTCAATGGTTCCAAGTGTCAGCGTGGGGGTGGCGATGGTGTTATCCTCATTCCACTTGATGGTGAACCCATGCCTTTGTATTTCAAACTAGATTTTGATTGTACAAACAAAATTTCTGAATACAAAGCACTCGTATTAGGTCTCCAAGCCACCTACGCCCTAGATGTCAAATCAATCAACATCTTTGGTGATTCCTAATTGGTCATAAACCAAGTCAATGGTATATACTATTTTTCGTAATGAGATAATTCAAAAGTATAAAAATCATGTAGACATAATTTTGACCACCTTTGACCGTTACGCCCTTTAAATTGTCCCATGTTCAACCAACAAATTTACAAATACCATGGCTTGCTTGGCTTCTCAAATACCCGCTTCGCCTGCCAATTCTAAGATCTTTGTCACCATACAATGACTCCAATCACCCTCTTATTTACCTCATGAATTTTACTCTATCGGAACCGCTACCCCTGACCCAAGTGGCCTTTGGTATAAATAATACTCTGACTATCTTTCTCTCTCCATCTTACCTCCTGATCTCACCCGTAATGGACAACGTGCCTTCCTTAAAAAGGTCTCTCGTTACATCATTATGGGGGCCCTTCTCTATAAGCGCAACTTTGATGGTATTCTCTTACGATGCCTCGCCAGTTCTAAAATTCATGTTATCCAAAATGGTGCCCCAGCTCATTTTTGTGGCTAACTCCTTGTGTTCTTGCCTCTCTTGTGCCTCATTCTACATTTTTTTGATTTTTCAGGCACTCAAGGCTTTTTAGAAATGGCACCATCAGATAGAGCTCTCTCTCAGCTTTCCAGAAAGGTAAAGTTTGCCTCCTAACTCCTTATATTTTTCCGGTGGAGTTTTTGTGGAAAATTTTCCCATTTGAGGCCCGCAGCCAATAGGAAGCTGCCACATGGCAGAGGAGTTCGGGGGTCGGAGGCAAATATGAAATTTTTTCCAAAAGAGTATAAAAAGGTCGATTTTCAAAGGAAAACCCACGGAAAAGAGAAGGAGAGAGAATTCCAGAGTGAATCAGAGCTTGCCACGTCGCATCCGACCAGTGGAGTGTGGGGAATTTTTGAAAAATTTTCCAAAGACAAAAAAAAGGTAAAATTTGAAAAAATTTCCCACCGATCCGTTTTTGTGTTGTTTTTGCCCTAAATCTTCAAACGATCATATATTTTGATCTAGAGCTCAGATTTTCGTGTTATTTATATCATTGGAAATCTGTTAAAATTATCTACATGATTCCATGGTCAATTTCTAATTTTGGATTATTTTGGAGAGAGAAAATTCAAAAATAGTTCTGGTACATGTCCATGGCCAGAAATGACATTTCAACAACCAAATTTAATACAGAATGGGTCGCATTCTTCTCCAATATGGTCAAAAATGACAGGGTATGGGTTTGTAAGGTCCTCCATGCTTTTTTAATGCATTTTCCATCAATGAGGGATGGCTCCCATGCATTTTTCACATTTTCTCTCTCCTAGGCTCGACCCATGTACTGTAAAAGCTAGATTTGGCTAATTTCTTCAGGGTTGAACACTTTTTGGCATAAAAAACTTCTTCTTTCACCTCCAGCAAGTGATAGTTGTAAGAATCAAACCTTTTTCAATTATTGTAGCAGGTTTATACCTCTTTGAGGGTGGAATGCAAGAGATTTTTACATGGAATTGACAGTGTAAACTCTGTGAATGCTTTCAGTCCTCTGTTTGTATTGTTTTACTTCATTTTAAGACCTCTAATTACATCTATCAGCTTGTGTATGTTTTCCCTTATTGCATTTCATGAATTTTTGTCTATTTACATGGCAAAAAATGTTTCACCACTCCTTTTGGTGCATCACCATCTTTAGTTTAGTTTCATTTTTGCATTTTTATCCCTGTCTCCTTGCAATTTAGAGTAGGATTAGGATCTGAACCTCTGTAGTTGTGCAAATATAGATCTAAATCAGAGGAGTTTGAGGAACCAGCCTCTAATATGGAGATTCCTCTCTCAGTTTCACAAGTCTCACACTTGGAGAGAGGTTTCCATGTTGTGCAATCACACTGGATGCCTAGAGTGATCAACCTCAGAAATCTTGATTTGCATCCAGGGGTGTTGCTGATTTTGTACTAACATTTTTGGCATTCACCAGGTGGGACCTTAGAGGTCTCATTTTTATTGCAGAAAAGTTGATGTGCATCTACTACAATTTTATTTCTTGAAAAGAGCTATAATTTTCATATCTGGCGACTCCAAGGGGAAGAATCAACTGGTTTCAGCAGTGCAAGCCTGAAAACTCATGAGAAAAATCACCACAAGGTCAAGAGCTGGAGAAGAAGAGGTGATGTTTGAATATCTGCAGTTATCTCCAAGAGTAAGGAAAAGTGGGAGGAGAATCCAAAGGTCTCTATCTCCACCAAACAGAACTCTCTCAACTCCTCCACCTGGTAGGCCTTTCATTCAATCAACAAGGGTTCTAAGACCAATTAGAATGGCACAAAACAACCCCTATGTCAACTTCACAGGCAGCATCCCACTTGCCTTAAATGCACAACATCCAATTCCAATTGCAGCCTTGAAGAACATTCCCTACTTCACTAGAGAAAATCAAAATACTCCAGGTGATCATGTTAAAGACATTGCCAATCTTTGTGCAATTCATGAAATCAATGAGATGCAAGTTGCTGTCAAATTGCTGGCATCTTCATTCAAGGGGAAAGCATTGCAATGGTTTAGAAGCCTTGGAGCTGGTTCTATCACAAATTGGAATCAGCTATGTATAGCACTTCATGAGAAATTTGGAGAGAAGGGAGACAACTTGTCTCTTTTGGAGCAGCTGACAACCATCAAGAGAGCTCCCAATGAGCAGCTGACTGATTTCAACTTCAGATTTCAAAAGACTTGGGAGAGAATTCCAGTGGCAGTTAGACTAACAGCAGAAGTTGCTTTTCTCTACTATCTCAAGGCTCTAAATTCTGATATTTCTATGTTGATTCAGTCCATGGGAGGCATAACTATCCCTATGGCTTATAGCATTGCCATTAGGGCTGAAAATTGTTTGATCCAAGCTGGAAAACTAGCCCCTAGACCTCCTATACCATTGTTTCCAAGTTTAGAGAGTCCAAAAACCAATCAAGCACCTAATTTGTCTCCTTCTCCCACTCCTAGAAATCAGAGTTCAAATGAAGCTTCTACTTCATCTCCAAGTGCCCCAAATGAGCTTCAAGAAGTCATGAAGCAATTGCAAAACCTAGGCAATGAGCTAGTCACTCTCAAGAGGCAGCAAGCCCAAGGTTTTAGACCTTCTTACCAGCCCCAAGCTTAGCCCAATAGGCAACCATACCAACCACAAAGACCTCCTAATTTAGCTGCAAATATGAATCAAACAAGGCCTCCTGCCAATAGACCATTTCAGCCCTACAATCCAAATGCCATATCTGCCTCTAAGGCATTGGTGCCAACAAAAAACAACATTGCTCAGGAGTATGACTGGTGTTTTCCATGCAATGAACCTCATAACTAATCCATGTGCTTTAATGGTGCTTTGAATCAAGCATTAATGGTGACAACTACTGGTGTGGAGGGTGAGGGCACTCAAGGAAACAACCAACAACAAGAAACATTCCAACAACAATTAGCTCCAAATGATACCACGTTGGTAAATTGGCAAAGCAGAGAATTTTTGTGGCATGAATCAAACGGTCTCTCAAGGTGTTGCAGCCAACATAAGGTCAAAAAGAAGGAATTTGGGTGAAGAAATGCCATTAGCTCCAACCAATCCATGACCTTCTATGGTTCCACAAGTGGTTGGCAAACAAAATCTAGTTGTAAATGCACAAGGGCAGCCAAGAACAGCTCCTAGGCCAACTCAAATACCAGTTATTGTTGCACACGTGCAAGGAGTGAATGTACAAGAAAAGGGACAGCAAAGAGATCCTTCATCACCATTCAGTATCATTGATCAAATGAAGAAGACAAATGTTAATATATCAATGTGGGAATCCCTATCTATCCCAGGCCAAAGAGACTTGTTACAAGCTGCCATGAAGGACTGGTCCAACTTCGAATCAGCAAGTTCAGATGCAAGAGAAAGTGCTCACAAATGCTGCCCAGCCCTGAGGGAAATCATGGAGGACAGCAAGGTAAAATAATGAAGCCCCCTCCTTTCTATGTTTCATTAATCATTGGAAATTAGTTAGTGCACAATTTCATGATAGATTCCGGGACAAGTAGCTCAGTGATGCCTAAACAAATAGTTGATCAGCTAGGGCTTCAGTATGAAACCATATCCAAAGGGGTAGTGCAGCTAGATGGGACAGCAGTAACAACAGTTTGGGTGATTAGAAACTTGAGTCTTACCTTTTATGCATGTCCAAATGTTGTTGTTTCATAAGATGTATCAGTCATAGACCTTCCACCACTCTTTGCCCTATGCTTGTCAAGGGAATTCACAGCCAAGATTGGGGGATATTTGTCTGCTGATTGGTCACACATTCTGCTCAGAACGAGGTATGGAACTAAGGCTACAATCAGGTCTAAACCTATTGCAAACTTCCACATTGAGCCTTACACTCCAAGTCAGATCAACGCCAATTGTTCAGCATTTGATCAAGAATACCACCCAAGCACCAATGAAGCTGACACCAAGGTTGGGAGTATCCTGGATCTAACTCTTGATGAATGGGAAAACAAGGTACATGCTTTTGATCCTTATCAAGAAGTAGAAGAATCTGAGCTAGGGGTCTATTGTATACATGAAGAAAATCAGCCTATTCCTAACATCACCAAGCCAAACCACAAGGATGAAAATGAGGTATGGTAGCTATTTTTTGATGGATCAAGAAGTAGACAAGGTGCAGGAGGTGGAGCCATGCTTGTTTCATCTCAAGGAGTAAGGTACTATTTCATATTTTAAATTTCAGTTTGCATGGTCCAATAACACTGTTGAATATGAAGCCTTAGTGCAAGGGATGCATTGGGCAATCAAGAATAAAATAAAGAACTTGCAAGTCTTTGGTGATAGTGAATTGATTGTAAATCAGGTCAAGGGACAGCATGCTGCCAAGAATGATCTACTCAGGTGCTACAAGAACAGGGTGTGGGACCTCATGGAAGATTTTGAGGGTTTTGGCATCAAATCCATTCCTAGGAAAGAGAATCAAGCTGCTGACAGGCTTGCAGCAGTAGGGGCAGCCTTTGACATTGTGGAAAGCATTCAACAAGACAAGGTATAGCCAAACATCCACGTGATTGTGAGGCCTTCAGTTCTAGATAACAATGTCAGTTGGCAAGTGTTTGAGAATGATCAGAAAATCATCCATTTCTTGTAAGAAGAAGCCGAGTTCTCAGCTAAGAATCAAGAAAAATTGGAACAGTAGTATGGTGACCAAGTGGTACAGCTGAGAACTAACAAGCTGCCTAAGGGACTTATCACTTTGGAGTCCATTTTTGATACCAATGATCAGTTTAGAAAGAAGAAAGCAAACATTCAGGTCAAGAGAGAGGATTCAGTATCCATCTTGGTAGAAGAGAACAAACCATTGCAAATTAGAAAGATGACAACTGATCAAGAAAGGTATGAGTTCGTACAGCTGTGTCAAGAGTTCCCTAATGTGTTTGCATGGAGCTATGAAGATTTGAAAGGTTTCAATCCCAACTTAGCTCATCATACCATTGAATTGGATCCAAATACTAAGCCTGTCAGGTAGAAACAAAGACCAGTCAATCCACACATGGAGCCTCTCATGAGGAAAGAATTAGACAAGCTGATTGAGTCAAGAATCATATTCCCAATCAAGCATTCCAGTTAGGTTGCCAACTTGGTTCCAGTCAGAAAGAAGAGTGGAGAGATCATATTGTGTGTTGATTTCAGAGACTTAAATAGAGCATCTCTCAAGGACCATTACCCACTCCCTTCCATGGAGCAAATCTTGCAAGTTGTGGCTGGCTCCGAGAGGTTTTCACTACTTGATGGCTACTCTGGCTACAATCAGATTATGGTGAAGGAAGAAGACTAGTTCAAGACAGCCTTCACAACCAAATGGGGGACTTTTGCATATAGGAAGATGTCATTTGGGCTGTCCAACGCTGGTGCTACCTTCCAAAGAGAAATGGACATGGCGTTCAAAGGTTTGATTAACAACATGGTGCTGATTTACCTTGATGATATCACTATTTTTTCCAAAAATGCAGTAGACCACCTCTCTCATTTGAGAAAAGTTTTCACGAGGTGTACGAAATTTGGAGTGTCTTTGAATCCTAAGAACTGTATCTTTCTTGCACATGAAGGAAATATCCTTGGCCATATTGTCTCCAAAGAAGGATTAGCAATTGATCCAGAGAGAGTCGAATCCATAAGAACACTACCATTGCCAAGCCACAAGAAAGCCCTTCAGAGTTTCTTGGGGAGGATAAACTTTTTTTGGAGGTTTGTCCCAGATTTTGCAGCCCTTGTCAAGCCCATCACCAAAATGTTAAAGAAGAGCATGGCTTTTAAGTGGACAGCAGAAGGAAAGGAGAGTTTTGAAGCAATCAAAGAAGCCATTTCTCAAGCACCAACTCTCATCAACCTGGACTTCTCCAAGGATTTCATCCTCTATGCATTTGGAGGTAATGACACTATTTCCGCCATTTTGGTACTGCAGAACAAGGATAATGATGAGTAGCCAATTGCCTTCTTCAGCCAGAGCCTAGATGACTATGAGGTGAAGTACTCTTTTATTGAGAAGCATGTGCTGGCAGTAATCAGAAGCTTGAATAAATTCAAGCATTTAGTCTCAAACAACAAGGTCCAATTGCTGGTCTCACATGCTGGGGTTAAGGACTTCCTCCTCAACAAAGATTTGAATGAGAAAAGGGCAGGTTGGATCACCCGTGTCATGGAGTATGACATTGAGATCAAAATCACCAAGTTGGTAAAAGGAAAAGGATTGTGTGAGCAGCTAGTTTTGGGGAAGCAAAAAGAAGCATGCAATGAAGGAGAGGCTGTTTTGACAGTTCAAGACAGCCATGAGCCATGTGGCACTCAAGAAGAAAATAATGTTGCCCCCACTCCTTGTTGGACCCAAGGTATAATGCACTTCCTAAGCACAGGCCTATGCCCTCCAAAGATGAACAAGACCCAAAGAAGACACTTCAGATTGCAGGCTATCACATATGCCATTGTTGATGGAGTTTTGTTCAAGAAAGATGTGAATGGAGTGTTGCTGAGATGCATTAGCACAAATCAGATTCATAGGGTGTTGGAAGAGTTCCATGGTGGATTAGCTGGTGGTCATTTTGCACCGAGAGTGAAAGCTCTAAAAATCATGAAGGCTGGTTATTATTGGCCTAAAATTTCAGTGATTGCTATGTGTGGATTAAGAGGTGTAAGAATTATGCATTCTTCACAGGAAAAGAGAGACTTGCTGCCCTTCCATTGCATCCAATCTCAGTTGACCAGCCATTCATGCAATGGGGTTTGGACTTCATTGGAGTCATTAATCCTAATTCAAGTCAAGGGCACAAATGGATTTTGACAGCCACGGACTACTTCACCAAGTGGACTAAAGCAGTAGCACTCAAAGAAGCAAATGAGTCCAGCATCTTAGACTTTTATGAGGGGATAGCAACCAGATTTTGTATACCTACTACAATAATCTCAAATAATGCATTGGCATTCATTGGATCCAAGGTGACTGAGTGGGCTGTCAAGAACGGGATCTACCTAAGCACTTCATCAAACTATTACCCTCAAGGTAATGGCCAGGCCGAGTCTACAAACAAGAACTTGTTGAGGATCATTAGGAGGACTCTTGATGAGAATCAGAGGTCTTGGCATACCAAACTAAAATCAGCCTTATGGGCTGATAGGATAACTCCCAGGAGATCCACAGGTAACTCTCCATTCAAGCTTGTTTATGGAAGAGAGGCAATCTTGCCCATGTCACTTGAGTTGCCAACATTGGAAATAATGAAGCAATTAGAGTTGCTAGAGTTTGAGCCCATGGAGGTGAGATATGCAGAGTTGATGGAGCTGCAGGAGGTCAGAAATCAGGCATCCCAAGCAATGGAAAAGGATCAAGCTTTGATCAAAAAGACCTTTGATAGGAAGGCCAAGGATAGATCTTTTCAGTTTGGAGATCTAGTGTTGAAATGGGATGTGGATAGAGCAAAACCGGGAAGGCATTCAAAATTTGATGCCATTTGGAGTGGCCCATACATGGTCATGAAGTGCAAAAACAACAATGCTTTCCAATTGGCCTCATTGGATGGTGAAGAATTGCAGATTCCAATCAATGGAATCTATCTCAAGTGTTACTTCTAGAGGAAAATTTACCACCTTGTAAATATTAGATTAGATTTTCATTCCTCCAAGTGCTTTGCACATTGTTTTGTTATAGGTTAGTTTTTCTTTCCCTAAGTGCTTTGGCACAGCTTACTGTCCCTGGAGATGTTTTGTAGTCCTTGCTTCCATCATGTGATATTCCATCTTCCTCCTTGCACATTCTAAGTTAGTTGAGGTTCTAAACAGAAAATTTGATGACTCCATGCCCAATGGACTGCTTCAGGAAACTGGTATTTTCATCTAGTAGGAAGATGACCCCTCTGAGTCGCTAAAATTGTTATCCAAAATGGTGCCCCAGCTCGTTTTTGTGGCTAACTCCTTGTGTTCTTGCCTCTCTTGTGCCTCAGTCTACATTTTTTTATTTTCAGGCACTCAACGCTTTCTGGAAATGGCACCATCAAATAGATCTCTCTCTCAGCTTTCCAGAAAGGTAAATTTTGCCTCCTAACTCCTTATATTTTTCAAGTTATTGCTCGGTGGAGTTTTTGTGGAAAATTTTCCCATTTGAGGCTCGCAGCCAACAGGAAGCTGCCACATGGCAGAGGAGTTCGGGGGGTCGGAGGCAAATATGAATTTTTTTCCAAAAGAGTATAAAAAGGTCGACTGTCAAAGGGAAAACCAGTGGAAAAGAGAAGGAGAGAGAATTCTAGAGTGAATCAGAGCTTGCCACGTGGCATCTGACCAACGGAGCGCGGGGAATTTTTGAAAAATTTTCCCGCCGATCCGTTTTTGGGCCGTTTTTGCCCTAAATCTTCAAACGATCATATATTTTGATCCAGTGCTCAGATTTTCAAGTTCTTTATATCATTGGAAATTTGTTAAAATTATCTACATGATTCCATGGTCAATTTCTAATTTTGGTTCAGTTTGGAGAGAGAAAATTCAAAAACAGTTCTGGTACATGTCCATGGCCAGAAATGACATTTCAACAACCAAATTTAATATAGAATGGGTCACATTCTTCTCCAATATGGTCAAAAATGACAGTTTATGGGTTTGTAAGGTCCTCCATGCTTTTTTAATGCATTTTCCATCAATGAGGGATGGCTCCCATGTGTTTTTCACATTTTCTCTCTCCTGGGCTCGACCCATGTACTGTAAAAGCTAGATTTGGCTCATTTCTTCAGGGTTGAACACTTTTTGGCATAAAAAAAACTTCTTCTTTCACCTCCAGCAAGTGATAGTTGTAAGAATCAGACCTTTTTCAAGTATTTTCGTAGGTTTGTACCTCTTTGAGGGTGGAATGCAAGAGATTTTTACATGGAATTGACAGTGCAAACTCTGTGAATGCTTTCAGTCCTCTGTTTGTATTGTTTTACTTCATTTTAAGACCTCTAATTACATCTATCAGCTTGTGTATGTTTTCCCTTGTTGCATTTCATGAATTTTTGTGTATTTACATGGCAAAAAATGTTTCACCACTCCTTTTGGTGCATCACCATCTTTAGTTTAGTTTCATTTTTGCATTTTTATCCCCACCTGTCTCCTTGCAATTTAGAGTAGGATTAGGATCTGAACCTCTGTAGTTGTGCAAAATATAGATCTAAATCAGAGGATTTTGAGGAACCAGCCTCTAATCTGGAGATTCCTCTCTCATTTTCACAAGTCCCACACTTGGAGATAGGTTTCCATGTTGTGCAATCACACTGGATGCCTAAAACATCAATTCAGAATCTTGATTTGCATCCAGGGGTGCTACTGATTTACAACAATAATTCCTTATACAATTAAGGAATTTCGTGATGGCATATGTGGAGGTCACTTCAGTGGCCTTTCTATGGCTAAGTGTATTCTTTGCCTTAGCTATTACTGGTCGACACCCTCAACCATGATTATTTTCGATTATGTTAAACATTGTGTAAAATTCCAACAACACACCAACCTTCATCATACACCCATTTATGCCTTACAGTTCGCCCGTGACCTTTTTCCCATCTCTCAATGGGGTTTGGATCTTGTTAGAGTGAATAGCCTCCATTACTCCCAACAACATCAATGTATCATCACCACTACCAAATACTACACAAAATGGGTTGAGGCCATACCACTCATCTCCATGAAAGATGAGAAAAATATGTGAGTTCATTAATCATCACATCATGTTTTGCTTTGGTGTTCCTCATCGCCTCATCACTGATAAAGGAAAACAATTCAAAAACAAAAAATTACAAAAAAAATTTGACACCTTCAGCATTCGGCTAAGTTTCTCATCACCTTATTACCCACAAACCAACGGCCAAGCCAAATCCACTAATAAAACCCTAAATAAAATTCTCATGAAAGTGGTTAATGATACTGGGAAGGACTGGCATACTGCACTAGTATCTACACTTCCACTATGGTCACACCATTTTCTCTGGTTCTACGATACCGAGGTTGTTTCTACCACTCGAAGTCTAGATTCCCTCACTCTACATTTCTCTCCATGACATGCTCAATGATGATGACTTTTTTCAAGATTGTTTAGCACAGCTTGAGTTATTATACGAATGTCATCTTAACGCTCTTGATCACCTTCAAGTTTACCAAAAACGTATCAAACGTTCCTATGACAAATGTGTCCATGAACGAACCTTCCAAGTCAGTGACCTTGCCCTGAAAGAAAATCAACATGTAACCAAAGTAGAAAAAAGTAAATGGGGAAAACTTTCTCCTAATTGGCTTAGATCATACATCGTGACCAATACTTATGGATCAGGTGTTTATCATTTATCTTCCCTCGATGGTAAACTTGAACCTGAGCCCCTTAACACCTTGCATCTTTGACCATTCTATTGTTGAATTTTAGTCCTACATCACCTTTTTCCTCCTTCCATGCTCGTCCCTTGAGCGCTATCCACTTCATACACCTCACCAATTATTAAACAAGAATCATGTGAGTACCCATCACTTGTTATCTTCTCTTGAATATGTGTACCATGGCACTGCGCATATCATGATTCTCATCGATACTTTTCGTCTACCTTTAGATGAGATCCCATGGTCATTTCACCCTGCTTTCTGAAAAAGAATCCTATTCTTCACCTTGGTCTTGTCCATGACTTCAAATCCCTCGAATGGGACCCAACTCCTTGAGTCAAACTTCTAATAAAAAGATGAGTCCCTCAAAAGGACATATTCTTCTCGGCAAGGATAGACTACTCCCTCGAACGACATCTATGTAAATCCCTTTAAAAAAAGAGAGTTAATTTTAAGCTTCCCGCATCGATCAGCTTCATGAAGACCTCGAGGCATTCATTTCCTCGTCCCATATAGACTTTCCACATCGATCAATCTATCTCAAATACAAGTCAAAACTGAAAAAAAATTAGTCATGGACTTGCCCATTGTGACCTCGGATCTCTTGCCCAAAGAACATGCCACCTCATATCATATAAAATTACCCACCTTTCACCCCTCTCACCATTTACACCCCCATTTTCCTACCGCCTCAAGGGACCTCTTAAAAACCAAGACATTTAGTGATCATGTGACTACTTTTCACCTTTAGAACAATCAATTATGTAATGTCTTTAGGGTCTTATGTTCATCACCTTCTCCAAGGTATGACCTACTCAGTCTGATCCTAACCAATCAGGTGGCTTTATTGCCCGTTCTTATTTTTTTAACCATCTGTATTTACATCTTGATTACCTTATACAGGATTTTCTCCTTGACGCTTACCTTTGGGCTAATCTTCTTCATTTTCCACAGCCGACATCACCTATACCAATTTTCCTATAACCCACCCACACCTAACAGACCAAAACCCAAATCATGCCTAAAACCTACCAACTCATTTTCCTACATCCTCATATTCTTCCCTAGCTCATGAGAGAACTACATCGGCCTACGGTCCCTTTTCACTGGGACTATATAGGTAGCATTCCCAGGGCATGGGGCCCTTGCAGGTTAGCTCAGCCACTCTCTACCCTAACCAATTCATCTTTCATTTTCCTCAAATTACATTCTACCCTACTTAGTTTCCTTTTTATATCTAAAACTTGAAAATTAAACCAAACAAATAACAAGTTGTTTAACATTTTTATCATCACCACAACATACATTTATTATGACTACCATCATCATCCATATATTATAAAGCATCTTAAAAATATCCCATATTATCATTCATTATATAAATTAATGAATCACAACTTTAACCAATTTACAACTCAACCATGCCTATTACCAAATTAACTCAATCCATGCGTAGACCACCAACCTAACTCAACCATGCCTAACAATGCCTAAACCAACCTGACTCCACCATGCCTAAACTAATTCAACCTGACTCAACGATGCCTACCAACCTGACTCAATCCATGCCTAACCAAACCTGACTCGATCCATGCCTAAACCAACCTGACTCCATCATGCCTAACCAAAACTCACCTAACCAAAGTTTCTGACTCCATATCACAAAAAAAAATTAAAAGTCTCATAAAACACCGATAAAAATCAAGAATCTCATCCATCTCATCATATAAACAAATATGTGTGTCTCAATACAATATATAGGGATATCCCATCATGTCTATCTCAAACACATCGTCAGCACTCAAGCTGATACTTGATACAAAATGTCATCAGCACGCAGGCTAGTTTCATATATAATAAAATAATAAAATAATACAAAATCTCTTTGGCACATAGGCCGAGTATTATGCTCAAAATATACAAAAAATCTCATACATCCTCACTATCTTTGGCAGCCCAGTATGTGATCAACAATATATCCTCTATGATATTCTCTCGGCATGCAGGCTATATATATAAAAAAATGACTACAATACATCAACAATATAAGGAGCCATAAATCATCAGCATCTCGGTGAAATCCTCCATATCTGTGTCACATGTACCCTCCACCTCTTATGGCCCCAGTTTGGTGATCAGCTAACTGGTACCTACCCATCATGGGTGGAGGCTGGGTCCCTGTGCCTCACCTAGAGCTGGTCTCCATGAGCTGGTGGCCTCTCCATGATCCTTTGCCTCGGAGCTTGATGGCCCCCTATGCTCTCTACACTATGAGTCTAGAGATCTAGTCCTCTCACTCGAGGCCTGTTGTGCCCAATACTCTCCATAGGATATAAAATCTATCCCAGCCACCATCAACTGATCTTGGTAGTATCTGGCCTCACCTAGGGCATCCCATAACCTAGATATAGGTATGTTATGTGGTGGCCCCATAGGCCTCAGCCCCTGTACCTATCCTACGGGACCCTGTCCCGCTCCTTCTTGTGAACTGGGACCCTGTCTCGGTGCCTGTGGTGGTGCCCTCTACCCCTGTGCCTATATCTGGGCCTGTAAGGCCCCAATATGTGCTTTTGAGTTATGGCCAACTGGCCCTGTAACCCTGTCACTTGTGCCTATAAGGTAGCCACCCGACCATCATCCCCATCTGCATCTCCATCCCCACCCTTGGCCATCTGGGCCTGAAGACTAGCCACCTGTATGCATGTAACTCTGCCACCTCCACCTTTGAGCTGGCAAGCTATGTCTACACCATACCCAACTGGGTAATCATGATGTCACCACCTGACCCCTGTAGGGTGTCCCTTTGCACCGTGATGGTGGCTAGATCTGGCTGCCCCGATCCTGGGTGGTATGGCTCGTAAATGAGCTACCCACCACTGTCTATATCTGTCTGTGACCTCTAGCATCATTAATCTGCCTAGTCTACTACCTACTCCTCATACCCTGTGGGCACAATCAGGCTATGGTAGAGGTAAGGGCCTCTCCATGTCATCTCTCATGTACTATGGGAAGAGGGTAGAGGTATGTCCTGTAGCAGCCCAAACTATCCACCTAACTCTGTCAACCGGGATCATCTCATGCTCCCTAACAGGGTGACCCTTGTATCCATCTCAATAGTTAAGACTCAGCTAACTCATCATGCATCTGCCTATATGATGGGAAGTCCACATATGGCCTCCATATGATGTCCACTCCAGACAACCCCTCAATAAATGCTATAAATAGGCCACATCATGTGTGGCCCTATCTGATCTCCACTCTCCAATAACAGGCACCCATCACCTATACCCCACCCGCACCAATCTGGTGAAAATGCATCTAATCGGGGCATGCCCTACTAGACACACACAAACCATGTGCTCATAAGCCTAACAATGAAGTAAAAAGGTATGGTACATGTTGAACCTACAGAGCTGCCCATATGCCCATAACTCCCTGTATAGCTACACCATGAATGTTGGCGCCTAGGAAAATTAGGTTTGATCTATCATCATGTCATGGAGTACCACCATCAATGAGCTGGGAAATCTACCTCCCTCTGCATCTGACAGTGCAAAGCAGCACACTGCCTCCATCAATAGAACTACTAGCCTCATCTCCTCGAGATGGGCTAGGTACATCTCTCCATAGTGAATGCTAGCACTATGGAATGTCAGCTCAACCATCCCCTTTCCAAACACTGTCAGCATCAACTCCTCTGAGGACTTAGAGGAGATTGAATAGACCTGTGTACCCAATATGGGTAGCTACATAATCCTAAACATGTCCTTTAGGGTGACAGTCATCTCACCCGTCAGTAGGTGGAATGTGTTGGTCACGGAATCCCATCTATCGATGAGCGTGACCATTAGACTAGGCTGTTGAACTACATGCCAATAGCATCAGACCCCACTCAGGCCCACCACCTCCACATGCTATATCTCCTCAAGGGTCGTTCCACCATAAACTATCATGATCAGGGGTGGAACCATATCCCACATGCATAACTGATCTCTCCCCTGCATCTAATACAAACAACAAATTAATCTACATTTCTCATACCCATACTCACCCACTATTATTTTTATACACCCTATTTTACCTCTACCCATCTCAACCACCCAACCTGTAGCACTTTTGGTCCCTTACTCTCCAAAACCTAACCGGTGCTGGTTCTATCTAACTGACCCCAGTCACCCCTAAATCGGCATCAGTCACCTATTTTGTGAATGACACCGGTTCAATAATACCAATGCTGATTCAATCCGACCGACACCGGTCACTGTCATGGAAAAAACCCATGACCCCCAAACCCTCCCTTCTCAAAAAATTCCTACCCTAACACTTCTCCCACCTAAAATCACCTACACCTCCCCCTATACCTCATTCCTTCCCCTCTTCTCCCACTTATCTCTCTCCCCCCTCCTATTCGACATAATTTACCCTCCCATCTTCCCAATTTTATTTTTCCACCACCCAAAATTAAAAAAAACAACCCAATTTGCAACTCACCTAATCTATCTAACAAAATACAACAAGAGTTGGACACTTACCTCATCAATATGTCGTCGTCATGCTGGCACGTCTGGCCATTACACCGGTGGCCTTCCTGATACCTCTCTGGCCTTTGCCATCACAAAATATCTACCTGCATCTCCAACCAATTGAATCTCACCCACTGATCCTGTGGACGCACCTCTTAACAACCAATCACCCACTGCTCAGATCACCAACTTACCACTCTGTTCCATCTGGACACTTTTACCTTTTTTTCTCTCTCCTTTGTAATTTTCTCAATTTGCTAAATGAAAAATGAATAACAAACAACACAGATTTTTTGTTTTTATAACAAACCTGACCTAACCTACACTAGTTTTACCTTCATCAGCATCGGTCACATGCCCTACCTTATCATGATCGGTTCTAATCTATTGGCGTCAGTTACCATTGACCGGTATCGGTCACCCTCTCTTACACCTTGACCTAAATTTTACCCTATTACCCTGCCCGTCACTCTTTTTTCCACACCCAACCTTTACCCAAACCATTTACCTCACCCCCTGACCTCATCATTTACTTCCTAACCTCGTCCTCCTTTGGGGACTCGTTATTTTACCCATACCTTAGCCCTACCCGTGCCGTGACCTAAATACTTGGATCTGGAACATCGCTAGTGATCTTTGACCCCATGTGTTCATTATACCTTGCGACACTTTTACCTGTGTTGATTGACCTAATGACCTCACCTTGCCTCTTGCGGTGACTTTTTATTCTAACCATACCTTTGGTGTACCAAAACACACCTCAACATTCCTACTTCTGACCTAAGTTGTGTTTTTGGACCATATCCTATACCTTGGATACCAGAATCACTTTAACCTTGTTTGGATAAACCTATCGACCTTAGAAAATGTAGAGTTTGTCTGCTTTTCAACCTAGCAGCATGCTACAGTTTATACGTGTGTGTGCATTTGACTGTTACTACCTTTGACCCTAACCCATTATCTAGATTACCTGAGTAGACCTTACTTCTTTTTCCCCTGTTACCCACCTTCCTTTTCATCACATTTACCTTTTATCAAACCACTCACCAATTTTTCCTTTTTCCTCGTCAGTTCCTTGTTTGAGGGGGATCACCTCCATCCACAAATGGGGTAGCCACATCTTATTTTTGTTAGTGTCGCTTACCAATACAAGCTACGCAACAAAAAGGGGACAAATGTAGACACCCTAATTAGGCCACACTTCCCTTTGGTCCCTTGACAAATAAACACCTTGAACACATCCACCTAGCCATGGCCCCCTTCACCTCACTATAATATTAATTTAATTATTTAAATTAAAGTAATTCATTATCCTCACCATATTTATTATTTAAATCTCCTGATTGGGATAATGCCCACATATCCACCTCACCTAGACACCTCATAAAGCCACCTCACCCTAAGACCTATTCTTAGTAAGTTGCCATAACTAACTAAGACTTACCCAAACCCTAAAAATAAATGCGTACATTCCCTCTAACCACATTCCCGTATACTTACAAAAAGCTTCCAGTCTAATCCGTGGGTTGACGACATGAGATTCTAGAAAATCAAAGGGATCTACCTAGTTTAGTAAAACTAGGAAATCCTTCCCTAACCGACACTGGTCACCCTTAACCACCACCGGTTAAGCCAAAACCTCTATCAGTCACCTTTTAATCTCCAAAACAACCTTATTTTTTAGGTTGGAAAAATATTGGTGGATTGCTGAGAGATAACACATCTTTTGAGAACAAGTTTCCCTGATAACACGCATGTATGGAAGGACATCAAGCATTTTCTCTTACACAGACATTCGACATTCATCCAACAACCACCTAGCATAGATTTGATCCAACCAGGAAAAAGGAATGCACATGCAGCCCATGCAGGAGTTTTCCAACATTTGGTGATCCTCAATAGCATTCAACCTCTTACCAGCATCTTCATTCATCACTCATAGGGGCCCAGAACAAAATTTCAGGTAAGTAGAACAGTTTACTCCTCTGGTTTATTCATTTAATTATTGTATCTTCATCCTTTGTTCTCCTAGCCACCCATTGACCTCCTTTACTACTCTCCCCTCCATATCCCCATTAAAACCTCGTCAAACCCCATCCAAACAGCCTAATACCTCACTCTGACTAGCCTAGTCCCTTGTGCAATCATAAGGGAGATCCAAATCTCATTCGGTGGTATTCCCAATTTCCCACAATAACCGGCATTGGTTCTCCCCAACTGGCATCAGTCACCCTTAACCAGCATTGGTCTCTATATTTACCAATACATCCCATAACAGTGACCTAGCCACCTATTCTCACGTCACCCTTAATCACCTGTGACCTACCTAAGACCTCTTTCAGTCCTGCAGAGACCCAGAACCAGTTACTTGACCTTCGGATCTTATTTTAACTTAGCATGTTAGATTAGAATTTTCTTATTATGTTTTGAATAAGATACCTAAATCATTTTAATTACAATAGGATTTACTTCATTACCAGCATTAAATTGTTTTAAACAGTGGACTGACAACCATCTAGGAAGTATCACACTTCCCGGATCTAGCATACGCTAGGTAGTTCACTGCACATATTGTTTAACTTTTATTTAATGGTCTTCTGTTCCATTTCAGGTAGTTCCTCCCAGCCAAAAGTAATCTCTTGTGATCAGATGTGGATCAAGGAGTCAACACGTGCACAACAAGCTATCAACCATAATTTCAATAGGTATTCCTCCTATGCCCGTTACCCTATCGGTTTCATCAATATTCAAAGAAATGTCTAAGAATCAAGTGAAATAAATGTGTTTCACATTGTGGGGGGAGATAAAATAAACCCAATTTGGAAAGTATTGAGCGTCAAAGTCAAATCCAGCTGAGCTAACAACATATTAATGGAGGATGGAGGCATCAGAGGCTGAAGGACAACGAGTGACCTCTCATTAGTCTCCAACGATGGGGCCGCTTCACTAATTTGGTGGCACATGTGTGTTTTTCATTTGGAGTGGTGTGCCTTATTTAAATGTACAACATGTTTGATTTCAGCATTTCAGTTTGGTGTAGTTTTCAGTGTGAATTGAAAAATAAGAATAGAAGTTCATTCATGTTCACTGGTATGTGGCTATTTCTATTTCCCCTATGAAAAAACATAGTGACAAGAAAATAGCACAATCAAATGTAGCATCATGAGTCTTGATGAGGTTGAACAGTCAGATGTGTTCCTATTCAGACATAGGTTTGTGGTTAGCCTTTGGAAAACAATTGAAGGTTGTTCAAATGTGTTCCTACTTGAGTTCCAAAACTTCTAGGTCAAATGTGTTCCCTAAATTGATTGGTTTATAAGTAGATGATTCCTAAGTGTGTTCCAATTCTTGTCGGTCAGATGTGTTCCTGACAGTGCAGGGTTGAAAAGAATTTTATGTGTTTCTTCTTCTACCTTTAGTTCGACTGTGTGTTAATATCATGAGCAAGCATGGAAGGAAAGTTGCAGAGGAAGTGTGAAAGTTCTTTATTACCATGTAAACATTAAGGGGGGAATTTTAGGAATATTAATATTTACATAGTTGTGAGATTTACTTTAGTTAGTAAATATATGGTAATATTATTATTGTTTTAATAAAAATATATTCATATATGTTTGTTACACCCTTAAAAAATTTAAATGGGTAAGTTGTTTAGATGACTTCCTAATTCTTATGAAGCGGTTTTCCTATTTGTGTGGCTATATATTTTCCTTGCTTGCATTGTAAACTTACTACAACGGAAAGTTAATAGAAGAATATATTTTTGTTGTGCTCATTCATCTCTAACCAAATTTCATAGTGTAGTGCCCGTTTAAACAACCAGTTGAGACCCAAGAAACAATCTAGGGTTAGCTAGAAAAATTATGGGATAATTTTTTTTTTAATTTGAAGTTTCTATAACCAGCTTGCAAGACATTAGTTTTCACTAACAGATTCCAGAACAAGACCAATGTACTAAAACATATGTTCCCTTCATTAACAATATCAAGTTTACATGGTTCAAAATTTAGGGTTAGATGATTTAGTTATGTTTAGGGAGAAATTTACCCCCATACCCACTCTCTAACAGGCTCTGAGTTTCAACTAGATTTTTATCATACTTAACACTTCCAAAATTCCCTAAATCATTTCCATTGGATAGGATATTTTCTCACCTTTCCGATGATATAAGGAATTCCTCATAACTCCTTATAATTTTCAAGTTATGGGCTGGTGGACTTTAGGGGAGAAATTTTCCCAAGGGATAGTCCATGGGCCTAGGGATGAAAATTTTCCCCCTTGCGCGGGTCAGCAGAGCGGGGAGGAACTTGGCGCAGTTTTCCTCTTTTGGGTGGAAAAGTGCAAAATGCATTCGTGCACCCATGATCCTGGCGAGGGAGACACGTCTTGCTCCCTAGTTGGTTAGGAGAATTAGCGGGCCGATGAAGCCGGTTGAGACTTTAAGTCTCTTTCGCCAAAATTACAAAGGGACCAAATTGGTCTACGCTTACACCGACGCTAGAAATGACATGTGTCGTGTGTTGATTGGCATGGGAAATGGGGGCATTGGAAAAACCTAATGCATTACGCCAAAAGGGAAAAAAGTGCAAAATAACTCGTGCGGGCCCGCACATGTGCGAAGGAGGAATTTCCAAGATAGAGCGCTAGTGTGGGCCACGGAGGCAAAATGAAATTTTTGCCAAAGGGGAACAAAGGATGCTAAGTCCAAAAAATCTCCTGCACTTCCTCCTAGACATGTGTTAGCCTACAATTGGTCACAGGTTAGTGGGGATGCGGGAAAAATTTGGAGATTTTTCTAAGCCCCAAAACTTAAAAGGTTTAAGTTCAAAAGGGGTCCGTCTCTCCACCATGCCATGTGTCACCACGTGATTGGTTGTGGGCCGACAAGGATGCGGGGAAAAGTGGGAAAATTGTCCCAATCTAATTTTTTCAAAAAAGACAAGTTTAAAACTGGTCTGCCCTTCCAAGGTGCCATGTGGTAGGTTTCGATTGGTGGTGGGATGGCAGGGCCACCAATATTTTGTGGAAATTTTTCAAAGTCAAAAATTAAAGTTAACAGTTAGATTTATTTTACTTTTGAATGCCAATTTGAAGTAAAACTTCAAATGGCCATAAATTTAGCTAGGAAGCTCAGAATTGGGCAAACAAGGACTTTATGGAAATCTTTCGAAGCCCTCTTCACAAAGAAGTCATAAATTTTGAAATTTGATGAAGTTTAAGTTGTAAATTTGATGAAAATAATATGTATGGTTTTGGAAAGCAAATTGGTAGTCTTTAACTTATAAAATTTCGTTGAATTGTTGGAATTCTTACTTTCTCAACATGTCAATGAAACATGGATACTTATTCTTGGATAGATTTAAGAGATGTTTCAAGATTCAATTTAGTTGATTGAGTTGCAATTGATAATTTTCATCTTTTGATAGCAAAATGGTTGTGTAAGTTCAAATTGGTTTTTTATAATGTTCTGAGGGTCCTTTCTTATAGTGTTAAGGTCAATTTGAGTTCCTTAGGACTTATTGCATCTAAATTTCAATGTTTCATAACTTATTACATGGTGCAAGTTTGAACTGCTCATTTCTTTGATAAATTTGATTGCCAGGTTTGGAAAATTAAAACAGAGATCAACATTAAAGGTTCTTAAACATTTTTCCATCCTCCAAGTGTGAGAATTTATTTCCTTTCTAATCTAATGCATTCAATTGATTCATTCAACCATTCAATAGCAATTATACAAATCCCAACTTCCAAATTCAACTCATTTCACGAGAATAAAACACTATATTTTCCTTCATATGCATTCTTCATTCCAACAGAGTATTTGATTCACAAGAGAAATTCAATTCCAACACAATCATGGAAGTATGAGAAGGTAGAGCATTCCTTTATTTATTTCCAATAACAACTTGTACAATTTATCTCTTTTCCATTTTATTTCTAAAATACAATACGCAATGCAAGTAACATCCTTTCACATTTCCTTACAAAAAAGGCAGAGAGTAGAATATAACTCCTTTACATTTCACATTCCAAATTTTCAAAATTCCATTACCAACACAAGGCTCTTCTCATTACCAATTGTTATACAATTCATCCACTCCAAAGTGGGAAGCAATATAATGAGCTTTCTCAAAGAACGGACTGTCAAACTTTATATTCCTCTTGCTCACAACATAGTAACATGCTAGTTTCTTCATCTTTTCATCTCGATCACAAAAAGGAAGGGGGAAAGGAAACGCTCTCCACCCAACCAAGATATCTAATGATAAGGGAGAAGCCATCCTTCCTCATTGGCCCCCGAGCCCCAACCATATTGAAATAAGAGAAGAAATACAACACATGATAACAAAGGCTTCCATAACAAACATGCAACATTTTTACATTCAAAACACATTTCAAGAAGAATGTATTTCACAACTACATTAAACAAGTGCAAACAAAACTAAGGTTTCATCAAGGAAGCCAACAAGAGAAAGGATCTATGGGGAACTACTTATGCCTCTCAATGGGAAATGGGAACCCACCAGTACCACCCACCAAAATAAATCATCTCACATATCTTTACGCCCCCCCGAATTCCTCCTTATGTCCCCCCAAATTTTCTCCCTTATGCCCCCCAAAAGTAAGAAATGCAAGCTATTTCTTTTCCATGGTGGATTCCAATACCAAACTCCCTCCATAATAAAACTGATGCCATTGGCATTCCCTTATGCCCCCCCATTTTGAAGTCCCCATATCCTTCTCCTACCCCATGTCCTAAGTATTCTACCCAACCAACCAACACACACATAACAACATTCACCATTTGATACATGCATGCAAGAGAAAGAAACATTTTCAAAAGGATCAAGTTCCTACCTTCTTTATAATGGAGTTTGTTCCAAAATCAACAAGCTTCCCAATGCCACAATAACAGTCCAAAATCAGCAAAACACTAGCATGTAAATGAGTCCAAACTTCTTTCACAAACAAGGCTCTAAAACAGCAAGAAAAAAATTCTCCCCAAGAGGAATAAGCAAAGTTTCAACAACCCTCAAACAAGCAAGGAGTTCAAATTTTAAAGGAGAGGGAAGAGAAGAGGATGATGTGGATCCATGTGGGATGCCACATCATTCTTCCTCAACCCCAAGATCAAAGTCAACATCATTCACCTAAACATAATAAATAAAATGACAAATTAACTTACACACTCTAAAATAACCCATACCCCAAAAGGACTGAATTTAAAACATGTAAGAGAAGTGCAATTAAAACTTACAATTAGTCATTTCAAAATGCATTAAAAAGGTCTAAATTTAACCTCCAAACCATAGGTATGGTTGGTGAATAATTTTAAGAGGTGTGGGACAAGTTTAACTTGTCCCACAAGCCTCCAAATATAGCCTCCAAGGACAAATTGGAATTCCCAAGAGGATGAAGTGTTTCACACTCCAAACTCTATCTTACATTCTCTTACATATCCCTTACACATTTCTTACACACTCTTACAACATTACATTTAAGATCAACAACTTCATTAATTACATTCTTATGACATATTGATTTATTTATTTTAACACATGATTATCCACAACATTAACACAACATATAATAACTAATGAAAAGGGTAACACATCACAAAAATAAACACATGCAAACATTAATAAAGAAACCACATTAATAAATTACACAACCCCATGGTCACATATAATGGAAATCCCCCCATGGGAATCCCTAACATAACACAACACACACACACACACACAAAACAGTTGCCATGGTGACCTTGTTGAATTCACCCATAATTCCAATATGGTTAGTCTCCAGTCCCCCGACATTGTTGTGATATTTTAACCTGCAAAACACAAATACCTCCTTCAGCCTCATGTCCATATCAGAACATCCAAAATGATATAAACAACATCTCAAGATCATCTAAACATATGAATCACAACAACATCAAGAATTCAACATTATCATTTTCAATTAATTAATCAACTATATCATCATCAATAATCTTCCATACTAGGTCTACTCACAATATCCAATGTCACATGTACAAATCAACATCTATAATATGTCCATGTCAAATAGTATATCATCATCCACATATAAAAAAAATGTCTCTAGTAATCATCATGCATAATAACTTAATCCAGATCAATAATAATCCTTGATCTAACATAACTACCATCATACTAAAACAAAACATAATAATGTCCATAATAAGATCAACAGTAACAAGATCAGTATCTAAAAGTGTCAAAGGGAAGTGGGAAATACATCCCCCTCCCCTTAGACTTGACTTCCTCCTGGAAGTCACTAGAAAAAAATGTGGAAACTGCACTCATAATACTATGGCATCCTCCTAAGTAGCTGCAGTCTCATCATATATATCCCACTACACCCGAACCTGATCAACCTCTCTACCTCAAAGGCCCAAGGTCCTATGATCTAGGATGCAAAGGGGATCCACTATCACCTACCCCTGATCCCACACCTGTAATGATGTCCAATCCAGCACATGAGAAGGATCTGCAATATATCTCTTAAGAATTGAAACATGAAAGACATCATATACGCAAGACAAGTTGGGTGGCAATGCTAGACTGTAGGCCAAAGGGCCTATACACTCCAAGATCTCAAAAGGACCAATGAATCTAGGAGCTAACTTAGAACCTTTTCCATAATGGATAGGGCTCTTATGTGGTCTGACACGAAGGAACACCTTCATGCCCACATCAAAGGTATGGTCAATCCTATGCTGATCTACATACTTCTTCTACGTGTCCTACGCCTCCTGTAATCTCTACCTGATCAACACTACTTGTTGCTCCATGTCCTACAAAAGAGCTGGTCCAAGAGATACTCTATCCTCTAACATGTCCCATCTAAGAGGTGTCCTGCACTCTCTACCATACAAATCCTGAAAAGGAGCCATGCCTATAGAACTCTAAAAACTATTATTGTAGGCAAACTCCACTAAGTACAGGTACTCCTCCCACTTAGACTATTGATCCATCACATACATCCTGAGCATATCCTCTAAAATCTGATTCACTCACTTGGTTTTTCCATCTGTCTCAGGGTGATATGCTATGCTGAAGTTGATCCTCGTCCCGAGGACATACTGCATGGTAGTCCAAAAGTGTGAAGTGTACAAAGGATCACAGTCACAAATGATCTTCTACGGAATCCCGTGCAACCTAACAATCTCATCCAAATATACTCATGTCACTGCTCTAGCTGTATAAGTGGTCTTCACCAGAGAAAAGTGAGCCACTTTTTTCAATTTATCAACTATGACCATAATGGTGTTGTGGTGATATCTCGACATAGGTAGCCCAACAATGAAATCCATGGAAATGGTGTCCCACTTCCATTCTGGTATGGCATGAGGATAAAGAAGGCCTGTTGGATGTTGATGCTCATCCTTAACTCTCAGGAACTCTAAACACCATGACACAAACTAGGCCACGTCTCTACGAAGTCCTCTCTAATGATACAACTATCTCAAAGTGGCGTGCATCTTCTTCACCCCGGGATGGGCTGAATAGGGTGCATGATGTGCCTCTACCAGGATGTCCTACCTCAAGCCTCCATCTCTGGGAACATATATCTAGCCTCTGTGCCTGAGAAGACCATCTACCTCTAAGGAAAAACCATCAAACTTCCCCTCAAGGGGTCTCTGTGACTCGATCTCTACTCGTACTGTAATGTAGAAGCTGTCAAGAGGAAGCTGCTGAAGAATCCTACTCCACAAATCTGTGCTCACTGAGGTGGCCATAGCCACATGTCTCCATCTACTGAGAGATATCTGCTACCACATTCTCCTTCCCCTTCACATGCTCTATCTCCATGTCATACTCACAAAGAAACTCCATCCAATGCCGCTGACGAGCGTTGAGATTGGGCTGCGTGAAGAGGTGGAAGACTCAAATGATTAGTCCTAAGTGTGAATCTCCATCCAAGAAGAAAATGTCTCCATCTAACCAAAGCATGCACAACTATCACAAGCTCAAGATCATGGGTCAGATAATTAAGCTTGTGATCCTTGAGTTTGCGAGACTCAAAAGCTACTACTCTACCATCCTGCATCAACACACCTCCAAGCCCTGCTAATGAAGCATCTGTGCAAACAAAGAACTCACCCTATGGATCTAGCACTACAAGAATGGGTGTTGTAGTGAGGCACTCCTTCAGTGTCCTGAAGGCCTGCTCGCATCTGTCTAACCAAACAAACTTCTTTCCTTTCCTCTGAAGGGAAGTGATGGGGTGCACAATCTGAGAGAAGTCCTGAACAAATCTCTGGTAGTATCCTACTAATCCCATGAAGCTTCACACCTCGGTCACTGTAGTGGGTGCTGGCCAATCCATAATGGCTCTAATCTTGGAAGGATTGACTGTGATACCTTCCCCAGAAATGATATGGCCCAAATACTACACCTCTGTCTGAAAGAAAGCACACTTCTCCAAGTTCCTGTAAAGCTGTTGCTCACGAAGACACTGAAGAACCTGGCGAAGGTGCCCCTCATGCTCCTCACGTGTACGTGAGTATATCAAAATTTCATCTAGGAAGATGAGCACGAAGCGATCTAAGAAGGTCCTGAATACCCCATTCATCAAACTCATAAACACTGCAGGGGCATTCATCAAACCAAAAGGCACCACTGTGAACTCATAGTGCCCATATCTCATATGAAAAAGTAGTCTTATGAATGTCTACCTCTGTAATCCTTAACTGATGATAGCCTGACTTGAGATCAATCTTAGAGAAAATTGGCTCCCTTCATCTGATCAAACAAGTCATCAATACGAGGAAGAGGATAATGATTCTTGATCATTACCTTGTTCAACTGGCGGTAATCAATACACAACCGCAAGGATCCATCCTTCTTCTTCACAAAGATCACTGGTGCACCCCAAGGGGATACACTAGGATGGATAAGGCCCTTCTCCAAAAGGCCCTCAAGCTACAACTTGAGCTCATAGAGCTCTGGGGTGGTCATCCTATAAGGTGCTCGTGAGATAGGCTCTACTCCAGGAACTAGATCTATATGAAAATCAATCTCAAGTGGGGGTGGTAACCCTGGTAGCTCCCCTGGAAATACATCAGAAAACTCTCTCAAAATGGGATGATCATCTAGCGATGGTCCACTAGACCCATCCTCTGATCTGTCACTGACTGTAATAGCATACATCTGACAACCCCATCGCACACACCGCTTAAGCTGCATAGTGGAAATGGTGTGAATAGAAATGGGTCTCCTAACCCCTAAGATCACCAACTCAACTCCCAAATCATCTACACAAGCTATAGTCTTGTGATAACAATCCATCCTAGCCCTATGTGTAGATAACCAATCCATACCCAAAATGACTCCATACGAGCCCAAAGGAAGAATACAGAGATCTGAGGTAGTGGTGAAAGGTCCCAAATCTACAACACACTCCTTAACCAAGGAGTCTATAGAGATCTTGGCTCCTAGAAGCCATCTCAACATCCCAACTAATGACCCTTCCTAACAACCACCAGCCTGCATCACTCTACTAAAGATGGTGTAATAAAAGAATCAGAAGAACCAGAGTCAAACAATACAGAGGTAGGAATACCACCAATGCTACCTGTGGTCTCAATGACTATGCTCTGATGCTCTACCTAGCATGGTTCTCAACCACTGCATAAATCCTGTGGCTGTGTCCCATGTCACCTAACATTCGGCTCTGACATCTGTGCCTTACCCTTGTTAGGGTTATGAGGGAAATCTCTCCAAAAATGTTCCACAACTCCACATCCAAAGTAGCCACCTGATCCTCTCCAAGGAGTAGCACCTCCAGTAGGTGCCCTAGAAGTCTATGGCATGGATCCTGATGATCCTGGTGCGGTCTACTATGGCCTCTACTGGTGAGCTCCCACTGACTGAGCTCTAGGTCCACCCTGTGTCCTGATGGGACCCCTAGGAGGAGGCCCCATACTCTGACCTCTCTATGCATCAGCTCTCTATGGAGGTCTATGAGGTGGGTGGGACTGCTGCTACTGCTGTGGCCTAAAGGATGACTGTGTTGTACCCTAGCCACCATGAGGAAGAGGTACTAAACCTCTCGACCTACCATCTTGCATCTGCTGAATGTGGGTCTAGACTTGGTCTCTAGCCTATTGGGTCTTACCCTGAGTCTCCTCTGTAATATAGGCCTTCTCGATGGCCTCTGCTAATGTCTGTGGATAGTGGATCCACACTTCACCTCCAATATCTAAATTTAGGCCCCAGATGAACCTGTGAATCCACACCTGCTCATCCTGCATATACTCTACATACTGGAGTAGATCTAGAAATCTACTCTCATACTCTGCTACTGAAAGAGAAGCCTGTCGGAGGTCATGGAACTCGTCAATCCTCTACTGTATGAACCTCTGTGATAAATACCTACTCCTGAATCTCTCCTCAAATAGCTCCCAGGTCACTGTCTCTGAATCTACATGGAGCTTCTGCTCCTCTTGTCCTCCACCATACTCCTACTCCATCCCTCAGTAGATGGATCGCAACACGAGCTTTCATGTTGCTAGAACAAGGACAAAGCTTGAAGCAACCACTCAAGCTCACTAGCCAGGCCTCTGCCTGAAATCCACCATATCACCTAAGTAATGTGAGGGGCCAAAGCTTCAGGATCTCCCTGATGTGATCCACTGTTGTGGTCTGTCGGCCTCTAGGTCTCTCAGTACGCTCATCCCTAAGCCTAGGGCTCTGAGACCTCTCTCTATGCTCTGGAACTCTGTCACCCTGTCTCCTAGGTGGTGACTCTTCTCGGGCTGACTCCACATGGGAGTTCTCTCCTCTATGCTCCTCGCTAAGTTGAGGAGATACCTGACCCTCGATAGAAGGGGCTCTATCATGACTAGCTTCTGTCCTCCACCTAATCCTCCATGTAGAGTGGCATTGACATCCTGAAGGGTCTGTAGAATCTGAGGTAGAATGGATGCCACACCCTGATCCGGTGGTGGTGGTGGTGGTGGTGAGTCTGAGTCTCTGTGAAGGTTCCTCTCGCTCTGTCTGAGCCTCCTGCATAGACCAAAGTGAGAGTTAGTTCATTTTTCTAAGTTTATACAACTTCCATGTTTACTAAAACATACATATTCTTGCTAAGTTGTTTTCTAGATTTAAAGTGTGCTAGGTTTAAGTTTTCATGTCTCAAGTTTTCTAGTGTGCCCAATGGTCCAAGCCTTTGAACCACTGCTCTGATACCAAACTGTAGTGCCCATTTAAACAACCACTTGAGACCCAAGAAACAACCTAGGGTTAGCTAGAAAAATTATGGGATAATTTTTTTTAATTTAGGAAGTGTCTACAACCAGGTTGCAAGACATCAGTTTTCACTAATAGGTTCCGGAACAAGACCAATTTACTACAACATATGTTCCCTTCATTAACTAATATCAAGTTCACAAGGTTCAAATTTTAGGGTTATATGTTTTAGTTAGGTTCAAGGAGTAATTTACCCCCATACCCACTCTCTAACAGGCTCTGAGTTTCAACTATATTTTTCTCATACTTAACACTTCCAAAATTTCCCTAAATCATTCCCATTGGATAGGAAATTTTCTCACCTTTCTGGTGATATAAAGAAGTCCTCCTAACTCCTTATATTTTTCAAGATATGAGCCGAGGTGGAGTTTAGGGGAGAAATTTTCCCAAGGGATACATCCGTGGCCTAGGGAGGAAAATTTTCCCCCCTTGTGCGGGTTGGCGGGGCAGGGAAAAACTTAATGCATTTTTCCTTTTTTGGTGCAAAAGTCACAAATCATTTGTGTGCCCACGAGCCTGGTGAGGGAGACACGTGTCACTCTCCTGGTTGGTTGGGAGAAATGGCAGGGCTGATGGAGCAGGTTGAGACTTTAAGTCTCTTTCACCAAAATTGCAAGGGGACCGAATTGGTCCGCCCACACTGATGCCACGTGATGCCACGTGTCACTCAGGTATTGGCGCATGGAAAAAAGACGGGGGGGAGTGGCGGAAGATTTAAAATTTTAGGGTTAAAAAGTCCAAGGGAGAAATTTCACATGTGCCTTCACGAAAGGTAGAAAGGGTGCCACGTGTCAAACCATGGTTGGGTGTGCGGCGAGACAGGCGTGGTGGAAAACCCAATGCATAATGCCAAAAAGGGAGAAAAGTCAAAAAAACTTGCGGGCTTCCGCACGTCTCCAAAGAGAATGGCATTTCCAAGGCAGGGCAGGTGGGGATGTGAGGAAAAATTTGGAAATTTTTCCAAAGGGAACAAAAAAAATTTAAGTCCAAAAACCCCTCCCACTTCCACCTAGCCACGTGTCAGCACGTGATTGGTTGCAGGTTTGCGGGGATGCGGGAAAAAGTGGGAAAATTTTCCCAAGGTAAAATTTTCAAAAAAAAGACAAGTTTAAAACTTTGGTCCACCCCTCTAAGGTGCCACGTGGCAGGTCCCAATTGGTTGTGGGATGGCGGGGCTGCATGGACTTTTTGTGGAAATTTTTCCAAAGTCAAAAATTAAAGTTAACAGTTAGATTTATTTTATTTTTGAATGCCAATTTGAAGTAAAACTTCAAATGGCCATAACTTTTGATAGGAAGCTCAGATTTGGGAAAACAAGGACTTTCTGGAAAGCTCTTGAAGCCCTCTTTACACAAGAAGTCATCAATTTTGAAATTTGATGAAGTTTAAGTGGTCAATTTGATGAAAACAATCTACAGGGTTTTGCAAAGCAAACTGGTAATCTTTAACTTATAAAATTTTGTTCAATTTTGAATTCTTACTTTCTCAACATGTCAATCAGACATGGAGACTTATTCTTGGATGGATTTAAGAGAGGTTTCAAGATTCAATTTAGTTGATTGAGTTACAATTGATAATTTTCCATCTTTTGACAAGCAAAACGGCTGTGCAAGTTCAATTTTAATTTTTACAAAGTTCTCAAGGATCCTTTCTTAAGTTTTATTGTCAATTTGAGTTCCTTAGGACTTGCTACATCTAAATTTTAATGTTTCATTCTTATTACTTGGTGCAAGTTTGAACTGCTCATTTCTTTGATAAATTTGATTGCCAGACATAGAAAATAAAACAGAGATCAAACATTAAAGGTTCTTAAACATTTTTCCATCCTCCAAGGGTGAGAATTCATTTCCTTTCTAGTCTAATGCATTCAATTGATTCAGTCAACCATTCAATAACAATTATACAAATCCTGATTTCCAAATTCAACTCATTTCAAGAGAATAAAACACTGTCTTTTCCTTCATACGCATTCTTCATTCCAACAGAGATTTGATTCATAACAACAATTCAATTCCAACACAATCATGCAAGTATGAGAAGGTAGAGCATTCCTTTATTGATTTCCAACAACAACTTTACAATTTATCTCTTTTCCATTTGATTTCTAAATACAAAATGCAATGCATGTAACATCCTTTCACATTTCCTTTCAAAACAGAGAGTAGAATATAACTTCTTTACATTTCACATTCCAATTTCAATCTTCCATTATCAATACAAATATCTTCACATTACAAATTTCTATACAATTCATCCACTCCAAAGTGGGAAGGATTACAATGAACTTGCTCAAAGAAGGGACTATCAAACTGTATATTCCTCTTGCTCAAAAATAGCAGCATGCTAGTTTCTTCATCTTTTCATCTTGATCACAACAAGGAAGGGGGAAAGGCAACGCTCTCCACCCAACCAAGACATCCAATGAGAAGGGAGAAGCCATCCTTCCTCATTGGCCCCTGAGCCCCAACCATATTGAAATAAGAGATGCAATACAACACATGGCAACAAAGGCTTCCACAACAAACATGCAACATTTTCACATTCAAAACACATTTCAAGAAGAATGTAGTTCACAACTACATTAAACAAGTGCAAACAAAAATGAGGCTTCATCAAGCAAGCCAACAAGAGCAAGGATCTATGGGGAACTACTTATGCCTCCCAATGGGAAATGGGAATCCACCAATACAACCCGCCAATATAATAATATCACATCACACATAATCCTTATGCCCCCCCAAAATCCTCCTTATGCCCCCCCAAAGTTTCTCCCTTATGCCCCCCACAAGAGTAAGAAATGCAAGCTATTTCTTTTCCATGGTGGATCCCAATCCCAAACTCCCTCCACAATAAAATTGATGCCATTGGCATTCCCTTATGCCCCCCATTTGAAATCCCCATAGCCTTCTCCTACACCATGTCCTAAGCAGTCTACCCAACCAGCCAACACACACATAAAACATTCACCATTTCATACAAGCATGCAAGAGAAAGAAGCATTTTCAAAAGGCTCAAGTTCCTACCTCTCCATAATGGAGTTTGTTCCCAAGATCAACAAGCTTCCCAATGCCAAAATAATTAGTCCAAAATCAGCAACACACCAACATGTAAATGACTCCAAACTCCTTTCACAAGCAAGGCTCCAAAACAGCAAGAAAAATTTGCCCCAAGAGGAATAAGCAAAGTTTCAACAACCCTCAAACAAGCAAGGAGTTTGAATTTTAAAGGAGAGGGAAGAGAAGAGGATGATGTGGATCCATGTGGGATGCCACATCATTCTTCCTCAACCCCAAGATCAAAGTCAACATCATTCACCTAAACATAATAAATAAAATGACAAATTAACTTACACACTCCAAAATAACCCATACCCCAAAAGGACTGAATTTAAAACATGTAAGAGAAGTGCAATTAAAACTTACAATTAGTCATTTCAAAATGCATTAAAAAGGTCTAAATTTAACCTCCAAACCATAGGTATGGTTGGTGAATAATTTTAAGAGGTGTGGGACAAGTTTAACTTGTCCCACAAGCCTCCAAATATAGCCTCCAAGGACAAATTCGAATTCCCAAGAGGATGAAGTGTTTCACACTCCAAAATATATCTTACATATCTCTTACACATCCCTTACACATTTCTTACACACTCTTACAACATTACATTTAAGATCAACAACTTCATTAATTACATTCTTATGACATATTGATTTATTTATTTTAACACATGATTATCCACAACATTAACACAACATATAATAACTAATGAAAAGGGTAACACATCACAAAATAAACACATGCAAACATTAATAAAGAAACCACATTAATAAATTACATAAAACCCCATGGTCACATATAATGGAAATCCCCCCCATGGGAATCCCTAACTAACACACACACACACACACACACACACACACAAAACATGTTGCCATGGTGACCTTGTTGAATTCACCTAGAATTCCAATATGGTTAGTCTCCAGTCCCCTGACATTGTTGTGATATTTTAACCTGTAAAATGCAAATACCTCCTTCGGCCTTGTGGCCATATCAGAACATCCAAAATGATATAAACAACATCTCAAGATCATCTAAACATATGAATCACAACAACATCAAGAATTCAACATTATCATTTTCAATTAATTAATCAACTATATCATCATCAATAATCTTCCATACTAGGTCTACTCACAATATCCAATATCACATGTCCAAATCAACATCTATAATATGTCCATGTCAAACAGTATATCATCATCCACATATAAAAAAAATGTCTCTAGTAATCATCATGCATAATAACTGAATCTAGATCAATAATAATCCATGATCTAACATCTAACCATCATACTAAAACAAAACATAATAGTGTTCCATAATAAGATCAACAGTATCAAGATCAGTATCTAAAAGTGTCAAAGGAAATACATAAGCTAATCAATGTTAGCTATAGGACCATCCAACAAAATAATCAATTGTGATCTCCTCTCATAGAAGGACACTCATTAAATAATGTCTAAACCTCCTTTAGGAAAGGCCTTCTTCCCTATTCCTTTGAAAGTGGAGGATGGATTGGTAGTCCATGCGGAAGCTAGAAATGCAATTACAATAGGTCTTGGAGTAGACGAAGCAAGAGGTTTTGAACTATACTCACCCCTATACTTCTTCATAAAGACTAGTGGTGCTTAAATAGGTTGTAAAGATATGGTCCCTAATGGTTTCATCTCAAAGATTGAGATAGGTTGTTGTTAGCCCGAAATCACAGCACCCCCAAATGAGTTCTAAAAATATACTTTTCTAAGGCAAAATCATCTGGTGTGATTACATAACATTGAACTTTCCCCAAGGTGTGGGACCTTGAAAAAGTGGGAAATCTCTCTAGAGAAGGCTGGTTCCTCTTCCTAAACTATCTGCCATGACCTACTCTAGTGTAGGAAAATTAAATCTAACCTAATCTAACATTCCAAGGAACCAAGGAGAGAGAAAGAGGGAAAAAAATAGAACCTACACTAAAGCGGTGATACACCAGTAAAGGAAGAGAGATATTCTCTTGAGGGAGAAAGAAAATGAGAAAATAGAGATGAGGGAGGTCAGACAGAAGTGACATGGCCTAGATCTTCAAACTCGCCATTAAGATCCATGAAACACAACATCCTGCACCTGAAAATGAAAAACAAATCTAGAAGGGAGAGGCATGGAGAAACAACAAAATGATGTAAAGGGTTGAATAACACCACAAAAACATGTTTTTATTTCTCTAGAAGGTGCACAGACCATTACATTTCTGGAATAGAGGCATAAATACATTTTACAAGCATATCAGAAGGTTCACTGCTCAAAAATGGCATCGAGAAACAAATTTGATAAAGTTTCTCTATGCCCAAAATGTCTCCCTTTTCCAAAATGAGAAGTGTTTCAATATATAGAAAGAATAAGAGAGAGAGAGGAGGGAAAAAATAGAATCCTACTCCAACCACCATGAGATACACATCGAATCCTGCTTTAAAATTTCAACAACTAAATATCAATGCCTTTTACGAATCGGCCCACAATATATCACTTCTGGTTCGCCAGCGGATTGAATCAAATAGGATCTGGTAGTTGAAGAGCAAGAAGATCCTACATTAAAGGCCCAAAGACGTTTTCTCCATTTTTCACCTACAATTTCCTAAAAAATGAATTTTTTTATCTTTCCATGGTATAGAGGATGTCAAGACGTTTCCAACAGTGTAAGATTCGTAATATTTCGAGCCCTGAGTCGAAAGATATGCCCCTTTGAAATTTGTATCGAATCCATATAAATGGGTGGGAAAACAATTTGAAAAATGTGTCTCCTTTTGATATGGGACATGTGACAACTAGATTAGAGAAAAAATTGGGCTCGCAGGTCCATAATTTATCCTTTTCCCTTTTTCTACAAAAAATGCAAAACTCATAAACCCCTGCGGCCCCGCTACTTCCGCTTGGACATGTCAAGCCCTAGCACTTGTTCGAGCCTCTCCTTTTGGATTTCAACTTTAGAGAAGCATCGCACTGACACATGGCTCTCCTCGTTGTCTCCTCCATACTTAGTAGATCTTTGGACTCTTTCTAAAAAAATTTGAGCCTGAAGACTTCAAATCTCACCGCTTATTTTCTTTCTTGTTGCATAGGGTCGTTTAATCCTTCGCAAGCCCCGCCACTCCATTGTAGAGTCTCCCCTACAACCTTTTTTTTTCCTGGAATGTGCACTCATGGGTCTGATTCATTTCCTTCATAATTTCCTTATATGTATGACTTGTCTTGACCAAATTTTCCAGGGGTGAATTTGGGATAAAATTTTGGTGACTCATGGGGACATCTGCCTGCTAGATGAATTGACCAGTGGCCTTGAAGCACCCATTAGGCATGGAGTCAATAATGATGACCTGACACTGATCCTTCTTATAAAATTGACTCCCCGACTCTCTACACTTTACTGATCTCTTCTTGACTCTGAACCCACCCACGTGTCTGCACTCTCAATTTTCATAAGAAAATCTTGAAATGGAGTTTCTGAGAGTAGAAAATTGTATTGACCTGGGCTTTCACCTATCTCTAAAATGGACTATTTTGAAATGATGTAAGTTTCTCAATATTTGTTCCTTTTTTAAGATAGAAACTATTACAGACCACTATGATTCTTCTTGCCATGAATATTGAAGAGCCTGGCCTTATACACCCTTGGAGAAAAATGGAAAAAACTTATATACAAAGACCAAATCATACATGCCTCAAATGAGTCATGCGAAGTGTGCATAAGCACTTCTTCTTCTGAAATCAAATCTACCTACTCCTAAACTAACTAGATAGAAAGAATGCTAAACAAATCCTATAACTAGTAGAGAGAAGTAGCTTCCTTTTCTTGAGAGAGGAAGCCATGTAAATGATTTGACACTAAATATAGCTATCAGTATGAGTGAAAAATTGACTCTAACCCTGTCTTCCACCCAAATCATCAAGGTATCAACATTAATGGGGAATACCTCATCAAGTTGATTTGCATTGGACTTCTAGAGGTTTTGATGATGAACCTTGGTATTTTGATGCTCATCCTCATACCCTGGAGTAGGCATGACTAGTTTTGGCTTCTCCCTTAGCTCTAATGAACCCAAGTACCTGATTGGGCAAGGTCTGGTCCTTGAAGTTTTCCCATTACTTTGAAATTTAACTCCAAAAAGGGAGTCTTCTTGTGGACCTTCTTGGGTGGATTGTGTGAGAGAAATGATGACATCCTCCTACCTTTTTCCTTCCTCCTCTTTTGAAAAACATGGAAGATCAAGATCTTCCAACCTTGGTTCCAGAGGGCCATTATGGAGTTCAAGGTTTTGCACTTGAATATTCTCCTTCATGGCAGTAGTTTCATGTGCGTGGAAGATGGATGGAGGAGAAAATGATGTAATATTTATGGGCTTCTCTGCATCAAAGCAATCTCTCAAGTCTGACAGACAGTCTGCCTCCTTGTTGTCTTACTACAAGTGTTCTACCTCCTTCATGGTGTCCTCTTGATCTGCAACTTTCTCACCATGGTTTCTCTCTTCCCCAAACATGAATTTTGAAAGATCAAACTCTTCTTCAACATAAGAGATTGAAGGGGATGAATTTGGAGGAAGAACTGAAGCTTCCCTTGTAGCCTACTCCACACTTAGAGCCTCTAAAACTATATGGTCCTCCTCCATCATGGGTTTATCAATCAAATCAGGCCCTTGAAATGAAAGAAAAAAATCTTCAATGATGCCTTCTTCATTGAGTGGCCTCAACACTGATTTGATATCTCACATCTGCTCCTCTTCAATGGGGCTCAGGATTGATTGTTCCTCCACTTGTTCTTTCTCTTCTTCTGCTGCAAACTCAGCCTCAGCCATCACTGGTTCTTCAATCTTGACCTCCTCTATTGGTTGACTATCAAGGGGATTTTTGTAAACCCAAATTTGGTAGCCCAACTCTTTAGATTTTTTTTCATTTCTTTTCTGCTGGGCTCCTCTTCTTGTTATTCTCCTTGATTGGGTTCTTGAGTATCTTACCAACATAGGCTTGGGAAAGCAAGAGGAGTGGTAAGTAAAGGTTCAACCATATTTGCAATTGTTTTTGGTGGGAAGTGAGGTGGAAATTCTTGTTTATTTGGAGGGGATGGCTGTTTGGAAGGGAAAAGGATAGAAGAACTGAGATGAGGTGGAATACTAGGAGATGGAGAAATGGAATCAATGCTTGGGGCAGCAATTAGGAAGCTTGGAAATTGGAGCTTGGGTTTAGAGGGTGTTGCTTGAGAAATAGAAAAAGAAAAGCTATGAGATGTTGGACTTACCCATTGACGAGGTTATCTTGACTCCAACTCATAAGCCCTAATCTCCTTAGTCCATTGTGCAAGTTTGGGTAACATTTCAACCATGAAGTCTAGCTTCTCCTGAGGGTTGTAATGTCTTGGAAAAGGGCCTTCCCATGGAAAAGGTTCCCTGCAACCAATATTCAATGCCTTCATTTGTTCTATAACCCTTGACTAAACCATGCCAGCCTCCATTTTTTGAATTTTCTCCAATAAACCAGCATTCTCCACATAGATGTCACCATTGTATGTGTCCCATTGTTCTTGATAAGCTCCATCACCAAAATGACTTTGACTTTGCTCATATGGGTAAGCATAATGGTCCTGGATCTGATCATAATGCTGATTTGGAGGAATTGGGAAATGCATTGGAGGTGGATTGCATTGCTATAAGGGTGAGTTCCATGAAGGGAATGAAGTCATGATTGCACAACCTCATGGAATGGGAGAAAATGAAGGGGAAAATAATGGGTGGAAATGGATGGAAAGAATTTCTGCAACTTAAAGGATGGGTTGTTGACCAGATGGAGTTGCCAGATGTGCTTGAAAGTGCCTCCAAAGGCTGAAATCTTCACCAAGAGTACATCAAACCTAATGAAGTGAAGTGGTAAGGTGCTTCAGACCTATCACATCGGGTGTGCCAAAACTGTTCAACCACCATGAGATACACATTGAATCCTACTTTTAAAGTTCAACCATTGAATATCAATGCATTCTACAAATCCACCCACAAATATGTTGCTTTTGGATCCCTAGTGGATCGAATCGAATTAGATCTGGTAGTTGAAGAGCAAGAAGATACTACATTAATGGCCTAAAGACGTTTTCTCCATTTTTCACTTACCAAGGCCTGAAAATTTGATTTTTTATCTTTCCATGGCATAAAGGACATCGATACATTTCCAACAGTGTAAGATTCACAATATTTCAAGCCTTGAGTCCAAATATATGCCCCTTCAAATTTTGCATCGAATCCATACAAATGGGCAGGAAAACAGTTTGAAAAATGGGTCCCATTTTGATATGGGACACATGGAAGCCAGATTAGAGCAAAAATCAGGCTTGCAGTCCGTAATTTATCATTTTCCCTTTTTCTGTAAAAACGCACTCAAAAACCCCCATGGCCCCACTGCTCTGCTTAGACATGTGGAGCCCTGGTGCTTGTTCAAGCCTCCCCTTTTGGATTTCAACTTTAGAGAAGTGTCGTGCTAACATGTGGCTCTCTCCACTATCTCCTCCATACTTAGTCAATTTTTGGACTCTTTATGAATTGTTTTGAGCCCGAAGACTTTGAATCTTCACCGCTTCTTTTCTTTCTTGTTGCACAGGGTCGTTTTATCCTTCACAAGCCCCTCCACTCCATTGTAGAGTCTCCCTACAACCATTTTTTTTTTCCTTGAATGTGAGCTCATGGGTCTGAGTCATTTCCTTCATAATTTCCTTATATGCAGGACTTATCTTGACCAAATTTTCCAGGGGGGCGAATTTGGGATAACAGTTTCTCTAATTCATTCATCTTGTGAAAGAGAGTGCAAACGTTACCTGATGAAATCCCTTCATCAAGTGCATATGATCCTAAGGGTATTTCCTTCAAATTGAATCCTTCATCACAAATGAAAGGGCATGTGTAGTTAGTTGCACCTTGCACAGTAGCCTTGATCTTGAGCCAAAATTGTTTCAACACATCAAGATTATTTTGGTGTTCTAGTCTTAAGAGATGGAAATACATCATTTGGAAGGTATAAAAGATAGGGATGATCCTAATAATCCTTTGAATCAATTCTATACAAACAAATTGAGTGGTTAATGGCCCATTGTAATCCTCAGGGTTTGCAATGTCAAACAATATCCTTACAAATGCCTCGTTAGGGCCTACTAGGTCAAATATTTACTTCAAATATTCAGAGGAAATATCCTTCAAGCTAGGTGTCACTGTCAATATTTCCATGTTGAAAATATAGAAGTCCACCAAATATTTTTTACACTCAGGAAAGATGTGAATTTATATAGGAAATAATGTGCATTTATTAGAAATGCAAGCTGGGAAAGATGAGTTGAGTATAATCATGGTGAGATGACCTCTAAGATATGTATGTGATACCCACATGAAATAAATAAGTTTAAATTAAATTGAAATTATATAAAATAGAATGGTCTAATTGATGTGACAGAGTCCATGCAAGAACACTCAGCCCAAAAATACATAAAAATGTGTGTTCTTTGAGATGGATTCTCAAAAAGGGAAAAGGGATTACACATCAAATCAAACCATGTAGAGGCACTCGAAAATCATTGAAAATAATCTCTACTCACTTAAAAAGGAAATGATTAAACAAATAATATTAGAAAGGAAATTCAGCATCCAAGTTATTCTAAGAGAATGAAATAATGTGAATCACTCACAATTCGTCCACCTGGTAACATGAAAGTAGAATATTCTTCAAAAGAATAATAAATTATATGATTATATGTCGTAAAGGGGAATATTCTTTTGAAGATTCATACTTTTGGGGGGAAAAGAGAAAGATGAGAGGAAAGAAATTGTATATATGCTAGAGGAATGTTCTCGCATAAAAGGGGGGTTTTAATTTTTCTAAGCTTTTAGAATAAAATTTTAAAAAATGACTATACGTTTCCTGGAAAACCTGAATCAAACCAAGGAACCAGTTATTTGTTTTACTTTATCTATATCTTCTCATATAAAGATGATTGCAAGTGTACAGTCATTAGAAATTATTTACGCCATAGGATTTATGGTCCCTTGATGAGAAATTTTCATTTCTTAAAATCAATTGTGGTGTCTCCTGAGAATTTTTTTCTTTGTTCTTAAGGTAGAATACTTTGAAATAGTTATTTGTCTCCCCTTTTGCAATCTTAGATCAATATTTCCTTTCAATTACACTAGATCTTGTCTAGATTTGAAGCATTTTGGAAACTATAATTGCATTATAAATGGAGCTTTATTTATGTAATGTGATAAGTAGTTTTAAATCCATGTTGTTGTTCATTTGAGAAGATTTATGTAAGATTTTGAGTGTAGTTGATCAAGATCTATAAAGTTCTTGTTGATGATTTAGCATGAGATTTTTTGTTTAAATTATGAAAGATTGTGTGAAATCTTACACTCATGGGCCTCCATTAGTGCATACCTTCTTGTTAAAGGGTTGATACTAGCTGTGTGATGTGTTTTTGTTTCCTTAAGGCAATATTCAAGCATTTGTAAGGGTTTCTTGTGAAATCTATATAATCAACTTTATCTTGCTTTAATATCCCATTCATACACATAAATTATGACTCACAATTGTTAAATCCTTTTGAATTCTACATGTTTTCCCTACTTGTAACCATTTTTGAAGGGGTTTTACCATTTCTACCCTCCCTTTCATAAATATGTAGAAGTGAGCATCGATCCATACTGTTTAGAGTGACTTGAATTCCTATTTGAAATATATCTACATTATTTAAAGTGACAACTCATGAGAGTTAAATAGTGTTTGCATTGACCATGTCTTTCTAGGAATACCTTTCATATCTCAAAGATAATGTTTAGAGATCACAATTTCACCCATCATTTTTATAATCATAGGTCACAAATTGGGTCCTCTCACCTTCGTTAGAGGCAGAACCTAAAGTATTAGGGAAGGTATCCCATTTTTTGAGTGCATCCTAATCTTTTCCAAAGTCAAGTTCAAAAGAGTTAATCATACATGTCCCCAGCTACAAAATGACCATATCTTTGGTCTTATTTACTCTAAGCATCCGATTCAAATTGGAAATTTTGTTTGGCTCCCAAGGTGGTGTAGAATTGGGCACCAACATTCTCCTGGTGACATTGTTGGGGAACTATTTTTTTATAAATACAAAGATGTATCGACCTCTAGTAACGTGTTAAATAAATTTATATGCAAATACATGATCTATACTTGATCCTTTTTCAAGCTTTACAAAAAATGAGATTAATCAGATGTCATTTGTTTGGTATTTTCCTAGTTTAAGCAAGCTTTCCATTAAATTTTACTTGGATGGGTGTAAATATTGATGAAGGATAGGAATAATTGCAGAGATTTGATGAAATTTATTATGAAGTTTCAATTAGCAAGTTTTTTACAGTGATTTACACATCTAAGGTGCAAGACCATAGTGGAAAATCCACGTTATTTAGAAAATCTGGTAAATACCAATACCTTGAGTTTCAAATATTGTTAAATTAGTAAAATTTACAAATTTGGAAGGAAGAAGGTCCTTTTTCAAGACAAATCCTGCTAGAAATTTGTTTCCAGAACTGAGAAAGACAAATCCAATAAGAAAACAAGTTTAGAGAGCCTTAGGTGATCGATGGTCAGAAGAAGAAGTGGTTCCTGTTGTTGAGGGTGATCAACCTTTGATTAAAGATTATTATAGCTCTTTAAATGGTTCTAGATCAAGTGTTCCTTTTACAAATGTGTACACTCCAACTTGAGAGGGTCCTTCATTCACAACTCAGGGTATTACTCATTTCCCTTCTCTGTTACTTAGAAATAATAGAGTGTGTAGACACTAAAAACACATCACATTTCATCACTTTCCTCCAAAATGACCTAATAACCACATTATACATGGTTGACTGATTTAACCCTAATTCGGTCACTCACACCCCTTTTCACACACCATAATGACCCTTATTCACACACCCAAGGATTTAATTAACATCAATCAATTAACTTCCCCCCTTTATCCACTCATCAAGCCACCTCACCATGCCACTGGACCAGCCACCTCACCATTTCATTGCCCCACTTTTACCTCCACCTCACCCTTCCACTACCCCACTTGCCCCTCCACCTCACAATTACACTCCCCCACCTTTCCCATACCTAGCACATACCCTTATAGAAAGCCCTAATAGTGGCCACCCCACTCATAGGACCCCTCTTTTTCCTATTCCCTATTCTAAGGGTGGAGGATGCATGTGCTCCACCACTCAAAATCAAGTGGGGAAGGAATATTCCCCACTTTTGAAAAAACAAACCTCCTCGACATAACCAGTGTCAGTCACAGTCTGACCAATGTCAGTTAGGTGGGACCGGCATCGGTCACCTGTAAATACCCAGTTTAGACTCTTTCTAAAGGGTTGGCTAAGATTTTACACTCATTGGTTCATTGGTTATTCATTGGTTGACATCTTCATTCAGCATTGGCATTTGCATTATCATTGGCAACTCGTTAGAACACAACAGAGCCATCAGAACTCTAGGTTGCAACTAAAAGTGGAAGTATTCACAAGAACCTTTGTGAGAACAACCATTAAAGAAACCTGACCCAAATGGAGCTCAAGAAGGAGCTCTCCAACCAACCTCTCAGACCTCACCAACATTTTTATCTCCTCTTCATCAGTTACTCAATCTACTACACTCATTGGACTCCAGCTAAGTAGACCTCTTCATCCCTTCATTCATGTTTTTTGTACGTTGCTTCTCTATTTTGACCAGTCACAGAGAGCACCCTAATCCCCACTACCAAACTCTAACCAAGTCCCAGTGACCATCGCCGGTTAACCCTAACCATGGTCGATCAAGCTTAACTGCCATCAGTCACCCAATTGTCTATCATCTCCCCCTCCTCCTACCTAAACACACCCAAAACCACCCCCAAAGACCCCAAAAATCTGACCCTAAACCTACCATTCACCTAAACCTCACCCATATCCTCCCAATACTCTGTTCTGAGATAGAGTGGAACCTAAACTCCACCTACCTAGACCTTTTTCACTTCTATAGTGACCGATACCGGTCAGCCTTAATCGGCATTGGTCTAGCCTCAACTGGCATCGGTTAAACCGACCAGTGTTAGTCTCTATGTCTGTTAACACAAAGTAGATCAGTGACCTACCTCCTCATCCAAACAACCTAAAATATCCTACCCAACCCCAACCAGACCTTGTCTGTGACCTGTAGACTACCTAAACTACCCATGACCTGACCCTTTTTACCTGCATAGCTCTAGATTCTTTCATTTTCATGTTTTAGTTATTTATTATTGATTTATAAACAATGGATTAACAGCCATCTAGGAAGTATCACACTTCCTAGATCTAGCATACACTAGGCAGTCCACTCCTATATATTGTTTAACTCTATTTTGTGGTATTGTTTTCTTATTAAAGGGTAGTCCTTCCCAGCCAAAAATGAGTTCAAACAATCGACCAGGATTGGAAGTCTACACATATGCATTCCACCTTCTGCCCATCACTAAATAACAGGTAAACCTCCTACACCCTTATTTATTTCAGCCTCTGATTATACGCAAAAAGGATCGAAACAAAGTGTTTTGTGAAACTGAATCTTTGAAAAATTAGTATTTTTAAGATCATACCCCATTGCCTCAAAGACATCCTATTCATATCATTTAACTCTCTTGTTTGGACACCTTGTCAAAATAATATGGCTCAGCCTCCACCTAGACCCCCCTTTGTTGTAAATATTTTTAGACTTATAGATTTTCAGGGTATGGTAGATTATCCTAATGCAGTTTCACAAGAGGTGACAAATAGATTGCCTAATTTTCAAGGAAATAATCCTATCAGTGGTGACTAGCACCTCAGGCTCTTTGTTAATATTATGGAATATTTTGAGATTGAGTAAGAGGACATGTATGTGAAATTGTTTATTCATACCTTAGAATAGGATTTATGTGATTGGTACAAATCCTTACTAGAAAATTATATTGATTCATGGACTGAAAGGATAAATTCATTTAGATCACAATATGGGGACAATATTGATCCTAGGTTTTTCCTCTCAGAATTTTAAAATATAAAGAAGAATCCCAATGAACCGGTCCAATATTTTAATACTAGATTCAACAATATCTTAACTATATTTCCTATCATTTTAAGGCCAAATGATGAATCTTTTTTGATAAAATATTCCGATGCCTTTGATAAGAAATTTGAATATTATTTAAGGACAAAAACCCTATGAATTTGAGGAAATATTTCTCTATTATAGTAAAAATTGAGAACAATATTAAAGCAATATGAAATCCTCCTAAAAGGGAGGGGTGTCAAGTTGGTCAATCCTAAAAAGCCTCAGGCAAGCAAGGGAGTAGATCTGGAAGAAGTGGTTAAGACTTTAGCTGGAGTAGTGAAGGAACTTTCTTACAAACTTGCTAGAGCATAAAAAGTGATATGTCATAATTCTCAGGCCCAACACCAACCTCAAGGTTAAAATAGATTTGGCAACCATCCAAGAGGAAAAGGGCCCATGGGATCGAGAAATAAGAAACAACTACCAAGAGAAAATAAATTAGTCCCTGATCCATTAACTGTTAGGGTGTCCTTTGTTGAAGAAGATCATGTGTTTGACTAGTGTGATAAGTGTTTCCTCCCACATTCCCCATGTGACCTTGCTGAGGAAAATGAAGAGGTTGATAACAGTGTTACTTATGGTGATTTATGTATGATGGAATGTACTAATAGCTCACAATAAGGAGCTACTTCCATGGAGTTGCTAAGTGCAAGGACTGTGGAAGGATTTTGGGATTGTATACAACGGGTAATTTCTATGAGGAATTCCTTCTAAGGAGGACATGTAGCTCTTAATGAATATAGTGGTTTACCAAGAAAAGGAGTATAATCTAATAAACAAAACTATTAAAGGGGCAGGGCCACAAACTAAACAAAAGACTCATCTTCTCACCAATATACCAAATGATTTCCCCAAGAAATATGTGCCAAAAAATACCCAGTTACTGCGAGTAAATATAGTACCCATATCCCTACCCAAGCCATGGAGAACCTCATACCACAAGAGAAATAAATTTCCCTACCTCTCAACACAAAATTACCCAACTATATCCCCCTATGATATGGCTCAAATTTTGAGTTAGATCAAGGTTACTGTGCCCATTATTGAGTTTCCTAGGACTCCTTAGCATGGAAGGAGAGAATTTGAGTACTTGGGGTTCAAGGAGGAGGTCATGGCCTCAGTAAAGGATGTTAACAATGTTGATCTCTCCCCTATAATTGTAGAATTGGAAGTGCCAAAAGAATTGGAAAATTTGGGGGAATCCCCTAAATTATATTTAGGAACCTCCCTTGTTGAGTCTCAACTTGATTTTGATCCCTTTTACACTACTTTCGTCATTAAAGACAAAAATTTTCACAACTTCATGTTCGATTCAGAAGATTCATGTAATGTGATGCCCCTTGAAGTTATGAATGAGCTATATATCAAAGTAACAACAACCTTTGGAAATTTCATTTCTATGGAGTCAAGAGAAGTACCAATAATTAGATATATCAAAGGTTTGGTGGAGCAATTAGCAACTTACCATGGTAAGTTTTTAACTATGAATGTGGTCTTTATTGATTTCCCTAAAAAATGGGGTATGCTTCTGTCAAGGAAGTGGAATGCTAGTATGTTGTGCAAATGGACATGGTATATGCCACTATACTAGTGGAAGGAAATCTTGTCAAGTTGTATGGGGAAAAGAAGATGTTGCATCTAATTGAAGAGCCCAATAATGCCTCTTAAGAAGTACTGTATGAAGATGTGGATGTTAACAATTTTTTTGGTTATGCAGATTTCAAGGAGCATATTATCAATGAGAGTAAATGTTGTACTTATATCTCCAAGCTAAGAGACTTTTAATTTTTCTTTGAAACTAAAATTTGAGTGCACAAACAATATTTCATAATATGATGCACTTCTCTTGGGTTTGAGGATTGCTTGGAGATATGGTATAAAGGATAAAAAAATGTTAAAGGAGATTCAGAACTTGTGGTGAAACAAGTGAGTAAATTATATGCTACGAAGAATCAAAGAATGAAGGAATAAAAGCATGCAGTATGGGATTTATTTGATTTATTTGATTCTTTCAACATCTTATACCATGAAAAAAATGATGATGTTGCAACTAAAAAGTTGGCTATCCTTGCATCTAGGTTTTTTAACTGCACAATATCTCCTTACTTTAATTATGATCTTGAAATATTATCCTAACCATCTGTTCTAGATAATCTGAAACATTGGCAAGTATTTGATGATGATTCTCAGGAACAAAGGTTTTTATTAAGTGAAGGAGAATTCAAAAATCAATGTATGGAGTGGGAACTGATGGTCTCTATTTGTGATGGTAAAGAAACCTTGTTTGTAAAATATATCATTCAATTGAAAACCAACATAATTCCTAGGGGATTGGTTTCTTTGGAATCCAATTTTAATAATGTTGATAGGGTGGTTCATAGACACATCTCTTCTTCAAGGGATGTTTAAGAATATAATTTGGGAACTAAGGAAAGGCCTAGGAAGGTATGGATAGGGAGCAATTTAAGCAAGGAAGAAAATAATTCTTTTGTTGAGTTGTTGATAAAATATCAAGATTGTTTCGCATGGTCCTAATCTGAATTAAAATCTTATAGGGAATATTTATTTCAACATGAAATACCCTTGGAACCAAATGCTAAACCATTTAGGAAAAAATAGAGGCCTATCAACCCACTTCTCTCACTTAAGATGCAAGAATAATTAACAAAGTTGAGGGATGGGGGGATAATACAGCCCACAAGGTATTCTTCATGGGTGGAAAATCTTGTGCCTGTTAGAAAGAAAATGGAGATATAAGGTTGTGTGTGGATTTCAAGAATCTAAATAAGGCTTCCATGAAGGATAACTATCCATTTCCTAACATGGATAATATGTTACAACTGGTCACTGGATCTAAATTTCTCTCTACATTAGATGGATTCTCATGATATAATCAAGTGGTTGTGAAGCAATCAGAAGAATTAAAACTACTTTCACCACTCCATGGGGGTACTTATGTATATGTGATAATTTCATTTGGCTTAATGAATGTTGGGGCTACCTTCCAAAGATATATGGATGTTTCCTTTGCAGGTTACATTAATGAATTTAATGTAGTATATCAGGATGATGTAATTATATTCTCCAAGAAGAGAAATGACCACCTTAACCATGTGGAAAATATGTTAATAAGATGAAGGGAGTATGGAATTTCATTAAATCCTAAAAAAATGTCATTTTGGAGTTCAAAAGGAAAAATTATTGGGGCACATTGTGTCAAAGGAAGGGGGCATGATAGATCCTGAGAGAGTGGAAGCAATTGGTAAAGTTCCTATCCCTAAAAATAAAAAGGGGATTCAATCCTTTTTTGGTCAAATTAATTTTATCAGGAGGTTTATTTCTAATTTTTCTGAGATAACCATTCCTATAACAAGCATGCTGAAAAAGGACCAAATCATCAAATGGGAAGAAGGAGCCATCTAAGCTTTCAATGGAATAAAAGAATCATTGAAGAATTCCCCAATACTAGCAAGTCCTGATTATAAAAAGGTTTTTAGATATTCTCTTTTTCATCTGAGAATACCATTCCATCATTGTTATTGCAAAAGGATGATGAAGGAAATGAAATACCTATTTCTTTTTTCAGTAAAGCCTTACAAGTTGCTGAGTTGAAGTACACTATCATGGAAAAATATGATTTTTCTTTGGTAAGAACTACCAAAAATTTTAGGCCTTACATCTTGAGTTCCAAGATTGTATTCTATGTTCCCCATACAATGGTTAAGGATATTTTATCAGAGATGGAAATTTCTAGCAAAATATTTCATTGGGTGAACAAGCTACAAGAATATGATATGGATATACAGACCACCAAATTGGTTAGGGGTTTGGGCCTTTCAAAGTTGATGGTAGAAAGCAACTTGCAAGTAATGGAGATAAATGAATTTAAAGAAGGACATATGGATGTTCAAGAGAAGATACTAAATTCCACATGGTATAAATATTAAATATTTTACCTCATAAATTTGGAGTGTCCAAGTCATTTAGACAAAAATCAGAGAAGGACACTGAAATTGGCCTCCCAAAAATATGTTATAACTAAACTATGGGTTGGCTTGGAAAAATCCTAAGGAGGGTCCTCTTGAGATGCATCACAGAAGAATAATCCCCCAAGATTATTGTTTAACTACATGGGGGTGTATGTGGAGGTCATTTTGTAGGAAGAGTGACTGCTCATAAGATTTTGAGAGTAGGTTACTGGTGGCCAACACTTTTTAAAGATGCATTTTTGTTAGTTCGAAAGTGTGAAAGTTGTCAAAGGTTCTCTAGGAGGATGAAAGCTTCAAGTACTTTACCCTTGCAACTAGTATTAGTAGAAGCTCTTTTCAAACAATGGGGGATGGATTTTATTAGAGAAATCTTAGATTCTTCCAGTGCTGGAAATATATGGATCTTGGTTACCATTGACTACTTCACCAAGTGGGTTGAAGTTATCCCCACCAAGAAGGAAACTCACCAAATAGTCATGGATTTCATTTTGAATAATATAATTTATAGGTTTGGAGTACCTAAAAATATTTTTTGATAATGTTATGAGATTTAGGGTTAAACCATTAGTAACTATGTGTCAAGAGTATGGAATCAGTCTAACATATGCATCTAATTACAATCCTTAAGGGGAATGGTCAAGCTGAATCAAGTAATAAAATTTTCTCAAGATAATTAGGAGGACATTGGAAGTGAATAAAATAAAGTGGGGTGATCAGCTAAAATTTTCTTTGTGGGCAGATAGGATCACTGCTAAAAGAGCTACTGGAAAAATGTCCCTTTGAATTAGTTTATGGAGTTTAGGATCTTTTACCCTTACATATGTAATTGTCTTCCTATTAATTCATGCAAAAACTTGAAGATGAAGAAGTAAACCCCTACAAATCCAGGATAAATCAGATAGTGGAATTGGATGAAGAAAGAAGGGAATCTCACCAAAGACACCTCAAGTTTAGGGAGAATCTTAAGAAAATATTTGATAAAAAGGTGACCCCTAGAAATTTTAATGTTGGAGACCTTGTTTTTTTGTAGGACAGCAGGCATGAGGAAAAAGGAAATACATGGAAAGTTTGATGCCTTGTGGATGGGTCCTTATTCTATTGATATAAGAGATTGGTGAGCATACCTTATTCTTGGAAGATATTGGATGGAGAATTTACTAGAGTTTCATGTTAATGGCAGGCATCTTAAACACTTTCTGGATTGAACACATACAATCAAGGTATGAAATTTTGTATATGTATAGTTTTGTTGGTGTTTTTTTTTTTTCTTGTTTTTTTTTTGTTTCCCTTTTCATTTTCTTGGTCTATAGTGACCAAGTTGCCTTGGTATTTTGGTGTGTTTTTGTGAAATTATGTTGGCCCTGTTTGACCTTGTACATGTTTTTGAATGACTCCATTTCCCAATGGACTAAGGCACTTGGTTTGTGAAATTTTTATTTTATTTAGTTCTTATGGCACCCACAGGGGGTGCCCATCCCTAATTCGGAGCCAGTGTTAGTACTTAATTTAATCTCGCCCTTTTATCAAATGTGTGTCTTTGAAAATTTTCCTTTGACTGGTTTGTCAATGTTTAAAGAACATGTGCGTAAAAGATAAAATAATGTTAATGTGAAAAAACTCTCATTTTTAGGTCATGAATCCTCTTTTTTCAGTTGAGGAATGTGATAATCATGTCATCCCTATAAAATCCTTGTAAAAAAAATTGATTATTAATCGGGTTTAACCTTGAAAATTCTCCTTGTATATCATCCTTTAGACCTTCATTGACAAATTTCATATTTTATTCCACCACATGAAGATACATGGCATGTTTCCATTGGTTGCATTGTAACAGCGGGATCGGTTTGCAAAGTTACACTATTCACATAATCAATACAAAGTTCAAACTTAGCCCTGAGGCCTGATGCAATATTCCCATGAATATTCATGTCAAAGGATGCAAAGAGGATAAATTTAGCCCACTTCTAGAAAAGGAATACATGTCAGAATAAGATTGGAGCGGGGAATCAGAGGACAATGATGTATTTTTATGACAATGATCTGATGGAGTGTAAATTGCAATAAAATCTCTGAGGCCTGCCAAGGACACGTGTCGTGTTCTCAACAAAATTCAAAGAGATGGGGTTTCAGGTCAACTGGGGTAGTTTTGTACCCAGTCAGGAAAATAGAATAAATATGTCAAAAAAGTCCCGCAACTTTGCTACCTCTAAGATCTAGACACATGTCATGCTCTTAGTGAAAATCAAAAAATGGGACTCAGGTCAAATCTGTGAACTGCATTACATGTTTGAAAGATAGTGAAAAAGTGCAAAAAGACTCCCTGAGCCCTTGAAAAGCATTAAATTGATCCACGTGGATGGTCCAAATTCAAATGGAAAAATTAGGATAGATGGTTAGGATGTAATGCATTTATGATTACTACCATTAATGTTTTTTTTCACGAATCAAAGCAAAATTATTTGAAACATTCAAACACTTCAAGTATTTACTATTGCATACAAATATCTGGGGTGTCCCTAGTTATGATAATTCATGAAGGAGTAAAGGAAAATTGATTGAGAAGTGTTGATATTGATCCTCGAGAGTTTGAAATCAAAGAATTAGGGGAGAGTTCAATTGACATTAGCATGAAAAATGGGTAAGACTTGTACTGGATTCGTATTTTTCATTGTTTGATTCATAATTTGTAAAATATTAAAGGGATAAAGTTAGGGTATAGAAAAATGAATCCATTATAGTTTATTTTTCACATCACATCCAGTATCACCAGTGACTTGGATAAAATCATAGACACGAACTTGGTAAATGTTGATTTGAATGATTTTTTGTAAAGGCTCAATAAAACAGATAAAATTGAATTCATGAGAGTAATTGAGGCCAGTAATATTTCCCTAGTTGTTGTCACACCTACCTTAGTGCATTATCCTGAGCTAGTAAGGCTTTGTGCTATAAATTATGATTGGGAGAAAAAGGAGATTTTGGATGGAAGTGGTGAGGTAGTTCTGACTCTAACACCCAAAGATTTTAGGGTAATGTTGAGGTTACCAAGAATCAAGACACCGGTAACCTTAACCATTGAATCATAGCTCTTAAGGACTTCGAATCCAAAAATAAGGATTATATCAGTGTCATAAACATTGATTGGTTGTTAAAAGATAAAACATTCACTACTATATTCCATAAAATATTGGTTAGGGCACAGTTTGTAGAGGAGGTAGAAGATTTAATTGTGTTGTTAAGCAGAATGGTTGGCCTAGAAATGGATAATGAATTCAAGGGAATATATGTGCCCATACATCTACGTTATTTTAGAAAAGAAGGGAATTTTTTTTTGGGAAACACTCATAGCTGATTCAATTCATACACATCTTTTAGCACTGCCCACAAAAATCAACATGGGTGGTATTGTGGAGCTTGAATTTTATATGATGACATACCTGATATAAAATATTGCAGGCCATACACATTTTCCTAGCCTTTGAACACAGGACATGTCTCAAAGAAAATAAATTTCATGAGATTTATCCCCAATTGCAATTGAGCAATTAGAAAGGAAATGTGAGACTGGTAAATGAAGCATTCTTTGCATCTGTGATATGTTTATTCATACCTGGGTGGGAACAATACAGAATATCAGAAGAAGTTAGGAATGTAATAATGGATTATGGTTGTTTCTTTATCCAATATAGGTTATTCACTTACATTTGAGCTAGTGGGTTTGATGGGAAGCCATGCAAGTTTCCTAGATATTTAGATGATAAGATGGCCTTGTGTGAACTTTCAAGACAACTAACACCAGTTCACAAGTTGATTGCTGGAAAGCACAAAAAAATATCAAATTCCCTATTAAAATTGGAAGATACTCATTCCCATATATTATAAAGCCTATATTGATGGAGGTTGACATGGAAAGGTTTAACATGGAGAAATTTGAGTTGAGTTCTGACTATGATATCATATGGGTAGTCAACACTGCGTTGTGAAATTATTTTGAACATGAAACTCACTTTGAGGATTATGGGATGAATTGTAGAGATGAAGAGGAGGTTAGGCTCAGATATATCTCAAGAATGACTCTCAAGGAAATTATTGATTTTAAAAATTGTTGTAGTACCTCAGCGGATTATGGATGACCCACAGATAATGAGTCAATACTATATTGACCAAAACATTGAAATACACCCAATGGCTCCTATAAAATGGGATGAGAGAGAGTCAGATAATAAATATAACATAATTGCTAATGTAATGAGAGGGACTTTGACTTTACATAAAGGAAAAGGTATGGATTTATCCATACAAACCATAAAGGTACTTAATGAATTTAGGAATTTTGGAGTTTTGAAATAATATCTTCCCCTTTTGATAAGGAGTTGATAAGATAGATCCTTTGGGAGGAAAGGCTCCTCAGCTACCCTTGAAAATATCTACCACAGGTATCATTAATTAATAGACTACCAATGCTGCTAGTGAAACTCAAACTTCCTTGTCTTCTTTAAAGTAGAAGAAAGAAGAAATGCTTTTAAAGTCCATGAAAAATGATCCCATTACTTTTGCATTGCTAATATAGACTAAAGGAACTGGTGTAACTAAAACATGAAGCTTCAAAACAATATTGATAGGGGCATCCAGTTCAACCAATAAAATGAGAGGATCTATATCAGGTGTGGACCTAATAGCTTTGGTACAATTTTTAAAAGGAAGGGAAGGCCTTGAGCTCAAATGATTTGATAGATCTACAAAGAGATCTAGAGTATTCATTCCTTGTGAGAGAGATATGGATACCCATCATTACAAGGAACGATAACCAGATCATACCAAGCCAATAACACATATGTTAATCAAATACCATGATCAATAAGATGAAATTAATTTGCCAGAATAACTTTAAATAAACCTTTGAAAACAAATGAGCAACAATATCATATATTATTATGTAACTCAATGAAATACAATGAGAATGGGCCTTGCTTATATAGGCAAGGAATAGTAATCTAAGAACTAGTCAAGGTCGTAGATTAATCCATAAATCAAGGAAAGAACTAGTCATCAAAGAACTAGTCAAGTTCATAGATTTAGGATAGAAATAGACATCAAGTATCTAGTCAATACCATAGATCAAGGAAAGAACTATACCTAACAACTAGATAATGTCCCCCTAATATCTAAATAAATAAAAATAAATATCCACACACATAAGTGGGTGAGGATAAATACAATAAAGGTAAATAAATTACCTAGGTGAACATGAGCTAAGGTAAATACCATAGGTATCATTGATGAATAGACTACCACTGCTAGTGAAACTCGGAATTCCTTATATACTTTAAAGTAAAAGAAAGAAGAAATGCTTTTAAATTCCATGAAAGATGCTCCGATTACTTTTGCATTACTAATACAGACTAAAGGAGCCAGTGTATCTAAAACAAGAAGCCCCATAACAATATTGATATGGGCATCCAGTTTAACCAAGAAAATGAGAGGATCTACATCAAGTGTGGACCTAATAGCTCTGATACAAGGTTCAAAAGGAAGGGAAGGACCTGAGGTCAAATGCTTTGAGATATCTACAAAGAGACCTAGAGTAGTCATTCCTTTGGAGAGAAATATGGATACCAATCATGAAAGGAAGCATAAGAGAAGGGAGCCTGAGGTGATTGATCTTCCTACTTTGATTGAGGAACAAGAGAGAGTATTTTCCCCCTTTATCCCATCAAGTAACAACACTTGAAGATCAAAGGATACCCCATGTTGATCTAATTTTACAACCAGTGTCTTCAAGTTTAGCTCTGTTTCCAGGAGTAATAGTGACAAAAATGATCCAAGAGTAGCTAACTCAGGGTAGTCCTCCTTATAACCAGGCTAGGAATTTCTATGATAGGAAAGGGACTAGAAAAATTTGATGCAACACCATTTGAAAGTATGAATATACCCCATTCTGATCAACCACATGAATAGACAAAAATCCCATTTGAAATAATGAACATATATGTAAGTAGGGAGGTACCTATACTTGAACCCTTTGAGATATAAATTGACACACATGTGGTAAAAGGTGTAGGTTTTCTTTAGTCAGATCAAAATATGAAGGAATCTACTTATTTTTAAACTATTGAAATAATAATTTCAGTACAAAATATTTCTATTGAAAACCCAATAGTTTCAGGTGTAGATGGATCAAATATTCAGAATATTACAAGTGAAACACCTATGGATAGTTCTGCACTAACAAAAGAAGATCCTCAAAAATAAATAAAAGTCAAAAAAAGTAATGAACCACTTCCTAATGTAGATTTTTCTGAAGAAATGGTGGTGGAAACCACAAAATAAGCCTTCACAAAATTAGAAACCAATGATAGTAAAAATGTGCAAACCATTGATAAGGGTGAAGGACCGGTTATAGAATCTTAGCACATAGAGCAATAGAAAGAAGAGTTGATAGAGAAAAAGGTTATTAACATACCAGTTCATGAAAATGTTTTCACTAAACATCAACCTTTAAAGGAGACAGATAGTGCAAAAGGAGAGGAATTTCACAAAGTAAGAACACCAGTCCAAGGAACTCCAAAGAAGATCATAGAAGTGATCACTACCTCATCTACAGATACAAATAAGAAGAATGCTCTAATTTATAGTGTGACTTAGGAAGCAATCAATAAATCCCAAGATCAAGATCATGGAAAGAAGTAGTTAGAGGTAATAGTAATACAAGATGAATCCAAAGAGTCTGCATTCGGAGTGGACAAGGCACGACAAGAAATTCCAATGGTACAAAATGTTTAAGAAACATATTAAAAATTGGTGGTTTTCTCTGAGGAGTCCCCAATAGACATCACAAGACAAAAAATTGGGGACTAATCTCATAACTGGTTGGGTGGGAAGGTTGATATCAAAAGAAGAAGAGGCAGCAAAAAAGACATAGGGAAAAAAATGAAACAATCCCCCAATTTAAATCACTTATAGGCTTTTTTAAGCCCTTCCAGTAATTTTTTCCATTCCTTAGCCAGAACATCTTTGTTTCCAGCCAATGACACCAAGTTGAGACTTTTATGAGATACACCTTTCTTTTCTTTCTCTGATTATATATAGCACTATAAGCATTGGCTAGCTGACCTAAAGTTTGGAGATACTATGATGTAGATTTTACCATGACCACACTCCACTCCATTGTAGCTGTAAAGAATAGAACAAATGTGGTCCACCTCGTTGGTTAAGAAACCATAGTTGGCTTTTAGAAATTTGACCTCTCCACCATTCCCATTTTTAACAGCTTCTTTGACCTATGATTTCATTTTATGCCAATCGTTGAACAAGAAATGCACAGAGCTCTTTGTGATCGTCATATCTCCCTTAAGTTCTTCAATGTCCACCGCCATCTTAGCCAGATGGTTCTCCCATTTCACAAGTTCAACATGCCCCATAGGCTCAAACTATTGTTCCTATTGGACATTAATAGGACCCTGAACATCCTTTTTACTAGATTCCCCTTTGGTATTCACCAAAACACTAGGAACCTACTTAGATTTTTTCTCCCTGAGATTATAGGCATTAACAATTTCAATAACATCTTTATCCTCCTTCTGAGTCACCTTCCAATGATTCATACTCATCACTCGAGTCTTCTTCCTTTGAATTTGATTCAGTCCCCTCCACATAAGCTTTCTAGGGATTTATTAAGGGAACCAGACTTATCAATATCCAGAGTTGATATTTTGAAAAGGGAAAGAATGAAGCCCTAATGGAGTGGAACATAGAGACTCTTCTACTTTTAAATTGAGAAATTCAAGCGCTCAAAGAGAGAAAAAGAAAGTAGGGGAAGCTAAAAGTATGGCCGTGACGGAATTGATTAAGCATAGGTAGATGATAGGCATAAATGCACTTGTGATGACCCTCAAGAGTAAGAAATTGGATAAGGGTAAGAACCCCATCATCAAAAGGTTTAGGTAAAGACACACAAAGATAACCAAAAAAGTGGGGAGTAATATTTTTGTTACCTCTGAGAAATGGGTTTAGTTCAATGGAGGCTTATTTTTTGGGTTTATAGACCTCCCTCCCAGTATCTAGAATACCCATCACTTTAGCAACCAAATTTATAGAGATCTCTATACGAATCCCTTTCATTTCTACCACCACCCATTTTTATTGTAGTCTTCCAAGCACTAGAAAAATCTTTACTTTGATTTTCAAAATGGCCTTCAAAAATTTTAAGGATGAAAAACCCTTACTCTCAAACATCGCCATGGCTTCCGACGTCACCTTGTTAAGGTTAGCAGGTTCCATTCTAACCAGATATCCTCCCATTTGGAAACACAATAACCATTTGGAAACACAATAACCGATTCGTAAAAGAACCAAATTTTCTTGGTAGACATAATATTACAAGCAATCCTGAAGATATTACTTTTCCAAGGCATATAAGGTAATAAAAAATCTTTCAAAAAACACGAGAGGATCCTCTCCCAGATCTTTGCATCATTCAGAAATAAATTCCCACTATTCATACAACATATGAAGATGATGTCTTTGACACACCGTGACCTCAAATTATTTAATAATGTGTCCATTTAAGTCATTTTGTAGGTGTGCTCACACCTTGGAATCAAGAGCTTCAACTTCATTGATAAGTGTCAACTCATTCCAATTAACCCCCATGTTAGCAAAATAATCAGCAACAAAGTTAGCCTCCCTATAGACATGTTTGAAAGTTATAATTTCAAACAAATTAGACATTTCCTTTATGCTCTTTATAGATTTTTGGATGGACATTGAAGTATACCCTCTCCCAGAAATGTTGTTGATAATGTTCATAGAGTTTCCTTTCACCTCCAATCTAACAAAATTGTATTGAAGAGCTATTGAAAACCCCCAAAAAAAACATTGTTGCTTCAACAACATGGTTTTTTTTAGTGTCAATATTGTGATTATACCCTAGAATAAATCTACCTTTAGAATCATAGAACACCCCCACCACAACCATCCCTATCAGAGTTTGCTTTAGAAGCACCATCAAAATTCAACTTAATACGCTCCTTACTAGGTTTCACCCAACCTTTGAGTCTAGGGTTTAGAATAGGAGTACTAGTTGGTGAAGACCCCAACCCCCAATTTGAATAAAATATAACTTCATTATGAAGGATATTCTTCTTATGAGGGTCCAAATTAGAGAAATTATCATGGATAGTATTAACATAATGGGCTCCAACACTCTTGATTGAATCCTTCTTCCCTTTGAAAATTATTCTATTTCTCTCTTTCTAAATTTCCCACACTAAATGCATAATAGAAAATCTCCACAAATATTTTAATCCTTGGCTCTTAAAGGGACTAGACCATTGAGACCACAAATTTTTAATGGAATTTGAGAAAACCCATTTGATTTTTAAAATATTAAGAATAGTCTTTCTAACCGAGACCAGAAAGGGACAGATAAGGAAAAGGTGTGAAGAGTCTTCACTCTCTCTTTCACATAGAACACACCTGTTAACCATGTGAAATTTTCTCTTGTTAAGGTTACTAACAGTAAGAATCTTATCATGGATAACCAACCACTAGAAAATATTAATATTGGGCTCTAATTCTTTGACCCAAAATCTTTCCCAATTGAAGTTATTAGTTTCCCCAACATCATAAAAGAAGTAATTGTAGGCACTTCAAACCGAGAAGATTCCATTGTCCTCGTTTGACTAGTAAATACTATCATCTTCTAAAATCTCCTTATTAACAATAACTCCTCTTAGTTTTTTGTTAATAGAGGTGATCTCAATGTTGTTAGAACCTTCAAGTTCAATTGTTTTCCATTGGCCAAGGGGTTCATTAAGGTTGAAATAATCTCTGACCTTAGTCCTGTATTTGACCACTGAATATCTATAGATCATGGGATAAATGGCATTAAGATTAAGGTCCCCTAAAAATTTATCCTTCTAAAATTTAAACATTCTCCCATTGCCAACCATCCATTTACTACCCTTAGAGACTAAGTGTTTTTCCTAATTTATCGATTTCCAAAAAAAAACATTAGAATCCTGACTGCAGAAACACCATTCATTGGAAGTTAGAGTTGAACAATATGTTCCCCTAATAATGGATGTCCAAACACTATCTTCTTTGATCAACCTCTAGATCATTTTTGATAACATTTCTTTATTCATTTTGGTCCAATCTCTTATACCTAGACCTGTATGATTTTTTCGTGAGAAAACATTTTCCCACGTAATAAGAGGAATTCTATCTTTTGGTTTTGAGCCGTTCTAGAGGAATAGTTTTTAATTCTCTCCAACTTACTAGCAATAGAGGAGGGTAATCTATAGACATTGATTAAATAGGAAGATTCTGAATCGAGCATTTAAGGCAAACCTCCTTACCTACTTGGGATAACAACGAATATTTCCAACCTTCGAGTTTCTTAAGAAACCTATCTATCAAGAAATTCCAATTAGTATTATTAGTTTTTTCCATTCCAATAAGCATGCCTAGATACCTAGTCAGGAAGGTTTTAGTCACACAACCAATAATTCCAGTTATTTAATTACATCTTCTTTCTGGAGTGTTGATAAAATAAACTGAACTTTTCCCCTAATTGATCAATTGGTCAGAGGCTTCCTCATAATTGATCATTATCTATTTGAACTCAATAGCCTCCAGGATACAGTGGCTTCACCAACCAGCATAGTGTCATCCATAAAAATTTGGTGAGCAACATTAATACAGTTAACAGCAGGAGAAATGCCTCTGATTCTTCCTTCCAAGGAAGCCTTATTAAGAGCTCTGTAGACACCAAATTTGTGTCTTACGACCCCCTGTGCCCCACATCTCATTTCACAACCCTAACCTCATCACCTAAACCTTACACAATTATTTATTAATTACCTTATAATTAATAAATCCACATCGCCATACCTGCCACCTCATTTCGCCACCTCATCATGACCTAGTCCTAACCCTAAACTAACATAATTAAGACCCATAACTTAGTCTACATCCACACCCATGACTAAATGACTCCTCACCCGCACCTAAAACCAACCTTGTAATGACTTGACCAAGCCCGCAACTAATCCCTCGGGAGAAAAGGAGGGAAAGTTGACTATTTTACTAAAAATAGCCCACTTTGACCTGACTGATACATGGTTCCTACTTGATCCACCGTCGGTTACGTAACCGCCATTGGTTCCCTGTAAATTTACCTCTCCCAACCAAAAACAAGGGGTTGGATTTTTCATTGACCTGAACGAGAAGTCATTGGAGGAATCCAGAATTTACTTGGCTGAGCAGATACAAGTGAAGGAAAGAGAGGAGTTTGCAAACAAGGACATCAATCCCAAGATTGCAACTGAATAACCAGAGCCTAGTTACACTCATCCAAGCATCAGGAGAGGAGATAGCTCATCTTGGATTGTCAGATCATCCTACTTGAACCCTGCCTTCGTCATCACAGTCTCGGAACATACATTTTTCATCAGGAACTAGTAAGTAAGTCTTATACGTTCTTTTAATAATATTTCTTTAGATTTCTAAATCACAGTAATTACAAGTCTACTCCCAGATTCACTACCCGGGTAACACTCTCCATCTAGCTTACATTCCTCTACCCCTACATTGCCCCAAGAACAGCCCCCATACTCTCTGAGTCTTCTCCATCACCTCATTACCTATCCCCAGGTCATTTTACCAGCCTTATAAACACCATAGCTATCATATAGCCATATTATAGCCAACCTTCACCAAACCCCTTAAATCACTACCCCCACCGATATCGGTTATCATCAACCGGTACTGGTTGACACTGACCGGCATCGGTCACTGTGATTCAAAATCAAGGACCAACCTTTTCTCTATTGTTCTAACAAGGTAAACAAATTGTAAATGGGACAATAGCTTATTTGTTAGAATTTGTGTTAATTCATATTAGCAAGGGAACTAACTCTACGTTCGAAAGGATAGTCTCATATTTCCTAGGCCCAAGGCAGTTCCCTCACTTATTATCTTATTAGAATCTGGTGGTCTTGTATTCTTACTTGCAGGTAGTACTTCCCAGACAAAAAGGATTTTTTTGCAATCGATCTGATCTCTCTCTACGGTACGCACACACCCTCTCAACATTCAACAGGTATTCCTCCTAGCCCTAACCCTTATCTGTTTCTAAAAGGAATGAAAGAATAGAAGCAACTCTATCCTGGGAACGGAAGCATTTCTGTGCAAAACATTTTGGCACGCCCGGTGGGACCTATTTCGGGTCTTTCTTTCATTCTTGCTTGCTTTCATATAGGGTTCATACATGTTGTTTTATTCTTCTAAAAATTTCACATGATATTTTGTTATATTTGGTAAAATAATTTGTCTTGCTTTCCCATCTTTGCATTAGAGAAATTCATCTTCATTGCTTCATCAAATAACATTTTCAATTTGGGGTTAAAACACATGCATCCCATTTTTGTGTGTTGTTTTCAATTCTAGTGAACGTAGATTAAGTAACAGGTCGTACACAGTGGGGGTGATTTCCACGGTATTGACAGGAAATTAATCTTACTTTCACTGCACAACACATACCGAATCACTTCACAATTAACACAACAGCTCAAAACATCCCCCCCCTTTTCCGCGGTATTCCTCCGCCCGATTGAGGTAACCTTATAAGCCAAAACAAACTTGACATTTCCCCTAAGTCTTTTGTTTAGGATTCTGACATCATTCTGCATCTAAGGGGCATAAGCCCAATTGATTAAAACTAATCCTAGGGTTAGTCTGTTAATTTGCTTGTGTATCTTGCTTTTTTTCAGTTTTGTTTCTCTGTCATACACTATTTTCTGTGATCACTTCAGAACAGTTTGGTAGGCATACTAAGCACTGTTAACCCCAAATCAGCAGCTTCTTACAGTTTCTTATACCAGTCCTATTATACCGACATCGGTTAAGTGACCGACGCCGGCTACAGTATAACCGACATCGGTTAGCAAACCGATATCGGTTACAGTCTTTTACAGTCCCTGACAAACCAGCAACCTACCAATTTCAACATTCTGGGCTGTTTCTGTTCCTGATAGATTGAAACCCCTACTGTGTACTCTTGTCCCATGGTTGTTATCACTCGGAAGCAAGCCGCAGCCATGGTTTCACATGCCTGCTCTGTGCCTTTGCCTGAATCACCCCCTTCACATTCTATGGGGAACCCTACGGACACCAGTGAGGTTCCCAAAATCCCTGTAGGAGATAAGGAATTTGCAAAATTTTTGGATGCTAATCCTAGCACTGTACAATATTATTTGTCTCATGCCCCTGACCGTACGCCCAATGGTCAACTCCTTCTTGGCATGCCTATTAGTATAGCTGCTCATTTAGCTCCTTCTCTGCCTGATAACTCCGCTTTGGGCCTTCTGCATCCTTAGCCCCGTCTCCCAATCCAGCGGCTTCAGGGGTTCATACGGCACAGATTGGCTTTCCTTTGGTTAATCTTGGGCCCCACATATCATTACCGCCGACCACTCCTACCTCATCTCTCTTGCAGACTGCTCCTTTCATGACTTGCTCTCTGCCACCTATCCACACGAGCTTTCCTTCTCAAGCTCCGCCCACCTTTTCATTTCCACACACGTATCCCCGGTGACCTCAACATCTTATATAGGACATCCCTATTCGGTCGCCTCAACACATTCGTCCTCCATACCTTATCAACATTTAACCCCACCATTGTCTAGTGGTGGCCCTTGGCCCAATCTGCCTCCGTTTACCACAACCACACCATCATCTCATCCAACTACTGATTTAATCAAACAAATGATGGACAAAATGCAAAATCTAGAGGCTTCTGTTTCAGGAAGTCGTAGCACCCTGACATATGAGCAAGTTTGTTGGGAGCCTATCCACCCTTCTGTCCCCCTTCATTCATATCCTCCTCAATGGGAATTACCAAAATTTACTCGTTTTAATAGTAAGGAGGATCCTCAACAACACTTGCGCTCATTTAGACATGCCTGCTATCTAATTTCTCATGACGATGCCTTACTACTCCGCACCTTTCCCATGTCCTTATCAGGACCCGCCTTGGAGTGGTACAGTGCTTTAACCCAGCACTCAATCTTCTCTTTTAACCAACTAGCCCAATCTTTCTTGGATCATTTCTCCATTAACATTGCCAAGAAAGTATCTATCACTGACCTCTATGCCATCCGACAATTTGAAGATGAATCTATCACAGATTTCGTTGGATGATGGCGGGGGCCTTATCAACCAACTTACGTATGCCTTGCCTCAGGCTGAACTTATCGAACTTTTTACGCGGGCCTGCGCTAAGCACATCTCTCCTACCCTCCAAATTCAAACTTTCCGCACATTTGACGAGGCCTTTACTATGGCTCGAAAAACTAGAGATTCGAGCCTTAGAGGAAGAGAAATTGCGGTTGCGCAACAAAAACCCCAATTTCTGAACCTAAGATTCCACCAACAAACCTAACACCACCAATCCTCACACATCGACTGCTTCGAAATAAAAAGGAGTTGTGCACGCAGTGATGGTCAAATCCCAACCACCATCTAATACCCCTCCAAAAACCACCTATAAGTATATAAGTTGAGCCCATCAATTACACTCCCTTGGGAGAAACTTATGGTGTGATATTGGAAAAATTCTTAAAGCAGGAGCCATTACCTTACCTCCTATTAAACCTCATTCCGGGTTTGATTCCACCCACGCCATACCTTCTTGGTACAAAGAAAATGACTTCTGTAACTTCCACCACATGAAGGGACACAGTCATGAAAACTGCAAGATGTTGAAAAACATAGTGCAGGAAATGGTTGATGCAGGAGATATAGCCCTCGATAATCCTAACGCTCCTGCTAACCAAAATTTGAAAATTTTCAACAAACCATTCCCGAATCACTCTTCTAACAGTAACATAAACCAAGATATCTTAGCTGAGGAGAGTGTTCATGAGATCCATGTAGTCTTCGACTCCCAGCCAAAAGCCTCTATCGAAAAAATTCTGAATCAAGCCTCTTCACTAACGCAGGAACCTGAACCCCCTTCATCACCATCAAGACAAGACGAAATCCTTGCCGTTCCTTTACCCATCAAGGAATTAACTGCCCAGAGGTCTCTTCTCACAGATGAGCCTTCTTACACCGACATCCTTGCAAGACTATGAGCGGATGTTATCTAACTTATCTATTTCCCAAATGTCTCCTTCTACCACTCTTGCTGCACAAGAGGAAGGCTCGCCACTTCTTTTGTCATCCTTAGACGAGAAACCTCTTGCACCGACATCACCAAATTCTTTAATCATGACGGATCCTCTCAAACATGCCCTCCTACCTATTAGTTCTTCATCACCTAAATCTTTTCAGCGACCGGTTGACCTCTTAACGCCCATTGATACAGTGCCTCATCTACCCCCTGTATCACACCCACAGTGGACCAGAATCACAACCCACCTTTCTTCCATACAAAAGTTCCTATTCACACGTGAGGATTTTCATCCCTCAGAAGATAGACGAGTCCTATGGGAACATTTGAGTACCCCCTATTCTACTCAAATGCAGATGACCGATCCAGACGCCTCTACTATATACCCGAAGTGTTTACAGAAGCTTAAAATGCCTATGTCCTCATCTTCACCCCCCTCATCTCTACCAAATACCTCATCCACCTCTATTAGCCTAACCAAATCTTCCCCTACGCTTGGGACCTCACCAATACCCAGTCTAACACACCCACCTAAGTGGCTAGATTTATCCAAAAATAAAGCCGTCCATCCACTTAGGAGACAAACTCAATCTCCTCAACCTATGCCTCTATCACAACTAAAACCATCGTCGTTCACACCTACCTTCCATATTGGGACCTCATCCCTCCACCTTGCATCAATATATCATACCTCCTGTGTTTTCTTTAAAATGACCTACGCCTTCTGCACCCATACAGAGATCCAAGGGTATATCAACACCGTCACCCCACGTATCCTGTCCGCCTATCAACCCTAAACAAATTCCATCATCAAAATATTTTTTTGCTGTCACTCCTATTGCTTCGTGGTTGTTTTCTGATACCACATCATCTGTGGCCTCATCATCTAACCAGCTAAACATAGCTTCTGCGCCAAAGAAGCCACGTTTAGTTAAATCCCATTATCAAAACCCCTTGGCTAAACCGCCACCCATACAAATCAACCATACCCCATCATTACCAAAAACTACCCAGTCAATAGCCTCATCTTCCTCTGACTTTGACCCACTCAAAGGGTCTTACGCCAAAATCCTTGCTATATTGGTGGAGAATGCGACCATTTCCCTACCCCCACTTAGACCTTATGATCCATCTAAACCTCGACCTATAGGTTATGATGAGTCTAAAATCTGCGCTTACCACCGCACACCAGGACATGATGTAGAAGGATGCAAAGCGTTGAAAGCCATACTTCATCAGTCACCTCTCTCAGACAGAAAGGTTAAACAAGACAACTTACGAAGGGAGAAACCTTTAGCTTCAATCTCCTCTCCTATACCACTTGTCCCCGCTTCACCAAGATCTATCATTATTACAACCCCACCTCTCGAAGACCATGACTTATCCCTACCATCTTCCTCCTCTCGTGTTCATGAGATCAACATGATTAGTGTTGCTACTCGAGGGCAGAAAAACAACGAGAAAGCTAAAGGAAGCACACCTGCGGCCTCTCTTTCTCCGACCGCCATCCCGATCGCACCACCACCTAAAGTGGTTATTCGTGGACCTGCCTACCCCGTCTCTGATGGAGTTTCCCACCGTACCATGATCAAACAGCTTCACCAATCACCTGTAAAAATGACACTGTACGATCTCATTCAAACTTCTGAATCTCATCGACAAGCTCTCGTTGAAATCCTTCAAGGGATAGAGGTCTTACCTAATGAAACCTTTCCTGTTACCTCCATTCTCACACCCAATCACGTTGCTTCACTCACCAAACAACCTATCTCCCCAACCACTTCTGTCTCTATACAGCAAGCCGCTGCTGTCAGTTTCTCCGAAGACGAAATTGTCGACTTTGGTGCAGAAGATCCTGACCCTGCTCTGTTCATCTCAGCTTATGTCCGGGACATTCGGGTACGTCGTGTTATGATTGACGGGGGGCGCTAGCCTAAACATCATCTCTTCAAAATCCTTCCAACAAATGAATATCCCTTCTAGCTGCATGTGTGCCAACCCCATCATGTTGCGGTCATTCAATGATGCTATTACTTCTACCTTAGGCACCGTGATCCTTAACATTCGTGTAGGACCACATACTTTACCTAAACTCTTCTATGTCCTTGAGGGAGAGTTCCAATACAATATGTTGTTAGGCCGCCCTTGGATCTGGGCTATGGGATGCGTTCCCTCCACCTTACATAGATGCATAAAATTTGAGTATGAGGGGAAGTCCTACACCGTATAAAGCTGATCCTCCCCCCTTCAAAACCTGCAATATGTTATATCACCCTAATGATGTGCTTGTACCAGTCAAGACACCCATTCATCCAACCCAACCATCCACTTCAACCGCACCTCAACCATCCACCTCAACCGCACCTACACCTTCAACCAATGAAACCACCGTTGCAAATACCACTTCCTTTCCCGCAGACAAAATCCCAACCTCAGACCCCTTAGTAGATGTTTTTCAATGCCTTACGCTGGGGGAGTATCGCCTATATAACGTTAGTTCTTTCCATACCCCACAGGAGTACGGATAGTTACATGCGCATCCTACCTACGACCGTCGCGTGGGGGAGGTAATCTCTTACGGACCACCTAATTTCCGCACCAACCTAACGTATGGGGGTGTCGACGCATCCTCATTACCCCTGAACCTCCTCTTGGTGTGGTTCCTTCCAATCCGATTTTCAATACCTGAAAAATCGTCGTTTCGCCCTCACCTTCTTGACTCGCTGTGCTTGGAAAGGCTTTGGTTTTGGTCTTTATGAACAAGGCCGACATACAATCATTCCCGTGACTACACTCAAACACAATGATCGTAGTGGTCTCGGATTTCCTGAAACACTTACACCGGAGAAACCTCATGTCAGTTGTATCCTGGAAGATGAGGACGTCACCCCTACCGAACCATCATCACCCATTTTTCCATCGTCACCCACAGAGTCGATAGACCCTGAATCTATCCCTCCTAACTTTTTTTTTCATAAATGCTATCTTCTTGGGTCCTCTCACTTATCAACGTGATAATGAGGACCCATCTTCTCTTCCCCTTTCTGTATCCAGACATGATCGAAGAGGATTCACCTTCAATTAATGTTGTTGAGTGCCAAGATGACGACTCCATCCTCACTTACCTTGGTGCAGACGACTCCTATATTCAACGCGCCTTACCGTCTGAAACTCAAACCATGTTGAATGAGTCGACTATAGAAATCAACATCCACACAGAGGAGGATCCTCACATTGTGAAGATCGGACAATCCCTTAACACATCAGAACAAGCCGCCTTTACTACCTTTCTCCATACCCGCAACCAAGCTTTCGCTTGGTCCTACGCTGACATGCCAGGAATTGATCCTGACATTGCGGTCCATAACATTACCCTGAAACCTGATTCCAAACCAGTTAAACAGAAACTGAGAAAAATGCATCCATGCATTTCCCTCTTGGTCAAAGAAGAACTTCAACGACTCCTTTCTGTTTCCTTCATTTTACCTATTGACTATCCTCAATGGATTTCTAATATCGTACCTGTCACTAAAGCAACAGGGGGACTTCGGATATGTACGGATTTCCGGGACCTTAATCTCGCTTGCCCAAAGGATGACTTCCCCCTACCAAGTATTGATCAACTTGTTGATCTCACTGCCGGTCATGAGATGCTTTCTCTCATGGATGGCTTCTCGGGATACAATCAAATTTTGGTAGCCCCGGCCGATCAACATAAAACTGGCCTTCATAACTCCTTGGGGAACCTTCTGTTATCGTGTCATGCCGTTTGGCCTTAAGAATGCTGGTGTGCGACCTATCAGCGGGCTATGACTTACATTTTTCATGACATTATGCACACTATCCTTGAAGATTATGTCGATGATCTTCTTGGAAAATCTAAACATCGCAGTGAACATCTCAATGTTTTAGCCATTATTTTCGATCGCCTGTTACAATATTGTGTTCGTCTTCAACCAAAGAAATGTGTCTTTGGTGTTCTTTCAGGAAAACTCCTTGGTTTTATTGTCTCTTTGCATGGCATCGAGGTCGATCCAGCTAAAGTCAAAGCTATCCTAGAAATGCCCCCACCCACTAACCTCAAACAATTGCATAGTTTGCAGGGAAAACTCCAATCTATCTGGCATTTCATCTCACAACTCTCAAATCGATGTCAACCTTTCCATCATCTCCTTAAAAACGATATTGTCTTTCAATGGAGTAAGGAATGTCACCAAGCCTTTGAGGCTCTTAAAGCCTATCTCTTGCAGCCACTCGTGCTTATCCCACCTCAGGACGATCACCCTTTTTACCTTTACCTTTCCCCCACTAACCACGTTGTAAGAGCCATGCTTGCACATCGTGACTCCGAGCATCGAGAACAAGCCATTTATTATATAAGTCATACTCTCGTGGATTATGAGAATAGGTATACACATGTAGGAAAGTTGTGCCTAGCCCTATCATTCGTAGCCACCAAACTTCGACACTACCTCTTGAATCACAAAACTTTCGTCATCACCAACATGGACCCCATGCATTATATGTACGTAAAACCACATCTAAAACCAATGCATCGCCCGATGGCTTATGCTTCTCACTGACCTCGACCTTGAATTTATACACCAAAATTCAATCAAAGGACAAACTATTATAGACCAACTCGTGGAGGCCCCTTTACCTGGGGAACAATTTACCAATTTTAATTTCCCTGACGAACTCATTGCCGCTCTTTCACTCAGGGAGGAGTCGTATCCAATGACCCTATTCTTCGATGGATCCAAATTCCAGCGCGGTGGAGGGAGCCGGGCATTGTTCTCATTCCTCTTGACGCTGAGCCTATGCCTCTTTCATTCCAGCTTGATTTCCCCTGCACTAATAATATAGCGGAATACGAGGCCCTTGTTTTGGGTCTCCAGGTTGCGTTACACTTAGGTGTCAAATCTATCAACATTTTCGGTGACTCTCAATTGGTAGTCAACCAAGTTATGGGCATCTACCAATGTAAAAATGAGGAACTTCAAAAGTACAAACACTACGTAGATTCACTTTTGACCTTATTTACTCATTATTCTATCCAAACCATTCCCCGCTCCACTAACAAATTTGCGGATACTATGGCTTGCTTAGCCTCACAAATTCCTGCCTCACCAACTGACTCTGACATATTTGTCTTAGTCCAACAACTCTTTGCCCCATCTTACTCAGCCCCAGATTGTTTGTATGATAAATAATGTGTCTGCTAATTCGCAGGATACCTGGTATCACCAATTTCAGGACTACCTTACAACCTCTGTTCTCCCACCTGACCTAACGAGTACCGGAAAACGTGCTTTTCTTAAAAGTGTTTCTCGTTATGTCATCATGGGGGGACTCCTTTATAAACGTGGCTTTGATGGCATCCTCCTTCGATGTCTAACCGGTGCGGAGGTCACCTATACCATCCAACAAGTCCATGATGGTATTTGTGGTGGACATTTTAGTGGCCTTGCCGTGGCCAAACAAATCCTTCGCCTAGGTTATTATTGGCCTACTCTTAATAACTGACTGCTACGAATATGTTAAGCGTTGTGTTATGTGTCAGCAACATGCCAACCTTCAACATACTCCTAGCCATCCACTATAGGTCGCATGAGATCTTTGGCCTTTCTCATAATGAGGTTTAGACCTTATTGGTGAGATTCATCCACCCACTTCACAACGTCACCGATGGGATAATCAGAGCTACCGAATATTACACAAAATGGGTGGAGGCCATCCCACTCATTTCAACCAAAAAAGAAAAAATCATAGAGTTCATTAACCATCACATTATCTGTCGTTTTGGTGTTCCCCATCACCTGATAACAGATATTGGAAAATATTTCAAAAATAAGTTGTTACAAGACCTTTGTAACAACTTTGGCACCAAACTTAGCTTCTCATCACCGTACTATCCACAAGAAAATGACCAAGCCTGAATCTTCTAATAAAACCCTAACCAAAATTCTCATGAAATTTGTTAACGATTCTGGAAGAAATTGGCATGATCACATCCCCTTTGCCCTTTGGGCTTATAGTACTAGCATTTGTACCTCCACTAATGCCCACACCATTTTCTTTGGTATATGGTATCGAGGCTATCTTGCCTCTCAAAATACAAATACCCTCCCTCAGAATATCTCTTCAGGATATTCTCACCAACGATGATTTCCACCAGGAGCGGTTAGCCTAATTAGAGCTTCTTGACGAGCATCATCTTACGGCTCTTGACCACCTTCAAATCTATCAAAAACGCATCAAGCGTGCTTATGATAAGTGACTTCATGAGCGTACCTTTAAGGTTCTTAATCTTGTCCTCCAAGAGAATCAACATGTAACCAAACTAGAAAAGAGCAAATGTGGAAAATTTGCTCCTAATTGGATTGGGCCTTACATTATCATGCATACTTATGGATCAGGACACTTATCATTTAGCTTTACTTAATGGTAAACCTGAGCCTGGGCCCCTTAATGCCTTGCATCTTTGACCATTCTACTATTGAATTTAGTTTTATATCATTTCTTATCTACCTTGCACTCGTCCCTTGAGCTCATTTAGCACTGCATACACTTTGTTTCCTAGATCTCAAAAATAAAATCAAGCTCACATGGTTTGATTATCTCCTCCCCTTCAAGATGCCTTCCCATTTTTAGTCTAGTCCATGACTTCAAAGTATCAAAATGACACATTCTTAATTAAAAACTTATGGGATTTTCGTGAGTCAAACTTCCTACAAAACTAGATGCTTTATGCCCAACAGACATCTAGACCTCAAAATTATACATAGACTGCTCCCTCGAAGGATAGATATATGCCAAACTATTACTGCTAATATATATAGACTGCTCCCCTTAAGGATAGCTATACACAAATGCCACATCTGCTACTATAAATAGACTGCTCCCTTGAAGGAAAGCTATACACAGTCAGCCTTTATCAGAAGCTTCTCACATTGATTAGATTCGTGAAGACCTCAAGAGTAACAAAATACATATCCCTTGTAGACTTCCCGCATCGATCAGTCTATATTCAGCAAAATAAAAGCCGCATTCAAAAGCACTTTTTAGTCATGGACTTGTCTATTTAGGTTTGGTTCTCTTTCGTCAGGATACTCACTTTATAACAAGTTCTCTGTGCCTCAGCTACACCATCCACCTCACCTCATCATTTGTTTAAACAACAAAACTCAAGGGACGTGACGTAATACCTGATATATTATGATTATACAACTCTTTTCACCTATCAACTTCTCGTTTATGTAAGGTACCTAGGGGTTCTAGCTCATTCTATGTTAATATGTGGTTTGTTTAGCTCTTCTCAAAGACGGGAAACTTTTGCCTCTTTTGCTCGACTCTAGGATTGTGTGTTGACCTTAATCAGGATATGATTCCCTCCTACTTTGGTAAGCTAACTTTCGCTTCACCTATACCTATACCAACATCGCTACATTCCTTACCAACACCAACAAAATTACCCTACCAATATCAATATTTTTACCAACCAACAAATTTGCCTAACTACAACCAAATTGCCTGAATTCACCTCTCCCTAGTTTTAAGGGAGAACTACATCGGTTTGAGGCCCCTCCTTGCTTTGTGCAATGGGCTATGTAGGCAGCACTTAGGAGACATGGGATCTCCCAAGGTTAGCTCGACCATCCCCTACCATACCCTATCATGTGTTGTAAATATAAATATTTGTGTGTATTGCTATTTTGAAAACATTCATCTTTATCTTTTTTTCAAGCAAACCAAAATAACATTCAAAACACACATCATTCTTATTATTATCGTCACTCAACACAACATACATATTTAGTTTTATTTTAGATGTTAAATAAATACATCTTCTCTATCCTCGACTCACAGGTCGGCATCCTTATTTATTCTTATATTCCTATGAAATTCACTTAGACCCTTGCGCCTCCTCCCGAATCAGGTGGTGATCGTCATCGACGATGCCCCTCACTTGACCTCTCCATCCTCAAATGTGCCACTGCTATTGGTTCCTCCCACTGATCTTCCAACATCTCCTGTAACATATGAATACATCCTCTCACATGGAGGAATCTTACCTCTAGTCTCTCTACTCGTAACTGTGAAACCTCTAACAATCGTCATTGTCTCATTCACCTATGTTTGAAGCTAGTGAACCAAATCCTACTAGACGATCTCTCTCCGCTGTAATCATAGCTACGTCAGGGTGCTCACGTGCACTTCGTAGCTCTTCTACCCACCATAATCTGTAAGCCTCTATCGCTCCTGCATCCATTACCCTGCGATCGGCGGCTGTATCTTCTGGTCCTTCTGGAGGTATCGGCTAGGGAGGTGAGAATGATGCCTCTGCTTCAATCCTCATGTATGGTCTATAAGCCAGGGGTATATCCTGAACGATTCCAAATTGTCGCCGCACCCGTGATCTAGAGGAATCCTCTCATACTCACCTGGCCTGTGCCCCACGATCCACCTCAATCGCTCTACACCCCTCAACTCCTTAGCTATGTTCTCTGTTACCATATAGTTCCCGTACGGCCTCCAACAAATATCCACAATCATCACCATCTCCCATACCTATCTATAATACTCAATGTCATCTATCACGGCCTGGGATCTCACCTCTTGTTCTGTCTGGACCCATCATTTAAATCCCAACCTATGCACTCCTGTTTCTCCTGACTCGATGGGTTGGCCTATTGGGCGCACACAAACAATGTGCTCATAGGCCCAACAATGTAATAAGTACAAAAAATCCAATGTCTTCCTGTGTTTTCGCCTGCAGGCCCATAAACCCCTGTATAACTCTACCAAATATGTGGGTGCCCATGCGAAAGTCACGCTCATTTCTATCATTTCCCAAATAACACTCATCAATTCCTTTGGAAATCTTCTGCCATCTCGCTCTTGGTAATGCATAATACCCCACCGGCTATAATTAATAGTACTGCCAACCTTGTTGCCTCAGGGTGTGCTGCATACATTATACCATAAGTGAATGTCAAACCTCGCTATGTCAAATCTCGTGCGTATGGACCAAATACTGTTGTTATCGCTCCCTGCATCGTGCTAGGCAATTCCTGATATACTAGTCTTCCTGTAATTGGGAGTCTCAAAATACGGAACACATCTTCCAATGTCACGGTCATCTCCCTTGTTGGTAGACAGAAAGTATTCTTTTCTGGATTCCATCTCTCAATCAACACCTGCACCATAGCATGGTTACGTGCGATTCGTGAATAATAGCAGATTCCACTTAACCCCAAACGAATTATCAATGCCCATTTAGCCGGTGTTACATCCGCTGGGATTCGTGACAACAATGTTGGCACAGTATCATTCATCCTTAACCCTGCTTCCGCCTGCATACATCAAAACGACACACACTTATTCAATAAAACAAATCTCCACGGGTTTTTCCTAAAATTCTGGAAACTCCTACAATAACCGATACTCGGTTTACGAATCGATGTCGGTTATCTCTAAACGATATCAGTCACTGTTACAAAATATACAGCTTGCTTACAAACATACACCTACGATAATTATTTTACTCGTTTACTCCTCTTTATATCTGAAAACATACATGAATACCCTGCTTAGCTACCCCATAATACTCACTCTATCCCAAACCCTTGCCTCTCACCTTTTCTTTCTCATCTCTACCCTCTTACCTTATCTCATCTTATTCATCAAAACATGCAAGAATTAAAATACAACTAAACAGTTTACCTCTCGGGATGCAGCAGCTTGGGGTGGAACTTATCTTCCTCCTCGTCCTTGCCTGCTGGATGCTTCTCCTCATTCTGCCATGTTCACCACCCTCTTCCAATCCAATATACCTTTCTAACTTCTTAATCTCAACCCACACTCACTTTCACTTTTCTCTTTCCTCATTATCACTCAATTCTTTCATGCAATTACCTGTATCATTCATCAAACAGTGTCGCATTCATGTATTTAACTTATTGCATGACTCTCAAAATAAGAACGCTAAAAATAAGAACTCAAGTTGCCGCCCAAGCTTTTCTATTTTTAGAAAATCTCGTTTTGGAATAACCAGTATCAGTTACATAACCGATATCGGTCAACAAGCTACCAGCGTCGGTTAGCTAACCGATATCAGTCACATGCCTCCTTTTTCTTAAACATGGATCTTTTCTTTCATTTTTTGTAAAAATTTTGTTGTTGCGCCCCGTTTCTTTTGCCTGCATAACTACATCATTATCACTATTTGTCATTAGAATCACATCAACATGATATATATATATATATATATATATCATCACAAATTATTCAATATCATCTATCTCCAATAAAACAACCATCAACAAAATATGGATGACATTTCAACAAAATACATCAAACCCATCAATATGTACACCATTTGGATCAAACTCATCATCCAATAAATTTCACAAACCATCAACAAAACACATAAAACATTTCATATACACCATGTGGGTAAAAATCATCATATATATATATATATATATATATATATATCAAAGGTTTCAAATATACAACTTGCCCTGCATATGGGCCTCTGTGATCTCAAAATAATACAAAGCCGGCATGCAGGCTGCAATAATTGTCCAAATCCCGACTCGGCTCGCAGGCCAGTCTCCCATATCAAAGATATAATCTCGGCTCGCAGACCAGTATCAACTATACAACCCGTACTCAGCTCGCAGGCTGGTATATACAACAAGATGAATAAATGAATGAATGAATCATATGTGGGCACGCAGGCCTCTATATACATAACCGGTTCGCAGACCGGTGCCTATATCCAATGTACAAACAACAAACAAGTATCTCCACTCCACGGATGTCTTCAACTCTCCCCACCACCCTCATATCTTGTCTCCCTGCAGGTCCCTGTGACACTGGCTCCCACCTCCTCCTTGTCACCAACCCACCAACTGTAGTTGCACCCCCCTGGGATCTCTATCTCCGACGAGGTCTCGGCTCTGTGCACCGCTATATGGCTGATAGTTAGCCCCGTGGTACCATCAAGGACATCCTAATAGTACCAGGCCTCAGCTCTCGCCTCCATATAATGGGTTCGTGCCACCACAGCTGCTGGGGCTGGTCCCCCGACTCCTAATAGCATACCCTGGCCCCTGTCCTACCGGTGGACCCTGTGTCGGTGCCTAGTGGTATCTGTACCTGTGCCTGCAGCTGTGCCGGTGCCAGTGGTGGTGCCTGTGGCTGTGCCACCGTGGTTGTGCCTGTACCTGTACCTATGGTGGTGCCTGTGGCTGAGCCTGTACCTGGGCTAATTGCCCCTGTAATACACCCGATCTGTGCCTATGTGCAGTAGCACGCTTCCCCTGTAATAACTGCACCTGTCCCCTAGGAGGTGGTCCCTCTCTACTGTAACAGCTGCCAAATATGGCTGTGCGGGTTGTGCTATCCTCGCTACTCTCTGACCTACCCACCATAAACAAAAATGAACCTGTGCAGCTGGCATCATCCACTATATCATCCGCCAGCCTCTCTGCTACCCAATCTGGGTCCACGGGTTGTGGTGTAGGCAGTGGGGCCTCTACATCATCCCTCCGGTACTGAGGGAAGGGAGGTGGCTCATCCTGTCGTAGCCCCCAACTACCATCGTACCCTCTCTAGGGGTATCCGCTCATACTCTCACATGCCTCCGTCCAGCTATCCATAAAGTATACTAGATCCAGCGCATATGTGCTAAGTCTCCTCCTCAGGGCTGATGGCCTCTATAGGGCATCCATGCAATGTCCTATGCGCAGTCATGCCCTCTAACATATGACAGTAGTAGGCTATGTCCCGTCCTACGAGAACTGCTCGTGGCTGGCCCATAACCCCCAACCACCTCTGAAATCCATATCTGTAATATAAGCTATGGCCTTGACTGTTGGGGCAGCCCTACTAGTCGTATACATATGATGTGCTCATATGCCCAATAGTGTAACAAAAATGTGGAGCAAATCCCAAATCACCTCATCCAGCGATAACCCCACAACTCCCTGTATAGTTACACCAAATATACTAGTGCCCATGCATATCACGTATGCTCCTCTACCATCTCATGCAGTACTCCCCATCAACGCCTGTGGGAAGCGGCCTCCCTCTGAGTCCGGGAGGGCGAAGCAGGTGATACCTATCATCATCAACACGGCAAGCCATGTCTCATGTCTGTGGGCTCAATACATGTCCCCATAGGCAATGCTCACACTGTGATAAGTCAATAACATGCGGCTGCATCCCCAAATACCTGCAGAATGTTGTCTATAGCCGTCTCCGCATCTACCTAGAATACTGCCTCCCCCTACGATCGATAGTCTCAGGATGCGATACACATCCTCCAGGGTAATAGTCATCTCTCCAGTCGGGAGATGGAAAACGTTGGTTGTCCCGGATCCCATCTCTCAATGAGGGCAACCATAAGGCTGTGGTCCCTCTCCACAACCCTATACCGTTGGACTCCACAAAGTTCCACCTCACGCATAATGGCCCAATGCGCTGCGGACACATGTGGCCGCATCCGTCTCAATAGCGGGGGCATCTAATCCAGCATCGTCAGCTGTTGATGTGCCTCCAAAAATAACCCACTTCATTAGACCTACCCTTTCAAACAACAACTACTTTAACCTTCTATACCCCCTTTTAACCACCTGACCACTCGCCAACTCTATAACACACACCTACACCCACCTATTTTACCCCTAAAACATTTACGATATCCCCTTTCCTTCTCTCACACCCTACCAATCACTCAAATCTACTCTCACCATTTACCTATGTCCCTACCAATTTAACACCTCCCCATTCATACCCACCACCTAATCTATCCTAACCGCGCCAACCATTCCCCCCCCAACCAAATCACTCTTCCTATCAACCTCTACCCCTTCCCTCTTCACCCCCAAAACACAAAACCCAATAATAAACATAACACCCAAACAACAACCCCAACAACAACCTAACACCCAAACCAAAACAAAACCAACCCAACACATTAACTGATCCTAACTAAGGACCAGTACCCGGTCACCCATGACCGCCCACCGGTCCCCCTCCCCAGCATCTCTCCACCGCTGCCAGGTTGATGTCCAACCGACACCAATCAAACCAAAAAAACCCACCTTGCCTGAAGAATTTGTGACCAATGCCGGTCACTTAGTGACCGACATCGCTCACTGTAAAATCGCAGAGCCGAACCCAATGTACCCCCCCCCCAAACTCATTTTTGCCTATTACTCCCCTTTTACCCATTGAAAAGCCCTAAAAACCTACCCACCCTACTGTTTTAGCCTAACTAACCTACCTACCCTCTCTATTTTCCAAACAACTTCCATTTATTAATTATTTTATCAAAAACTTGGATTCTCTACCCAAAACCCAAATCTAGCTTAAAAATATTAAATTCACATAATGAGAGGTTTTGAACCTACCGGTATGACTACGCGTCATCATGGTGGGATATGTGGTGGTGGTCCAGCTAGTCCAACACCTCCTACTCCTCCTGGTTGTGCTATGGCTATAAATCCCCTCTGTTGGGTCCTCCACCAATCAAACGCTGCCTCCTACTCACTAGGGCCTACTAACCACTCACTTCTCCACTCAAATAGTGCCACCTCAGCCGAAAAATTCAAACAATCTCACTACCACACCTCAGATAACTAAAATTGGTTTTTCAAATTGACAATGTGACAATGACAGGCCATATTTTTCTTTTTATAGGTTTTTGACCTATAACCAATATCGGTTATATTATGCCCTAAAGAACTGGTATCGGTCATCTAACCGATACCGGGTCATAGAGAATCGATATCGATTTAATCCCACCTTTTCCCCAATTTCTACCCTTATTCACTAATCTCCCTTTCTCACCACATCGCCTATACCCTCCTTTGCTGAATAGTCTTTGTTGACTTCATTGGCCCACTTCACCGGCCGCAACCAACCATTTGGCCCGACCCAAGGCCGTAATCAACCATTTGGCCCGACCCAAGGCCGCAACCAATCAATCCAGCCTGACCCAAGGCCGCAACCAACCAATCTGGCCTGACCTAAGGCCGTAACCAACCATTTGGCCCGACCCAAGGCCGCAACCAATCATATGGCCCAACCCAAGGCCGCAACCAACCAATCAAGCCCAACCCAAGGCCGCAACCAACCAATCTGGCTCAACCCAAGGCTGTAACCAACCATTTGGCCTGAGCCAAGGCTGCAACCAATCAATCTAGGCCCGACCCATGGCCCTCACTAACCAATCTGGCCCGACCCAAGGCCGCAATCCAACCAATCTAGGCCCGACCCAAGGCTATAACCAACCATTTGGCCCGACCCAAGGCCGCAACCAACCATTTGGCCCGACCCAAGGCCACAACCAACCAATCTACCCCACCCATCATGTAGATTTTTGTTCAATCGAGCTCACCTATTCGTGTTTTAGCATGATTAGGGTACTTGACTTGATCAGTAGACCAACCTTTGCCTAGACCTAGACCGTGATGTTTATCTCAACTAAACCAACCATTTGGTACTACCGAACATGCCTAAACGTTCTTGTACCTTACCCATTATATCCCCTGGAGCTACTTCCTATGCCTTGGATACCAGGATTATATCACCCTTGTTTGGATAAACTATCGACCTTTGCCTATGAATTGTTTGTTTGCCCTTCAAATCATGTACCTTGGTCACACCTACTCGCATTTCAACGTGCGGTCTACTTCCTTGGACCTACCCCACCATCTCACCATTATCTCAACACCATTTACCCTTTATTAACCCTATCCCTGATTTCACGCTACCCTCAATCTGTGATAGACTTGAGGGGGATTACCTATACCCTTAATAGGGGTAACCACTTCTTATTATTGTTCATGCAACTTTACAAGACAAGCTACATGACAACAAGGGGCAAATGTAGACACCAAATTTGTGTCTTACGACCCCCTGTGCCCCAGCATCTCATTTCGTAACCTAACCTCATCACCTAAACCTTAGACAATTATTTATTAGTTACCTTATAATTAATAAATCCACGTCGCCATACCTGCCACCGTCATTTCGCCACCTCATCATGACCTATTCCTAACCCTAAACTAACCTAATTAAGACCTATAACTTGGTCTACATCCACACCCATGACTAAATGACTCCTCACCCGCACTTAAAACCAACCTCGTAATGACTTGACCAAGTCCACAACTAATCCCTCAGGAGAAAAGGAGGGAAAGTTGGCTATTCTACTAAAAATAGCCCTCTTTTACCTAACCGATACCAGTTCCTACTCGACCACCGTCAATTACGTAACCACCATTGGTTCCCTGTAATGACCTCTCCCAACCAAAAACAAAGGGGTGGGATTTTTCATTGATCTAAACGGGAAGTCATTAGAAGAATCCATAGAATTTACTTGGCTAAGCAGAGACAAGTGAAGGAAAGAGAGGAGTTTGCAGAGAAGGACATCAAGCCCAAGACTGCAACTAAATAACCAGAGCCTAGTTACACTCATCCAAGCATCAAGAGAGGAGATAGCTCATCTTGGATTGTTATATCATCCTACTTGAACCCTGCCTTCGTCATCATAGTCCCGGAACCTACATTTTTCATCAGGAACTAGTAAGTAAGTCTTATACGTTCTTTTAATAATATTTCTTGGATTTTTGAATCATGGTAATTACAAGTCTACTCCCAGATCCACTACCCGGTAACACTCTCCATCTAACTTACATTCCTCTACCCCTACATTGCCCCAAGAACAACCCCCATACTCTCTGAGTCTTCTCCATCACCTCATTACCTATCCCCAGTCATTTTATCAGCCTTATAAACACCATAGCTATCATATAGCCATATTATAGCCAACCTTCACCAAACCCCTTAAATCACTACCCCTACCGATATCAGTTATCATCAACAGGTACCGGTGACACTGACCGGCATCAGTCACTGTGATTCAAAATCAAGACCAAACCTGTTCTCTATTTTTCTAACAAGGTAAATAAATTGTAAATGGACAATAGCTTATTTGTTAGAATTTGTGTTAATTCATATTAGCAGGGGAACTGACCACCTTCAAAAGGAAGTCTCATATTTCCTGGGCCCAAGGTAGTTCCCTCACTTATTATCTAATTAGAATCTGGTGGTCTTGTATTCTTACTTGCAGGTAGTCCTTCCCAGACAAAAAGGAGTTCTTGGTAATCGATCTGATCTCTCTCTACGGTATGCACACACCATCTCAACATTCAACAGGTATTCCTCCTAGCCCTAACCCTTATCTGTTTCTCAAAGGAATGAAAGGATAGAAGCAACTCTATCCCGGGAAGGGAAGCATTTCTGTGTGAAACAAGCTCTACTGAGGGTATCTTCCATATTATGAATAGAAAGAGATAAATAGGATCACCTTGTCTTAATCCACGTGTGTTGTTAAAAAAACCACAGGGGTACCATTAATCAAGACTAATAACTTAGCTATGGAAATAAATGTATGTATCATCGACCTAAAGTCTTCACCAAAACTGAACCTAGTTATAACTTTCAGAAGAAAAGGCCATGAGACCCAATCATAGGCTTTCTCCATATCAAGTTTGATAAACATGGCTTCCTTTTTATTCTTCTTAACCATATGAAGGGTCTCTTGAATAATGAATATACCATCTTGGATCTTCTTCCCATAACAAAACCTCCCTACTGGTCAGAAATTATAGAAGACAGAACGAGCTGAATTCTTAAAGCAAGAATTTTGGAGCACATTTTATAAACACAATTACATAGGCTAATCAGTCTAAAGTTTCTAAAATTCGTAGGATTATGATTCTTGGGAATTAAATGTAGAAATGTGTTGTTTAACTCTTGAAGAATATTTTTTTCTTAAAGAATTATTGGATAGCTTTTTAAGTATCTTTCTTACCAATCTCCCAAAAGGTTTGAAAAAAGAGAACCGGAAACCCATTCAGTCCCGGAGCTTTGTCTAGATTTAGAGATTTCAGCATAAATTCAATTTATTCCATAGAAGAGATTTTGGTAAGCATTTTATTGTCAGTTTCATTAATCAATTGAGGAATACATTCTAGAAAGTTCTCTTCCTTAATGTTATTAGAAGAGATGACTGAAGATAGAAGCCTGATGAAAAAGGATATAACATCTTGTTGGATTTCCTTATTGTCATTGATCGGCACACCCTCTTCCCCTTTAATACAAATAATTCTATTAGTACTCCTTTTTAAATTTGTTCCCCCTTTCTCATCAAGTTGTTATTGATGTTTCTAATCATTTTCATACTTAGTTGCATGTCTTACATGCAAGAAATATTTTGCAGTTTTCCATTTATGTGTCTTTATTTTTTCCATCTTTTTGTGTGACTTTCACAAATACTTTTCCACAATTTTTCTCAGTTATGTCCAACTTCAATTGTAATTTGTGATATTATTTTAGTTTCTAACTACATATTGTATATCTACATTCTATTGGAGTATCACTACCATTCTTTGGATCTATAGGTTTAATGAATGGATATTTAGATACCCAGTCTACCTTAAATGACATCCCAATTATCTAACTAGTTTTATTGCTTCAAAAAAAACTATGTTTCAAATTTTCAACTTGATTCTCTGTTTCATGAGGTTGAGAATTAGAAATATCTTGTACTAGTTGAATCTCATCATTAGGAATGTCTTCCACTAGAGTAATTTTATAATGAGGATTATATTTCATCTCCAGCATGTCATCATCAATAATATCTTTAGGTGTTGACATGTTATTCTTATCAATTGTTCCATGTGGTGAGTGTAGTGACATGTTTAACTGATTAATTTTTCCATGTGGTGTGTCTAGTGAAATGTTTGTATCATTAATGGTTTCATTTGGAATACAATTATCAGTGGGGGTTTATGCATTCAAAAGGGACAATGGTTTTATTGGGATCTTTAAACTTTAAATTAAACTAAAAAATACACTACAAACAATATATTAATTATGTTTGAAGTGGATGGAAGCTGTGTGCGTGATTTTTTGGTTGCCTAGAATAATTAAATATGTTGTTTTTCCTCTTTAATTGATTTGTCTTCTTGTTATTATTACCAGAGGCAATTTTACCTAAGACCAATGAAAATCTAAATGTATTTTAAGCATGGAATCATGGATGAACTAGATGTAAACAATAAAACTAGTTACAGATCCCTACCGCATGCTACCAGATGGTAGCATAAATATATGTTACTAGCCGGTAACATGGATATATACTACTGGATGGTAGCATATATTTATGCTACATTCTAGTAACATATACACTACCTACATACTTATAAGAAAGGATAAAGTACATATTATTTTGAACAATAGCATATATATGTAACCGACTGGTAGCATATTCTATAATCCATGGAACAATTAGATTTTACAATACCTAGGGTCTTACATGTGATTTTATATTGATTGTCAACGCTTAAACTAAAATGTGAATTGTGAGTTGATGTTTAATATTGGGGTTATAATTATATATATATATATATATTTATATATATATATATAAGAAAATGTGGAAAATTTCTCTTTTGTGATAAAGGTGATTTTAATATAAGCAACTGATAATTAGTTTAAATTACTAGCAAATTGACCCAAAAAATAACTTATACCTTAAAATTTAGGTGAAATAGCAAGCTTCCGACCCTTGAAATTTTTCCAAACCAAAATTTGAAATCCGGAATATCCATGAATTAACAAACATTGGTTACTAAAATCTTCCCTAATAATAGGTGTATCAAACTTATCCATGTCATTCAATATCTCATTGACTCGAATATCCATGAATTAGATGAGCCCACTAAATATTTTAATACAACCAATGATCATATCAATTTAAAAATATTCAATGATCCACTTCCTAAGCATAACAATGAAAAATCTACTGCAAAAATGCACAATACTTATTGGGTGGTACGAAAGATACCCTCCTATGATCACTCTTTAGATGTAATGATTGGAACAGTCACTCACACATCATCTTCTACAGCGATTATCACTTTTGATGACTTTGGTATAGATTACACACTTGTTTTTTATCTTTTGCCATTCAAATCTCTATTAATCAAGTACTTATACATGGTGTTTTGGTTAATCCACATATTAAGGATAATGGTTTCTCTCTCATGTTGCTTTAATCTCTTGGAATTTCTAAAAATATACTTGCATTAAATTACTAAAATCCTCTATATTAACACATCACTCTACCTATTACAATTGGTTATGTTACTACACTAGTTTCATTCTTGGTTGTTATTTCTCTTAGCTTTGGTGCATTAAATTTAGGCCTCCCTTGGCTATTTTATCTTAGGGGTATTCCATTTTTCATTCACCAATGTGTTAATTTTATATATAATCATTAGGTTGTCATAAATTGAGGTGTTACCTTCAAGGATCCCTCTCGTAGCTTGTCAGGTCATCCTTTGTAGTTTATATCCCTACTTCTATTGTATCTATTGAAAGGCCCATGGTTACATACTCTCTCTCATGGCTCTAAAACTCCTAGGTTTCCTGATATGCCTTTGGTTACACACAATATATATATAACATCTCTAGCCCTCCTATGTATCCTCTTAGGCCCTTAGTTTTGCACACTATATCTAGTGGCTCTAGCCCTCCTGGGTCTCATAATCAGCCTTTTATTACACATGATGTCACTCATGAATATATTCCCCATATGTCTCTATATTATCCTTTGGTTTCACACATTGTCTCTAGTGTATCTCACTCTCATAGGATACGACATCGATCTTCTCAAGCACATGTTATCTCTATATTTTCTCCCAAATATTCTAGTGCATGTGGTATATCTAGGAGCACTCACTCTTCAAGTTCTCCAAAAAATTATTCTACTTCACACACTACTCGTGATTCTACTTCACCCATTCCTTCTCTCAGGCCTTCTTTGGAAATCACTACTACTATAATACTTTCATTTGAGTCACATTATTTGGAAAAATTGTATCTTGATCCTCCATCTTCTTCAACATTTTTTTCACATATTTAGGAGGTTCTCATTAGATAGCTCTTTTTCTACCCCTTTCCATGTATATAAATAAACACTCAAACATACAAATACAATGTCATAGATAAAAAAACATTAAAATATTCATATATTGGAAAAATAACAAAACCAGGACTTGTACACATAGCTTTCATTGTTATCACTTTCATTTATACATGTTTCTGTCACTTTGGTTTGATAGATAACATATCACTTTATGCTTTAAATACATGCATTCACTTGGTATATTGATCTTGATGTTAAACATAAATAGAGTGTTACATGATGGAAGGTGTTGGAGAACCCTTTACCCAGACTTCCTATGCATATGAAGGCATCTATTATACACTACACATATGTGTTATTGTTTAATTATATTTCTATTCTAATTATTCATTACTCTTAATTATATATATTATGTACATTTTATATTTTGGGCTAGCAAGACTAACACATGTGTCTTATGTAGTGTTGACACCTCTTGCTTCACATATTTCTACTTATATCAATTGGTATATCATTTCATCATATGTTGAAACTTTGTCTTTCTCTAATAGTTTTCTAGTTGTGTGTCTTAATAATTTCTTGTTTCACTAACTATGGCATGAATACCTTGCTTGTTTTGTGACATCATGGGTGTCCTATGTTTAGGGATATATTCCTATCTTATGTGACAATATTTATGATGTTTTTAGGCCTACGATATTTTATTGTATTGTGACATCATGTGTGTCCCATGTTTACAACTCTAATTCTTTTTTATTACATTTTAAAGATAATATTGAGTATGATTCTATTATTATTGCACGTATTTTTTATACATGTGTTTTTACTATTGTTTCTACTATTTCCATTGTTTCAATTTTTTTCTTCATTTGCACCATGGTTTCCACCATGTGAAGCCACCTTTACAGGTTTGGGATCTCATCATCAGTGGCCACCATTATATCCGTTCATGTGTTTCTAAGAAAACTATCAGATTTATCATAAATGGTTACATATCTATTCTTTTGAGATGCACATTCAAATGATTTATAACATGTGACTCAAATAGGGGGAATTCATCCAGTTATATTCTATGCCTACAACATTCATAGGAAACATTATGGGATAATATATAGATATACACAAGGTACATGTACTCAAGAATAATATAAAATACAATTTTTTTAAAAATCATGAACAAATTCTAAAAATACAGGTCGATCAAGACCGTATAATTGATTTTGGCCTTTTCACATGGTTTTTCATAGGGCAGTTACATCAAATTTCTCAACATTTTAAAAATTTCTCCTACAAAAATAGGTTCTTGAAATATTTTTAGATCCATTTCATTCAATTCAGATAAGTTATATGGGGCACAAATTACTTCACTCCTTCACCACAAGACTTGATTTAAGTTATATTTTTAGAGATATTTAGGGCATGGGTCTCATTTTTCCATCTACATTTTAATGCATTACATTTTCTACTTAGCTTCTATTCGGTTCTGTGGGCACTCATTCAATTTTCTATTATGTGTCCTTATTTAAAGAATTAGGCCTAGACCATATATATCAGTGTGTTCCATGGGGTTATGAAAGGTATCAAATTGGCTAATGTTGATCAAAGAATACTTGTCTAAAATCACATGAGGAATCCGCACTAGATAGAAGGCCCGAAACCAAGGGTGCATAAGGAAAGGAAGGACCCACACACGGAAGGAAAGTCCAGATTTAAGGACTTAGCTAATTTTGAGAATGAGGATCTATTTTTGGAAGATGGTGTGTGGACCACATCAACGATGTAGAGACACGTGTGTCATGCATAGTCTATATTTGGAGAAGCAGTTCAAAGCATTTATGCATGAAGACAAGTTAAGAATAGAATTGACACTTCAGTTAAACTGTAAAAGGACTATAGATAGCACACTTGCATATGTGGCTATGATTGTAAATGGCATGTGGCTATCAATAGCATGTGACCTATTTCTAGAATAGTTAAGTAGTGAAGGGCAAGTCCTCACCCTATATATATGTTGTTATGTGCATAGTAGATAGAGATATATCACAAAGAGTGGTGTATGTATGATTTTGGATGTATAAATGTGTGTATCAGATCCATACGTGCATTAATATAGATTGACAATAATGTAAGGAGCTTCTATATTTACTAATAGATGGAATATATTAATTGAGCAGTGCATCTTAATGGTTAAACCATTATTATAGTTTAAGTTTTTTATTTCATAGATCTGTGGGTAGCATGCATTGTAGAATGATGGATTAGTTGTGAATCTATATGTTTCTTCCTTCATCATGTTAACATCCTATTACAGTAACCCTAAAGAGGGACATAGTACCTTTATGCACTTTGGGTGAGCACTTAGTCTAGGCTGAGTGATGTGCCAGCACGACTAGGGTGTTATCTTACAAATTCTAGGTTGCATCATTGGTTTCATTGTCGGGACCTATTTTTCAGTTGTTTTCAGGATGGTTCATGATGAAGACGTATGGGTTAACTCTAGCAAGTATTGAGGAATAGATACATGATCGGGAGGAATAATATGCATGACAGTTCAGCAGTGGATTTGAGTTTAATGCATGCACTTGGGTAGAACAAAACCTATATGATAGCGTATATGAGAGTTTTTTCATTATCTTTCCAGTAGAACTATAGGAGTGGCTTACTGCTTATGCATCCCAGTCGAATTGGTGGTATCACACACTTGTCTTGACACAGGAAGAATTTCAGGCCCTTTATGATGTTGATCTGATCTGGACTCACATGATGAATACATGGTTTCATGGTGTTCTAAATAGTTTGTTGGTCTAAAAATATATCGGGTGGATAGATCTATGGATAGACGAGCCAAAAGTATGCAGGGCCTACCCCCTCTTTGATACAGCAAAGCAAAATTGGTTTATTGCTATTCTACCAGCAGGAATCTATGCAAGTCATATAGTATTCTACCTTCAGGGGTTTGGGATCTCATCCCAGTATAGGTATTTCTGACTATGAACAAAAAGGAATGAAGGAAGGAATGGAGATAGGATAGATCCAAAGGGACAAAACAAATGAATTCCAAAGCAGAAAAGTTAGAGGGTTTATGTTTTGGGCTGGTAGTAAACAAAGCCAAACCTACTTGCATAAACGAACAAAGCAATACTGATGAGAAAATGAAAAAAAAGTAGAGATAGATCTAATAGAAAAGTAACACAGATCTAACTTAAGAAAGATCTAATGCACATAACACATCCATTGAGCACAAAGTCTTAATTTTTGTATTAATATTTTCTGTTACAAAAAGTACAAATCCTTTTTCCTCTCACTTCTATTTTTCATCTAAAAAATGTTCACCCTCCCTGAATACAACAAGTACCCAAGTATTTATAGAAGGAGAAGGAAAAAGAAGGCAAAAAGGAGCCAAAAACTATTTACAAAATATCTAAAAGTCAAATGTTGACTTTAGGGCAATTTTGTGGATGACAACATCTCATGATGCAACATGGATGATGTCATCATTTGTGCGAACATTCTTTTAAATATTTTACAAAAATGGGATAAATCCCAGGATGAATGAGCCTATTCATCATCATCCCTTGGCTAGAAAGGAGTATAATGTTTCTACTCATGAGAGGAAATGTGAAATTGATCTCAGTACTCCATGAACTTGCTAACCATCATTTGAAGTTGATCCTAAGCGGGACCCTTGATGTGATCTCTAATGACTTCGTAAGTCTCCCGTTCATCTTTGAGTCTTTCCGGGAGTTTGAAGTATTCATTACCTGCCTCCATCAGGTATCCGAAAAATTTGTGGTAGGCCAGAAGGTTGTTGATAGATTCTATATCAAAAGTGACCTCTTACTCTAAACCCTGTGACGCGATCCCTTTGAAAAGCTAGATAGTGTCATCTACCTTCCTCAAGGTGTATGATGGGGTGAGAAAACTTGGAGACATCCTTAAAACGATCTGCTCCATTCGATGCATTGCATCCAAGGCTTCCTCCTTGATTTTATCTATGTTCTCCAAGATAAATTCCATTTGGTCAACCTGATAGTATAGAGCAACAAGGAATTTGTTGGGTGCTCTCGGGTGATCGAAGACATTAAATTTAAATAATTCATTGACTGAGTAGTCGAGCATCTTCTAGAATGTCTCATGTTGAAACTTGGCATGGTCCAACTCTTCGGAGATAGGTCCCGCTATTTCCTGGAGCTCCTTGTTAGCTTGATTTATATTCTGATACAGCTCTATTAACTTTATAATCACTTCCTCACTATCTTTGAGGATTTTCTCTCTTCAGGTAGAAACTGCTACACCTTGCTCACCAATCTTGGCATACTCATTTATCTTCTCCTAACTAAAGGCTTTAGGATTTTCGGTGGCAGCTATAGGAGGTGCATTGCCCATCTTTTGCAGGGCTTGAAGAAGATGTTTGTTCTACTCTTTAAATATCCTCTTCTCTTCCTTTGCCTCTTGAAGCTTTTTACAAAGGGCATCCACTATGGATAGGGCCTCTCCTTGCAGGATTTCTGAGGATGTTCCCATTGTGACCTGAGTCACTATAAATTTGTATGAGACAGATCTTTTTTCTCCTTTTTTGGATCAGGGTATGCAATAACCATAACTCTTTCATCTGAAGTGCTTTGAGAGAAGCGGGTTATAGCATTTTTCTTCTCAGCCCCTTTGGTTGGAATAATGGAGAAGTCCATAGGTACAATAGGAACTTTCCTCTTGATTTGACTCAAGTATTTGGAGATCCATTCTGGACTTAGGAGAGTGGGACTAGAGGAAGAGGGGAAACGGGGGTGGAAGAATGAGTAACTACAGTGGACACAGGGAAATGTGTCGAGAAACTTGGTGGTGGCATTGAGAAAGAAGATGACCCTCCAACGCTCACAGGGGTAGGAGTCACTACAGGAGAGGAAACCATGGGGGTGGAAGGGATCTGTGAGATGAGGGAAGAAATGCTAGGGGACAGATTTGTGAGGGAATAGAAGATGGAGGAAGAGGAATGGGGAACGATAGAAGATGGGGGAGAAGACACAACCAAAGGAGTGGTTGGTTGAGTGACATGAGGGGGGGAAGGAGGAGTGGGAGAGGGTACAATGGGAACCTCAACAGTTATAGTAGTGGCAACATTCTGAGTGGATGTGCCCGTTGGTGCACTTACCGCTTCTTCTTCTTTAGGGGATATCAGGCTTACTACCTGTTCCTCAGCAGTAGAAGGAGGGCTCTCAAGAGCTTCCTCTTGAGCAGTGTTTGTCTCTCCCTATTTATATTTTCCTTTTCCTTTTGGTAAGTGCTTCGGCTTGGTAGGTGCATTTCCCAAGGGAGACGTGGTAAAGTCTACTCCAAGGTAGATGAGATTATTTTTCTTGCACTAATGTTCAGTACATTGCAGAGTGCCCTTGACCCTTTCCTCACTAGTTTGAGGTGAGTTGGTTCTATCGATTTCAGCAAATGGCCAATTGTCTCCATCCGTGTCTAAGTAAACCTAATCAACCTCTTGATTAGTTGCTTGGAAGCCCTTTGGGACAATGGCCACACCATACTATATGATCTCTGCTAGGGCCAATCAAGAGTGATCCTTTTGTTTGAGCTCAACCTCATGATACAGATCGATGTAGATATCTTCGATCTAGGGGACGTGAATTGGATCAAGATTTTCCCTTGGAAGGTTGGCCTTGCCAGGAAATTATGGTTTAAGTTGAGAAATTTGAGCTCTGTAAACATTTACTGAGCCTTGCTCTGTGAAGTGCAGGTGTACCTTCCCACTGTGAGGGGGAATGGAGTTCCACCCTTCTTTCTTTTCAAACACTTCTTGTGGTATGTGATAAGTTTTCTAGATAGCTCTAATAGGATTAGCTTGGGTCCCGCATACCTCGGTAACTTGGTGGTCTCCCCCAAGAAGTTGGCAGCTCTGAGATAGGTGAAAGTGGGGAATTACGTGAATAATGCTCCCCACTTCTCTATGGTAGTGACCACGCTCTTGGTCATATGACCGTGAGTCATATTGGGCCTTAAGAGGTAGATGATGTCGTAGAAGAAGGCATCATTGATTTTGCTAAATTGGGCTATACTATTTTCCAGTCTTAACTTTGGATAATACTCATATATTCTGACCTAGGGCCATACCCCACATCGATTCAATGTTGGGTAGTCCCTTTCGAAGGCAGTAGCATACACAACTTAAAAGTTCATACAGAACCTCCCAGTTGTTGAAAGCTATTGAAGTTTCTCAGAGATTGTGCTGCTGATAATCTTTGCCCATTCAAAACGTTGATCAGGACCGATTTTGCTCATTATTTCTAAATAGCTGAGCATCCACTTGTGAAAGTAATGGGCATCAGGAAGCCCAAATACCCTACTTAGGAAGGTGATGGTGTCACTCAGCTCCTCTAAAAATTCACTATGATGAATGACTTGTGGCCACCTGCTCACCACCTTCTTATTTTTTAAGGTACACCTCATTCATTAGCTGCATGCATTTGTCTTGATTTTCATTCCATGCCTTTATGCAGTCTTCTTGGCTTATTGCCACAAAATGTTGGTGGTGTGGGATACCCAACATAACTTTGAAATGTTAGGCAGTGAGGTTGATTATCACCTCGCCCATCTCATTTTCGACACACCTTGTGTCTTTATTATAACAACGGCCCACCAACATCATGAACTTGTTGTTGATTAGGCTCATGGGAATCCCTATAGTAAAGTGCAGACCACTGCCAACCAATTTATCCATCCATGGACTACCTATGACCTTCTTAATTATAGCATAGAAGTCCTCCATGTCAATGTGACCGAGCTCTAAATCTCTGATATCTAGGTCACACTCTGCAAGGGACTCAGACATCCTGACCCTTTGGTATTTATACTTCATTTCTTCTTTTGTTAGTTTGGCTTTACCCTTAGACTTGGTTAGCTTCTTACTCAATGAAGACGTGTTGATCTGAGTTTAGATGTTGATCTACAAGGAGAATTAGAAAATTCCACCGCAAAAGAGCCATGTTAGCTGTTAAGTCGTCCATAAAAGCTTACAAAATGAAATGTTAGTAATTTATGAGCTTCTGGGTGCAAGGTGCAGCTTTACTATAGGCTGCAGGGTCTCAGAATAGCAAGGTGCACTTTGGGAACGTGTTGTATGGAAGGAAACAACGCCAAAAGGGGCACAGGGCGCAGAAAGACTACACACAACATTCAGATGTTGGTGTTAATGGATGTGTGCTTGTGCCATATGATCGGTTCTAACTGGGTGCAGATTCATTTGGTGTAGCAAGGTCTCAGGATGCGCCTTTAGCATAGATGTTGTACATGTTGCAGAACATTATGATGCGCCAAGGCGTGGATTTAAAAGATGCATCATTAAGGTAAGGTGCGCCAAGAATCTAAGCTTTGCGTGGTGCGGGAAGGGTTTGCACAACATCATTGTCATTGTTACTGTATGTGTGCTTGCACCCGCACTTGTGTTTGAAGAATTTATAAGGCGTGGGAAAAATCTAATGTTGCATGCGGGGACAGTGTGCCTATGGCGTGACTGTGCTTGATGTTACAACAATGAAACTTACACCAAATGAAAATAGTGGGTTTGATTACAACTTTAGAATTTTCACTCTTTTGGCAGGCTTTGTGGTTTTTGCTTCTTTCAACTCAGGTTTTGATAGTGAGGGGAATGGAAGAAAAAGGGATAGGGATCCGTTCTGAGGCAAGGCCTTCCATGTTAGTAGATCTGGAAGGAGAGAAAAAATGGTTTGAAGGTGGGTTTGATTTTGCAAAACAGACTAGTTTACATTATCTTCTTAGGTTCATTTTTGTTTTTAATAACACAAACCACCAAAACAAACAAATAAACCACAACAAATCCACAAGAAGGGCAAGGCCACTTACCAGGAATATATATAAGATAGATGAAATGATGTTGGGTCCACGAATGCGACGAAAAGCAACATATGGGGCTGACAGGAATGCTGACAAGTGCAGAAGAATAACTTTCTCATTTTTTCAATCGTGAAAATGACAGGACGGATGCACCTATATATAGAAAAAGGTGCAATAAATGTGCCACCAACTTTTTCTAAGGTGCACCTAGATAGACATCGACACAAAAATATTTGCGCCCTAGGTGCAACTTTGAGATTTTCAACACTACCTTTTCAGTGGTTTGGTGCACCATTGAGGGGCACAACATTTCGAATGGTGACAAGCTGGCGCATGCACCTTGGCGCAGTCTTGAAAGGTGTAACATTGGAAGGTGCAACATCTAGAGTGTCGACACTCCAAAGGATGCGGCAAAGGAAACGAGGGGTGTAATTTTTGTTGATGTAACGTGAATAAAAACTATGCCCAACCTAAAAAGGATAAAAATTACCAAGTTCTAAAAACTAGATTTTCTAGAAAGGGATTTTATGCCATTCCAAATGCTAAGAGACCTCAACGGGGGACCAAAATAGAAATTTTGGTATGGTTACCTGCAAAATTGCCCCTGTCAATTTTATAAGATAACAGCTAGCTCTTTCTGGGGACTAAATTTTAGTGAAGCTTAAGGGTAGAGAATCCCATATCAACATGTTCCTATCCATTGGGCTCGAGGTCAAAAACAAGGGTGAGGAAAAAGGAAAACACACAACCAAAAACAACACACGAAAATAACAAACACACAAATAAAGAAAACTATACAAAGAAGAGAGCAAGCTCTACTTCCTGAAAATTTTGAGATGTTATCCGCTATAGGGAAGCAGGAGCTTAGTTCTATCTAGATATGAGAGATAAAAGCTATTCTCTCCATTGAGTTGCTTGATCTTGAAAGCCCCTCTCCAAAGAGAGTTGAATTTCCCATGTATGCCTTTTGGCTCTCTTCACTTGTCCCACAAAAGGATGAGATCTCCCACCTAAAAATTCCTCTGCTTAGCCTTTTTATCGAACAATCTCTTGACTTGATTCTGATGTTTAGTGATCCTATCAACCACCCTTACTCTCCTTTCTTCAAGTTATGTTAGATACATGATCCTCTTTTTAAGAGAATTCTAGAAAGTCGCATCCTCGATTGCTCGTGTCAAGCGCAAAGCAAGAAGTTCCACAAAAATGGGGAGTTCAGCGTCGATTCCATATAGCACTTAGAAAGGTGACATACTGAAATATCTCTTCAAAGTAATACGGTTTGCCCACAAAGCATCATATAATGACTTGTGTCATGACCGCTGATTCTCATCGACCAGCTTCCGTATGATGGTCACTAGGTTCTTATTACTGGATTCTGCCTGACCATTTCCCCAGGGGTAATAATCCAAGGCATGGGCCAAGGTTATCCCGTATTCATAGAAAAATCTGATAACTTCCCGTGAGGAGAAGTTGGAAGCATTATCAGCAACGATCTTGTGTGGGATGCTAAACCTCACGATGATATTCTCTTTGATGAAGTTGCAAACAACTTCAAAGGTGGCATTCTTAACAGGTATGGCCTCCACCCATTTGGTGAAGTAGTCTGTTGCTTTTAGGACATAACTATGTCCGACACTTGATCGGGGATGTAGTGCTCCAAAAAATTCAATTCCCCATTTCCTAAATGGTTCATCAATAATGACGGGCCTGAGGGGAAAAGCAACCAATTTGGTTTTCCAACAAACTGTTGGCAGGACTCACATTTTGCTACCCAGGTGGCTGTATCCTGAAATAGTGTTGGCCAGTAATACCTAGCCCGGATGATATTATGTGATGTTACGGATGAGGAGAAATGACCACCACAGGTTGAGTCATGAAAACTTTCAAGTAATTTGATCTGTTGTGGTTTTTCAACGCATCGCAAGAAGATTTCATCAATACTGCACTTGTATAAACCTTCATCCCATATGACATATCTGGCTGCCCTGAGCTTCACAATCTACTTTTCCTTTGAATTTAGATGAGCTAGGCACTCACCGTAAGTGAGAAATAAAGTGACGTCTGAATACCATTCGTCGCTAGTTACAATGAATAGAACCATAGGTAGAGAATCAGCTTTCTCCAGCTGGCCTTACGCTCCGTCGATGCAATCATCTTTCTCTTTAGGGAACTCTGAAACTTTGTTTTCAGCCATAAGCTGACATAGGCCCCTACCTCTTACTAGCTTGGTTGGTTTTATGTCTAGATCATACTCCTAGACCTTTGCGATCCAATTTCCTCGCAAGCTCCCTACCTCCTATTGAATTAGGATAGACTTAACCACCGTGTTAGGAACCAGCACTACCGTATGAGAGTTTAGGATGTAGTACCGGAAGTTCTTGACTGCTTTGACAACGATGAAGGCATGTTTTTCTAACTGAGACATCTTCAATTCATGAAGTTTGAGAGGAGAGCTCATGAACACGATTGGAGATTCAACATCCTTAGAGTTCTTTTGCATTAAGATGGTTGATATGGTATGTGCAGATGCATAAATGTACATGATAAAATCCTTGGAGAAGTCGGTACATACCATGATGGGTGCATGGGCGACAGAGGCTTTTATATCCTTGAATGACGCCTTTCCTTCTTCGCTCCACTGGAAATTTTGTGACCCTTTCATCATATTTGATATGTGACGAGTCTTTTCAACGAAGTCGGGAACAAAGTGTCTGAGAAAATTCACCTTTCCGAAGAAGGAGTGAACACCGGTCTTGCTTGTGGGTAAGGTAAGGTTCTGAATAGCCTTAACCCTTTCGACATCTATCTTTGTTCCTTCCTTGCTGACAACGTGTCCCAGCAACTTTCCTTCAATGACCCCAAAAACAAACTTTTTTGGATTTAGGGAAATCCTGTGTTCTCGGCATCTAATCAATACTTGCTCCAAATGATCACAATGATCACTTCACTTTTTAGAGAACACAATTAAGTCATCTAGGTAAACCCATGATGACCTTTCCCATCATACCTTTGAATGTGAAGTCCATTGCTCGCTGAAAGGTGGCACCAGCGTTGGTCAAGCCAAAAGGCATCCTGTTGTAGGTGGATGTGCCCCAGAGAGTAGTGCATGCTTTTTTGAAGTGGTCTTCATGTGAGACTTCGATCTAATTATAGCCTGAAAATTCATCGAGCATGGACAACATCTTTGAACTGGTTACTGATTACATAACCTGTGATCAGGGGATCATTTTTGAAAAATTTCCGTAAAACATCCCTAAATGGTATCAGTGCAGAAGATCATCTCGAGAGCTTTCCAACAACTATGAGAACGTGAAAAATAGACATCGGGAGCTCTAGATATGTTCGGTCAAAGTTTAGACATCAGGAAAGTCAAACTATGGTCAACCTGGTCAATATTTGGACCAATTGCACTGTGACACGTGGCTTGCCAACACTCGTCGAATTCGCTCAATTTGCCTATCAGGAGACGAAAAGTGGATTATATGCTATTTACCAAGTTAATTATTTCTATGCCACATTGTATGGGTCAAAATTATATTATCTTGGTAAGTCCACTTTCCAAATGGCACACATATATGCCAAACCACACACACACACACACACACACACACACACACAGATATATATATATATATATTAATGTTCATACATTAGTATTAAATATAATGTTTATACATTAGTATTAAACCCCACATAAACTACCACATGCTATTTGCCAAACTTCCACGTGGAATGGAGAAGGTGGTGAAGCAGTGGTAGGGGGGCGGTTATGCTCACGTGGTCTGTTGATCACTTCACATGCGTGGAAAAGGCTTTATAAAGCATTAAACATATATCAACCCATAAAATGTGGGATTCTACCACTTCCCTTGCATGGAAACAGGTGGAGCCGCTAACATGGGGATGTTAATCCCATTTCTTATCCAAATCCGCCACTTTGGGATATAATCCCATAAAAAATGCAAAATGGCTAAAAAAAACAATAAAAAAAACTCCAACCACTTTGACCGCTTTAACAAACTCCACGGAACAATGATAGGAGGCGGGATTCGATCCCCTGACCCTCATGGTTCTAAAACCAATCCGCCAGCCAACCCACCAAGGGATCACAACAAGTTATAAAATGGGGCGCTTCCACTTATACAAGGAGAGACATGTCTGTGTAAAGTAGCTTAAGGACCAGTTTTCAGAGAACACCATGTTTGAAGGCCCTTGCACTCAGATTGGGCACTTGGAGTAAAAAATATGAAATGAAGGAAATTCTAAGAAGATTCCAATGATGTAAGATTTGATATTTTTTTTTTTGAGTTTTAACCTATTTTTGGAATCTTTGAATGCATATTTTAACAGGGATCTTCAAGACAGCTAGTTGGAAAAAACGAATTTCAATGCACTTCTAGTCCGAGTTGTGACTTGGTGTAGACATGAAAAGTGTTCATAATTTAGATTGGGATCTCAGATATATGATTTATTTTCATATAATGTTTTTAAATCTCCATTTGTAGGTGTTTTTCTAACACAGTTACAGGGAGATCACATTTTGAAAACACTGTAGGAGCCACCGGATCGTTCTTGGGAACAGTTTCTGCTATTTTTTAGAGTTCTTCGGACATTGATCAGCTCATTTGTAGGTTTTGATTCATTATTGGTTGTTTGTAAGAGTTATTGTACTTGAATTTCAATATTATTAATGGATCGGTTCAATCTGAACCCAGGGACGTAGGAATTTTCGAACCCCGTAAACAATCTTGTTTGTTATCTGAATGTTTTTCAGTTCTGATTATTTATTTGCTACAAAAGTTTTCCACACTTCTATGGATGCATAATAATCAGAATTTAATCAAAATTTGGAGTTTAGAATACTTAAAATTGGTTAAGAAAATCGCGATCTTTGGAAACTTATAAAAGTGAACAACAAATACACACACACGTTTTCATATCAAGTTTTTATCAGAGCAGTTAGATTGCCAGATTAGCTTCTAATTTTGTTTGGAAATTTGGCTTCAATTTCAATAATGATCATCTCATTTACAGTGTGTAGTTTTGGAAGTACAGGTTGTGTTTGCAGGAACCGGGAATCATGGGCAAGTCATCCAAACAGGAGCAACTGGATGAGCTTGAAGCCATAAACCGCCAACTCCAAGAATAAAACTATTTCTTGAGAGCTAATTTTTTATTCCTTAGAAGAGGAAATCGTGTGGTTAAAATCTGAGCCACAATCCTCTATAACTAAGAAAGAGGAGTATTTCAACAAGATTCTTGAAGAGAGCAAGAATTTGATGGGCGTTGTTAAAGAGTTGCAGGAAGAAATACGAACCAAGGATGCCCTCTTGGAAAAGCTGCAACAAGGTGAACATAAGAAGGAACTGCCTTCCAAAGCAGATGCAAGTACTATGATAGAAGAATGCACTGTAAGTTGTTCACATTTTAATTCTTCCTCTCATTCAGTTTCTGATGTTCCTTTGGGTCAGTTTGAAAAACAGACTAAGGGAATTGGGTCTAAGCTAATGGTTAAGATAGGATTTAACGGAACTGGCCTTGGTAAAAATGGACAAGGTGATGCTAACCCAGTGCAGGTAGAGGATCAGCCTCGGTTTTCAGGTTTGGGTTATTCTAGTGGGAAAATGGAAATTGGAGAAAGTTCCCAAAGCAGTTGAAGGAAGACAAGCTTCCAACAGCCAAGGATCTACACCACTAGAATTGCAGGATTCCGCCATCAGGAGGAACAATGAAAGGTGTAAGAAAAAAGGTTAAACAGAGGTAATCAGATTCCACCTCCTTCCATTTACACTAAAAATAGCACTAAGGGAAAACTCAAATCCTAAAAATTCTAATACACTCTTTCAGTTGGAACAATATAGCTTTGGTAGACAGAAATATGCTTTCCCTTGCACATTTTGTGAAGGTACTAATCATTCTGTTGCATATTTTTTGGAAGAGGAAAATTTTGATTAAGAAGTTAATTCATTTTGTGAATGATAAGGCAGGTGCTAAAGACCAATCTCACCAAGGAAAGGTGAGAAATGACAAGAATGTTACCTCTCCTAAACAGGGGAATCATTCTCGTAGACAGAGTTCTGAGAATGGTTAAAATGGGTAAGACTCCTAACAATAGGGAAGTTAAATTTTGTTCCCATTGTAATAGGAATGGTCGCGATGTTAAGGTTTTTTTGGTTTGTTCCTAAACAACAAAATTGGAAAGTTGTTAAAAAGAACAGTATTGTAAAACCAACAATGCTAAACCTAACTAAAACTCATTATGGTACTGAGAAGGTAAAATAACCAAAACAGAAAAACCCAAGTGATTGGTTTGGAAAAAACACTCCTCAACTTTATATTTGCACTACAGTAAATTGTTGATAGTAGGCAAGAAAAAATGTTTTTCAGAGCTATATATTAGGGATTCCTGTTGATTGATAAGGATTTGTTCCTAAGTTGATATTTAAGCTTTGAAAATGAATGGAAACGGCTGAAGAGAAGATTTGAGTGATAGGTTCATCATACTCCTGTTTTGGTTTCTCAGATTGGTTGGTAGTTCCATTATTAAAAACACTATGCAGGGATAGACATCAGTAGCATGTCTAAATTTGAAAAATTGTAGTTGTAATCAACATAATCACAAAATGTCAGTTGAACACTAGCTTCCATTATAGATGGGTGTTATTATCTGACTTATTTATTTGTGATGGCGATACAGTGTTTTGGCCTATTCATGTTGATTCAGTTGTTGACTATAGCTATTTTTGGGGGCGTTAATAGTCTATTATATTCTGATAGTGAATTACTTGTAGTTGTTACAGTTTCAGATGGGCAGTGGGCACTAGCCTAATTGTGGGCAGTTTAGATGTCTTGTATACTGATCTGTGTTATGGAATCGTAATTGTTGGTAATCAGCCGTATCACAAAGTGACAGTTGAACACTATCTTTCCGTAATAGAATGGGTGTTATTATCTGGTCAGTTATTTATGATGGCATTACCAGTGGGGTATGAAAATTCACAGTTGTGCGTAGAGTTGACAGGGTTACAGCATTTCAGTTGAACACTAGCTTAATTGGGTGTTATTATCTGATTGATTATGTGACTAGCTAATCAACTATTTGCATTTATTTAACCTATAATGTTATTTTGGGTTCTTGTATGTGTTTGTACAATGCAGGAAGAGATAACATGTTTTTATGGGTTGATACACAACTTTCTGTGGACAAAAAGCCTTTCTCAATGGGGAGGTGTGATCAGGGGATCATTTTTGAAAAATTTCCCTAAAACATCCCTAAATGGTATCAGTGCAAAAGATCATCTCGAGAGCTTTCCAACGACTATGAGAACGTGAAAAATAGACATCGGGAGCTCTAGATATGTTCGGTCAAAGTTTAGACATCGGGAAAGTCAAACTATGGTCAACTGGTCAATATTGGACCAATTGCACTGTGACACGTGGCTTGCCAAGACTCGTCGAATTCGCTTGATTTTCCTATCGGGAGATGACAAGTGGATTATATGCTATTTACCGAGTTAATTATTTCTATGCCACATTGTATGGGTCAAAATTATATTATCTTGGTAAGTCCACTTTCCAAATGGCACGCATATATGCCAAACCACATATATATATATATATATATATATATATATATATATATATATATATATATATATATATATATTAATGTTCATACATTAGTATTAAATCTAATGTTTATAAATTAGTATTAAACCCCACATAAACTGCCACATGTTATTGCCAAACTTTCACGTGGAATGGAGAAGGTGGTGAAGCGGTGGTAGGGGGGGCGGTTATGCTCACGTGGTCTGTTGACCACTTCACATGCGTGGAAAAGGCTTTATAAAGCCTTAAACATATATCAACCCACAAAATTTGGGATTCTACCACTTCCCTTGCATGGAAAAATGTGGAGGAGCCGCTAACATGGGGATGTTAATCCCATTTCTTATCCAAATCTGCCACTTTGGGATATAATCCCATAAAAAATGCAAAATGGCTCAAAAAACAATAAAAAAAAACTCCAACCACTTTGACCGCTTTAACAAACTCCACAGAAAAATGATTGGAGGCAGGATTTGATCCCCTAACCTCATGGGTCTAAAACCAATCCGCCAGCCAACCCGCCAAGGGATCACAACAAGTTATAAAATGGGGCGCTTCCACTTATACAAGGAGAGACATGTCTGTGTAAAGCAGCTTAAGGACCAGTTTTCAGAGAACGCCATGTTTGAAGCCCTTACACTCAGATTGGACACTTGGAGTAAAAATATGAAATGAAGGAAATTATGAGAAGATTCCAACAATGTAAGATTTGATTATTTTTTTTTGAGTTTTAGCCATTTTTTGGAAGCTTTGAATGCATATTTTAACAGGGATCTTCAAGACAGCTAGTTGGAAAACATGAATTTCAATGCACTTCTGGTCCGAATTGTGACTTGGTGTTAACATGAAAAGTGTTAAAAATTCAGATCTGATCTCAGATATATGATTTTTTTTTCATAGAATGTTTTTAAATATCCATTTGTAGGTGTTTTTTCTAACACAGTTGCAGGGAGATCACATTGTGAAAACTCTATAGGAGCCACGGATCGTTCTTGGGACAGTTTCTGCTATTTTTCAGAGTTCTTGGGACATTGATTAGCTCATTTTCAGGTTTTGATTCATTATGTGGTTGTTTGTAAGAGTTAGTGTACTTGCATTTCAATATTATTAATGGATTGGTTCCATCTGAACCCGGGGACGTAGGAATTTCCGAACCTCGTAAACAATCGTGTTTGTTATCTGAATGTTTTTTAGTTCTGATTATTTATTTGCTACACAAGTTTTTTGCACTTCTATGGATGCATAATAATCAGAATTTAATCAATTTGTGGAGTTTAGAATACTTAAAATTGGTTAAGAAAATCAAGATATTTGGAAACTTATAAAAGTGAAACAAATACAACACACGTTTTTAGATCAACCTGATCCATTATGGGCAGTGGGTAGTTGTCTTTTAAGGATGCCTGATTCGAATGATTGTGAAAATCTACGCATATGTGTATCTCGCCATTCTTATTTTGTATTGGGTATGATGTTTGCGACCCAGGTACTGTGATGGATAGGAAAGATAATCCTCACATATAGCATCTTTTGTATTTCTGATTGGATGGTACCCCGAGATCTTGGGATTATAGTGCCTCTGTTTGTGGTGAAAGGGTTTGACATCATCTTTTAACGGGATGTCATGTTGAACGTCCTTAGGCTTGAATGAATTTAGATCGACATAGGACCATGCCAATACCTCCATATATTTCTTCAGAAATTTGACAAACTTCCGCTTTTCCTCAGGTGTACAATATTTCCTGATGTTCACAAACGGTGGATGTTCCACAGAACCTAGGTTGACCGAATCAGTTTCTGGAGAGGAGTTAGGGTCATCTTGCCACTTCTTCTTGAAAAAATGAGCATGTTTGTCAAACAACCATTCCAGAGAGACTAAACCTTTTGGAATTTATTTCCCTTGAGCTGACATATGCCATCACCTTCTTTTGATTCATTCACTTAACCAGTGACAGATTCACGGCATGCAGAAGTAGATCCTTCAAAATGAAGCTCACTGAAAAAAATTTGTTTTTCTCTAGAAAGGCAATAAGTTGATTGTCGTTGTTAAATACCTGTGAGTGTTGAGAATTGTCTAGCACGCTTGGGGTGGAAGACTACCTCAATGGTATATGTGTTTGTTTTCAACCCTGGGTGAGGGAGCTTTAAGAGATATTGAGATGGTTCACATGAATTGGCCATGTCATTCTGAGATCTTGGAATGGATTTTATTGAGAAAGCATCAAATTCCTCAATGTTTTCCCATACCGAGAATTGTGGTAATGTCTGAGCACTTTCATTCTTTACTTGGTATATTCTTTTCACTTGATTAATCGATCAACTCAACATCTATATCCCTGTACTTTTAGGTTCTTGATTCCCCTTTCTTTCGCAGATTTCATGCCAAGTAGCAAAGATTCATATTCAGTAGTATTATTTGTATTGAAAAAACTGTAACTTGAAAGAGAGAGGAAAAATCTCCTTTTCAGGAGATATTAGCACAGCTCCAGCACCGCATCCACTAGTTACAAAACTGCCATCAAATTACAGTGTCCATACCTTGTTAAGGTCCTCCTCCGATGGATGAAACTATCCATTTTATCAAACTCAGTGGATAAGAAGTAGTTACCCATCCCTAATGATTTGAAGAGAATTTGGGCTTTGGGGTCGTCAGAATTGATGTTACCAAGTACTTCTTTTGTGATTCAGGCTCCAAAGTATGCATTACAACCTTGATGGGGATTCTAACTTTGGACCAGTCCATATGAATTTTCTCCACCAACTTCTCTACAAAATCTTCTTCCTAGTAGAATTCCATATGTTGCTGGGATATTAGCAACGAGAACGGTCATCTTCACCCTTTTCTTTAGGAATTCTGCAAACACGAACTGTGTGTCTTTTATCTGAACAATTAATGGAACCTGTTTGGTTTCCATGGAGTAACATCTATCGAAAGGCTTGGTAAGAGTAAGGCCTAAAGCTATGAGCGACCTTGTTCTGGCATGACATTATCAGAAGCTCCAGAATGTAAATTATGTAGTTACTTAGTTTGTGACCATTGATTAGGAGGGAGAGATAAAAAGGTTTAAATTTTGCCTGACATGGAAGTCGAGGCAACATTTATGCGAGATGCAGGAGGAGTGGAAAGGATTCGATTTCAGGGAGACAGGAGAGGATTTACAACAGCTTGGCTTTGGATATATTAAAAGTCAATATTACAAGCTTCTCAGGGTTAGACTGAAGATATTCAGCTTCAGACATTTGAATCTTGGTCTTTTTAGCATGATTGATTATGTCGAATGCGACCAAGGGTTGCGTTGATGAAGGAATGATTTCCCTCACTTCACAATGATAGGGTAGGGTTACTGGTCTTTATGGAAATAGAAGAAGGCTGATTTGGAGGAGAGATGGGAGGAAAATATTTCTTCATAAAAGGCTTAATAGGAGGTTGAGCAGGAAGAGGATTACCTCTTTTAGCAATGGTTGGAGGCGTGTTCAACAGTGGTAACCTTCTCTTTTTGTATCCTAACAGCAATTTCTCCCTTCTTTTCCATGGGAGCGGGTAAAAACAACATATGACTGTCCACTTGCATACCCTTGAGTACCCTCTTCTTCATCAAATTCCTCATCTTCGAATTCCATATACCTGATTGTAGAGTCACCAGTCGGTTCACCGACATCTTGATCATCTTCACCTTGCGATGAAGGTTCTTCATAAATTTGCTCCTCTTCCTTGATCTTGACCAGGGCATTGACCGAAGGAGCCTCAAGTGCCAACCACGGAGCAGATGTAGGAAAATGTGGCCTTTGTGGGGCATTGTTGGGAGTGAAGTTTCTCTGTGGGATATCCGAGTATGGAGTGTTAGGAGAAGCTTGAGCTAATTGCTTCTTTAATGCGAGCAAGTCATTTGCCATCTTCTGGAATGCCAGATCTAATGAAGTGGCTTGAGAAGGAGTTAAAGCCTTAGGCTTGGATGGCTCTCATTTTAACTTGCCAGATATAAGCAGGTTGTCTTCTATCCAAATGGTCGTAGCTTGAGTGAGGACCAGGGTGGTGATCTGTTCTTGTAAGAGTAAGAAACTTACTCTTGAGCTCATGGTGTTCACAAAGAAACACTTTTGATTTTCTGGTGTTGGCAGCATGGTAGGTGGCACACGGTTAATCAGTGAATTGAAACGGGTGATAAAATCATGCATGGTTTCACTGGCCTCCTTCTTTAAGTGAGTGATCTTTGATAGTAATGCAAATGCATCTTCTGAAGGCTTATACCTATCTTCAAATGCAGTTCGTAATGTGGCCCAATTGGTGATAGATCCGACCGGCAAATGTTGGAACCACTCTACTGCAGGTCCTTGCAAGGTCTCTAGAAAGAGGCATACTGACACATCTTCATGAGTTACATCTAGGATGCTGCATGACATAATGAATGCAGATATATGTGAATCCGTGCTTTGATTTCCACTCCCATAAAATCTTGGGAAATTCTTGTGGTTTCCATGAGGGAGTGCATGAACTGGATGAGGCAATGCAAGAGGGCCCATAGCGTTTCCCCATGGTACTACCATTTGAAATGCTAGAAAGAGGATGCGAGCCAGAAGTGTGGTTCCACTGAGCAACAGAGCACTGCAAAGGGATGTGGAGGCTCCTTGTGAAAATTGGTTCTTTCGTGGGGGTGAGGTACTTCTGGCTAACCGATCAGTTGAACTTAGTGATGAGAAGCATGCTGGTGTAATACTGAAGTTGTGCCTTTGAAGTAGATCGAAAATAGGATCAACTTCTCCACGAGCTCTACTGCTGCAGGTAAATGGCTCACTTGCCATTGTGTCTTTTCAGATCTATAATGTCTTTTAGAGCATATTTAAAAACTCTTTTTGTTTGTACTTACTAATTTTCTAATTTTTCTGGCAGAAATCAGCAGCATGTACTTTTCCAAATATTTAATTATATCCCTCTTTTGAAAACCGATTTTGGTTTAATGACAAAGATTAACGAGGATAAAATGATGGTTAACTTAGTAAGGTGATTTTCAGATCTTAGATTTGAATTTTTGCAAGGGTTTGAAAATATTTTTAAAAATATCAAGATCTTAGATCTACGGAAATATACGGGTTTTTATAAAAAATCAGCGAACTAAAGATTTCTAACTAGTCCAGATCTATGGGTCTCTGAAGAAAATTTTCAATTTGGATCACTTTTGCAAAAAATTTGGATTTTAAATAAAGAGTTAAGATTTGCAAACAGGTAGTGATTTTTACAGTTTTATCTATTTTCTTAGTCACCTCAGCAGCTTTAAAAAATGTTAGTGTCTTTTAGCTAACATAGCACCCACATAGATCTGGTTCTTTTCCCCAGTAGAGTCGCCAAAAACTGTTGGTCTGAAAATCTATCGGGTAGGCATATCTATGGATAGATGAGCCAATATTGTGCAGGGCATAGCCCCTCTTTGAGACAACAAAGTGAAACTAGTTTATTGCTATTCTACCAGCAGGAATCTGTGCAAGTCCTACAGTATTCTACCTTTAGGGGTTTGGGATCTCATCCTAGTATAGGTATTTCGACTATGAACAAAAAGGAATGAAGGAAAGAACAGAGATAGGATAGATCCAAAGGGAGAAAAGAAATGAATTCCAAAGCAGAAAGGTCAGAGGGTTTATGTTTTGGGCTGGTAGTAAACAGAGCCAAACCTACTTGCATAAATGAACAAATCAATACTGATGAGCAAATGACAAAAAAGTAGAGATAGATCTAATAGAAAAGTAACACAGATCTAACTTAAGAAAGATCTAATGCACATAACACATCCATTGAGCACAAAGTCTTAATTTTTGTATTAATATTTTCTATTACAAAAAGTACAAAGCCTTTTTCCTCTCACTTCTATTTTTCATCTAAAAAATGTTCACCCTCCCTGAATACAACAAGTATCCAAGTATTTATAGAAGGAGAAGGAGAAAGAAGGCAAAAAGGAGCCAACAACTATTTACAAAATATCTAAAAGTCAAATGTTGACTTTAGGGCAATTTTGTGGATGACAACATCCCATGGTGCAACATGGATGATGTCATCATTTATGCCAACATTCTTTTAAATATTTTACAAAAATGGGATAAATCCCACGAGGAAGGAGCCTATTCGTCATCGTCCCTTGGCTGGAAAGGAGTATCTGTTTCTACTCAAGAGAGGAAATGTGAAATTGAGCTCGGTACTCCATGAACTTGCTAACCATCGTTTGAAGTTGATCCTGAGCGAGACCCTTGGTGTGATCTCCGATGACTTCGCAAGTCTCCCGTTCATCTCTGAGTCTTTCCAGGAGTTTGAATTATTCATTACCTTCCTCCATCAGGTATCCAACAAAGTCATGACAGGCCAGAAGGTTGTTGATAGATTCTGTATCAAAAGTGACTTCTGACTCTAAACCCTGCGACGCAATTCCCTTGAAGAGCCGGATAGTGTCATCTTCCTTCCTCAAGGCATATGATGGGGTGAGAAAACCTGGAGACATCCTTAAATCGATCTGCTCCATTTGATGCATTGCATCCAAGGCTTCCTCCTTGATTTTATCTATTTTCTCCAAGACAAATTCCATTTGGTCAACCCGATAGTCTAGAGCAGCAAGGACTTTGTTGGGTGCTCTTGGGTGATCAAAGATGCCGAATTTCATTAAGTCATCGACTGGGAAGTCGAGCATCTTCTGGAATGTCTCGTGTTGTAACCTGGCATGGTCCAACTCTTCAGAGATAGGTCTTGCTATTGCCTGGAGTTCCTTATTAGCTTGATCTATATTTTGATATAGCTCTGTGAACTTTATAATCACTTCCTCACTATCTTTGAGGATTTTCTCTCTCCAAGCGAAGACACTGCTACACCTTGCTCACCAATCTTGGTGTACTCATTTATCTTCTCCTGACAAAGGAAGAGAAGATAAGGGCTTCAGGAGTTTCGGTGGCAGCTACAGGAGGTGCATTGCCCATCTTTTGCAGGGCTTGAAGAAGATGCTTGTTCTGCTCTTTCAATATCCTCTTCTCTTCCTTTGCCTCTTGAAGCTTTTTGCAAAGGGCATCCACTGTGGATAGGGCCTCTCCTTGCAGGATTTCTGAGGATGTTCCCATTGTGACCTAAGTCACTGTAAAATCTATAGGAGACAGATCTTTTTTCTCCTTTGTGGGATCAGGGTATGCGATCTCCATAACTCTTTCACCTGAAGTGCTTTGAGAGAAGCGGGTTATAGCCTTTTGCTTCTTAGCCCCTTTGGTTGGAATAACGGAGAAGTCCATAGGTGCAATGGGGAATTTCCTCTTGAGCTGGCTCAGGTGTTTGGAGATCCATTCTGGACTTAGGGGAGTGGGACTAGAGGAAGAAGGGGAAACGGGGGTGGAAGAAGGAGCAACTACAGTGGACACGGGGAAATGTGTCGAGACACTTCGGTGGTGGCATCGAGAAAGAAGCTGAACCTCCAATGCTCATGGGGGTAGGAGTCACTGCAGGAGAGGAAACCATGGGGGTGGAAGGGATCTGTGAGATGAGGGAAGAAATGCTGGGGGACAGATCCGCGAGGGAAGAGAAGATGGAGGAAGAGGAAGGGGGAACGGTAGAAGATGGGGGAGAAGACACAACCAAAGGAGTGGTTGGTTGAGCGACATGAGGAGGGGAAGGAGGAGCGGGAGAGGGGACAGTGGGAATCTCAACAGTTATAGTAGTGGCAACATCCTGAGTGGATGTGCCCTTGTTGGAGCACTTACCACTTCTTCTTCTTCATGGGGATATCAGGCTTACTACCTATTCCTCAGTAGCGGAAGGAGGACTCTCAGGAGCTTCCTCTTGAGCAGTGCTTGTCTCTCCCTCTTTATCTTTTCCCTTTGCCTTTTGGCAAGTGCTTTAGCTTGGCGGGTGCATTTCCCAAGGGAGACATGGTGAAGTCTACTCCAAGGTAGATGAGACTATTTTTCTTGCACCAATGTTCGGTGCACTGCAGAGTTCCCTTAACCCTTTCCTCAATAGTCTGAGGTGCCTTAGTTCTATCAATCTCAGCAAATGGCCAATTGTCCCCATCCGTGTCTAGATAAACCTGATCAACTTCTTGATCAGTTGCTTGGAAACCTTTCAGGATGATGGCCACACCATATTGAATGATCTCTGCCAGGGCCAATCGAGAGTGATCCTTTCGTCTGAGCTTGACCTCATGATATAGATCAATGTAGATATCTTCGATCTGAGGGGATGTGAATTAGATCGAGCTTTTCCCTTGGAAGGCAATCACGAGGATCAAAGGTTGGCCTCGCAAGGAAATTATGCTTTAAGTTGAGCAATTCAAGCTCTGCAAACATTTCCTGAGCCTTTCTCTATGAAGTGTAGGTGTACCTACCCACTGTGAGGGGGAATGGAGTTCCACCCTTCTTTCTTTTCAGACACTTCTCGTGGTATGTGATAAGCTTCTAGATAGCTCCAATAGGATCAGCTTAGGTCCCGCATACCTCGGTAACTTGGTGGGATCCCCCAAGAAGTTGGCAGCTCTGAGATAGGTGAAAGTGGGGAATTGCGTGAATAACACTCCCCACTTCTCTGTGGTAGTGACCACGCTCTTGGTCATCCGACCGTGAGTCATATTAGGCCTCAAGAGGCAGATGACTGCCGTAGAAGAAGGCATCATTGATTTTGCTGAATTGGGCTATACTATTTTCCAGCCTTAACTCTGGATAATACTCATATATTCTGACCTGGGGCCATACCCCACATCAATTCAATGCTGGGTAGTCCCTTTCAGAGGCAACAGCATACACTACATAGGAGTTCATATAGAACCTCCCAGTTGTTGAAAGTTGTTGAAGCTGCTCGGAGATTGTGCTACTGATAATCTCTGCCCATTCAAAACGTTGATCCAGGAATTTTTTTGCTCATTGTTTCTAAATATCTGAGCATCCACTTGTGAAAGTAATGGGCATCAAGAAGCCCAAATACCCTACTCAGGAAGGTGATGGTGTCACTCATCTCTTCTGAGAAGTCACTGCGATGAATGACTTGTGGCCACCTACTCACCACCTTCTTGTTTTTGAGGTATACCTCATTCATTAGCTGCATGCATTTGTCTTCGTTTTCATTCCATGCCTTCATGCAGTCATCTTGGCTTATGGCCACAAAATGCCGGTGGTGGGGATACCCAACATAATTTGAAATTTTAGGCAGTGAGGTTGATTATTACCTCGCCCTTCTCATTTTCGACACACCTTGTGTCCTTATTATAACAACGGCCCACCAACATCATGAACTTGTTGTTGATTACGCTCACGGGAATCCCTGCGGACAAAGTGCAGACCACTGCCCACCAATTTGTCCATCCATGGACTTCCTGTGACCTTCTTAGTTCTGGCCCAAAAGTCCTCCATGTCAATGTGACTGAGTTCTAAATCTCTGATATCCAGGTCACACTCTGCAAGGGACTCAGGCATCCTGACCCTTTGGTATTTATACTTCATTTCTTCTTCTGTTAGTTTGGCTTTACCCTTAGACTTGGTTGGCTTCTTACTCGATGAAGACATGTGTGGATCTGAGTTCAACTGTTGATCTGCAAGAAGAATCAGGGAAGTCCACTGCAAAAGAGCCATGTTAGCTGTTAAGTCATCCATCAAAGCTTACAGAATGAAAAGTTAGCAATTTATGAGCTTCTGGGTGCAAGGCACAGCTTTACTGTAGGCTGTAGGGTCTCAGAATAGCAAGGTGCACTTTTGGAAACATGTTTCATGGAAGGAAACAATGCCAAGAGGGGCGCAGGGGTGTAGAAAGACTACACACAACATTCAGATGTTGGTGTCAATGGATGTGCACTTGCGCCATATGAAGGGTTTTAACTGGGCGCAGATTCATTTGGTGTAACAAGGTCTCAGGATGCGCCTTTAGCACAGATATGGTACATGTTGCAAACATTATGATGTGCCAAGGCACAGATTCAAAGGGATGCATCATTAAGGTAAGGTGCGCCAAGAATTTAGCTTTGGCGGCATGGGAAGGGCCTGCACAACATTCAAATGTTGATGTTATTACTATATGTGCACTTGCCCGCGCTTGTTATTACTTTAGGAATTTATAAGGCGTGGGAAAGGGCCAATGTTGCATGTGGGGAACAGTGCGCCTATGGCGCGACTTTGCTTAGTGTAACAACAATGAAACTTGCGCCAAATGAAAACAGTGGGTTTGATTGCAACAACTTTAGAATTTTCACTCTTTTGGCAGGCTTTGTGGTTTTTGCTTCTTTCAAATTAGATTTTGACAGTGAGGGGAATGGAGGAAAAAGGGACAGGGATCCATTCTGAGGTAGGGCCTTCCAGGTTAGCAGATCTGGAAGGAGAGCAAAAATGGTTTGAAGGTGGGTTTGATTTTGCAAAATGGGCTGGCTTGCATTGTCTTCTTAGGTTCATTTTTTTTTTTAATAACATAAACCACCAAAATAAACAAAGAAACCACAACAAATCCACAAGAAGAGAAAGGGCCACTTACCAGGAATATATATAAGATAGAGGAAATGATGTGGGGTCCATGAATTTGATGAAAAGCAACACACGGGGATGACAAGAACGCTGACAAGTGCAGAAGAATAAATTTTTCATTTTTTCAATCATGAAAATGACAGGACGGATGTGCCTATATATAGCAAAAGGTGCAATAAATGTGCCACCAAATTTTTCTAAGGCACACCCAGATAGATGTCAACACATGAAAATATTTGCGCCCTAGGCGCAACTTTGGGATTGTCAACACTACCTTTTCAGTGCTTTGGCACACCATTAAGGGGCGCAACATTTTGAATGTTGACAAGCTGGCACATGCACCTTGGCACAGTCTTAAAAGAAATAACTTGAGAAGGTGCAACATCTGGAGTGTTGACACTCTAAAGGATGCACCAAAGGAAAGGAGGGGTGCAGTTTTGGTTGATGTAACGTGAATAAAAACTGTGCCCAACCTAAAAAGGATAAAAATGACCAAGTTCTAAAAACTAGATTTTCTGGAAAGGGATTTTATGCCATTCCGAATGCTAAGAGACCTCAACAGGGGACCAAAATGGAAATTTTGGTATGGTTACCTACAAAATTTCCCCTGTCAATTTTACAGGATAACACAATTATATTCTAGAATATTCAATTTCGACGTACTCTTTCCCAAAGGTAGCTAAATTCTAGTTTTTACGGTATCCAAGAGGAACATTATTGCATGGTATTCCACTGGCAATCAAGATCTTGATGGTAACTTTGAACTTGGAGAGTAAACCAATGGCTAACTAAACTTCATCACGCACTAGGGTTGGAACATGTTTGGTTTAAGATGGAAAACCTAGTGGTAGAGAAACAGAGAGAGGAAAGGTGGCTTAAGTATAATGAGGCGCGCGAGAGGGAGATAGAGAAGCAGCGTTCCATTGCAGAGAATATGGCATGGAGGAGAAAGATGGCTCGTGAAGGATTTATAGCTCACGTAGAAGACATGGAGCTAGAGCATCAAGAACTCCCCCATCTTGGAAAGTATGATAGAGATCCCTTCTTGGCCTCACACGTAAGTGTGCCAGTAGAGACTACTTGGGCCACAAGCACGCATCTTAATCCACCTGGTGACCTAGCCTTTGCACATGGTTTTTTAGTATCTAGTATGAAAAGTAACCAACAAACTAACTTGGGAAGTAGGAAAGTAGGAGTAAGTCAGGGATCAAGTACATCAATGGTAGGACATATGGCTTCAATGTCATTTGGAGGAGCATTCTTATGTGCATCATCTGCATAGAATATAAGTGCACAAAATGTTATATTCACCTCTGGAAGTGGAACTACCTCACAAACTGTAGGGGTTTTGTATAGTACTACTATTCGGGCATAGGGAAGTACATCTATAGGTCCTATTCCAACTACAGGTGGAGGATCAGGAGGTATAGGTAGTTCTAGTTCTGGTGGATCTGGTTGTTTTGGAGGTGGAGGGAACACAAGAGGTTCTAGATCATGTGGTCAAGGTCTGCAGAAACCACAGAATATCTATATGGAGATGTTGCTCCGTCTCTTAGAGTATAGAGGTATATAGGATGTTGCTGAACATGTGCATATGTGTGAAATCTTGTGCACGCTAAAGGGATCATGGATGCTAAGAAAAAGGTAAGTAAATTTTCCACAACATTACAAGGGCGTGCGCACAACTGGTATAGGAAGTTTGAACCTAATCAAACTTGCGTGGATTATGCAGCATTAAGAGATGCTTTCTTGAAAGAGTTCCATATCCCTGAATTTGAGCAGAAGATTATAAGTGCACTCAAAGATATCAAGCAAGGCACTAATAAGAGTGTACGTGAGTATGATGCTTGTTTTAAGACACTTCTTTCTAAGCTATCTTATGATATTCATGCTATCCAACATGCACAATGGTTTTTTGGAGGGTTGATTACACCATTCAGAATGGTGTTGTCACATAATACATACACAAATATGTGTAAAGCACTAGAAGCAGCTTTGCATGTTGAGGAAGTTGGGTGTATTGACACTGGCATTAGCCCATTTCTAGAAGCATAGATTGCAGCTATGGAAAAGCAGTTAGAGAAGTTGTCAGAAAATTTAGCCCATGAAACGCGCTTAGGAATTTGGTGTACAGATTGTGAAGTGGAAGGTCACACCAAGGATAGTTTCCCTCGTAGATCTATACGCTCATTACTATTATACTGTGAAGTTTTCCATTTGAATCATGATGGTAGTCACTTTCCTTTGTTACAGCGCATGATAAGGAAGAATGTATCTTGCTTTTGCAAGATTTGTAGGTCCATGACCCATGATACTAAGACTTATCAGTTGATTGGTTAAATCCAGGATGCTATAGACATTGGAATATGACAGACAAGTATAACAAATAGTTCTAAGGGTAAGAATTAGCACCAAGATCGAGACCATAATCAAATGTGCTATGACAGGAATGAGGAGTGTTTTGAAGGAGGACGTGGAAGGGGATGTGGATATTGTGGTGGATATGGAGGATGAGGCTAAGGTGGAGGAACGGGAGATTTCCCTCATAGAACATGTTATAAATGTGGATCTCCTGACCACTATAGGCATGAATGTCCTCAGAATATTGCATGTTCTTTCTGTGGAAAGAGCCATAGCTATGAAGAGTTCCCGGACTTGTACGAGCATCTGAGTAAGAAAATTAAGAAAGAAAATAAAGGCGTCAAGATGGCTAGAATCCAGTGTGAGGTAGAAGACCAATAGATGCCCAAGATAATAGAAGGCCCTGAGGCATTGATAGTGAATATTACTAGACGCGCTAAAGTAGCACACACAAGAGAGGCATTGCACCAAAAGCCTACGATTACCGAGGAGGTTTTTCATGTGAGGTACCCAGATCCTACTCATCAGAAGGAAGTTTACTAGGATACCATGGAAGTACTAAGGAATCTTTAGGGTGAGATACAGTACCTAAAGGAGAAAAATAAAACATTAGAGATATTCCAAACTAATATCGATGATCTGCGAGAGGTGTACAAGATGGTATGCTAGGAAAACATTATTCCACTATTAGGAAGTTGGTTAAAAGGGAACACTTTGCGCGCAAGTCTTGAGACCAAACGATAGATTTTGCATACAAATATTCCCCCTGATAGCATTGACTATGACAAATAAATTACTCTGAATGTTGTTGTGGTTGGGTGATTGTTGAGCAACATCTTGATCGATACAGGTGCAGAAGTAAATGTGTTGACATTAGATGCATGGGTACAAATGGGGAGGCCTCTATTGCAGCCATCATCTAATGTGTTATTCATGGCAAACCGAACTAATGCCACACCCATAGGAGTTTTGAAATATGCATCTATCACTATACAAAGGGCCAAGTTCACTGGGGATTTTAAGGTATTAGCACTTGCAGAAGCAGACAATTTACCAGCCCTACTTGGACGCCCTTGGTGTTATGCTAATAACACTGAATTGAGATTTAATAAGGGATATGTCAGCTTTTAAAACAAGGAGGAGAGGGTTGTGATACCATTTACAAATGGAAATTCTACGCCATATGTTGATCCTCTAAGTGAGGAGGATTTAAACATAGTTTATGTATGCACTATTCAGGACTCAGAAGTCAATGAGCCATCAAAAGAAGGCATCCTATAGTGGGAGGACTCTCATCCTGTTAGTGATACTACAAGTATTTCTTGTGACAATTGGGCTCATGGTATATATGAATTAGTAGGATGTGAGGTGAAAAGGGTGGTTGCATGCAAGAATGGAATTCACTCGGTTCGACAGATAGGCAGCACAATACCTTGGTATACAGGGATAGAAGATCTCCCTACATTTTTGAAGGCCATGGAAACACAGTGGACAGATCAAGTTAAGAGATGGGATATGTTAGTATATACATTACACGGGATAGCAACACACTGGTGGGTAGTCCATGGAGATAGTCTTATAAATTGGGAAGAGATTGGAATAGCTTTGTCTACTATGTTTGTAAGGAACAATGCACCTATGCAAATCTTCACTTATCACAGTGATCAACCTGTTCAGCATCACATTCATCAGTGTGAGAGAATCTGGATAGTAGGACAGGAAGCATTACCACCTTCACTCTGGGTGCATAAATTTTATTCTATGCTACAAGGATGCGCATGAGCTTGGTATGTATATGTAGAACTACATTAAGAAATTGGAAACTTGTAATATTTGACTGCAGGTATGATCTAGACTTTTGGATACTTCTCGAATATACCTCCTGTAGCCAAGGCATTAAAATTTATCAAGTGCTTAACTATGGGAGACAGTGAAAAATTAGAAGAGCATATTCATGAATTATTCGGTGAGATAGAGTTCAGAGCATGTTTTGAAAAGGAAGAAGAAATGGACTCCATACTAATTGAATGTGCTTTCCTTGATAAAGAGAAAGGAAAGATGGTTTACATCGTGGATGACGAGGAAGTTGAGAACCTGGATATTGAACATTCACAAGGGGTGCGCGAGGTCTTCAAAAGTGCGGACAAGGATACGCACACCTACCACGAACCCATGAAGACAAAGAAGTTAAATATGGGTTCGGAGGTTGAGCCTAAGTAGGCCATAATTGGAGATTAATGGTCATATTTGGAAGTAGCAAAGATCATCGAGTTACTCAGGGATTTTCAGGATTTATTCCCTTGAGGATATCATGAACTTACAGGCATGCATGAATTACTTGGGGAAATAAAGATCAAACTTAAATATGATACACAACCAGTTAGAAAGATACCTTATAGAATGAATCCTAATTTGCGTGAAAAGGTGAAAGAAGAAATTGATAAAATGTTGAAATATGGAATTATCAAGCCCCTTGATGAGTTAGAATGGGTTATCTCAATGGTGATCAGTATCAAGAAGGAAGCACGGATTAGGATATGTGTGGACTACATGTAACTGAATGCTACATGTGTCACAGATCCATTCCCTATGCTATTCACTGAGGAAATAATAGAAGTTATAGGGTGTGAAATATATTCTTTCACAGATGGATTTTTTAGGTATCATCAGGTTATGATCACTCAGGAGGATCAAGAAAAGAAAACATTTACTACTGAATGGGGTATTTTTTCCTATACTGTGATGCCCTTTGGATTAAAAAACTTACCTGTTGTATTCTCAAGCATAGTTGTTCAGGAATTTAAAGATTTTATTCACAAATTCTTACATGTCTACCTAGATGATTGGATAGTATATGGGCTTATGAAAGATCATTGCGATAATCTACACTTAATGTTTGAACAATGTAGACAATTAAGAATCTCTTTGAACATCAAGAAGTGCATATTTGCTATGCCATTTGGGATATTGTTAGGAAATATAATCTGCAAGGAAGGTTTTCTAGTTGATCCAACCAAGGTTGCAGTCATTTTAGGCCTGGAAGCACCTACTAATCAAAGTGAGGTGCGTGGATTTTTAGGTCATACAGGATATTATAGAAAATTCATAAAAGGGTGTGCCGAAATTTCCACACCCTTGGAAGAATTGTTGAAGGGGAAAGGTACATTTTATTGGGGAGAACCGCAGTAGAGTGCGTTTGAGGTATTAAAAGAAAAACTTACTACCGCGCCCATTCTGTGCTTTCCCTCATATGACAAGCCATTTCATATACATGTGGATGCTTCTGGTATGGCCATTGGCACTATGTTAGCTCAACCTGGTAAAGGTATTATAGATCATCCAATCTATTTTGCTAGTAGGAAGCTGACTCCTGCTGAATGAAATTATACAACTATAGAGCGCGAAGCTTTTTCAATGATCTATGCATTGTACAAGTTTTGACAGTACTTGTTAGCAACACCATTTTTGTTTTATACAGATCACATGGCATTGAAGTACTTGGTAAACAAACTCATCTTATAGGGGCGCATATGCAAATGGGTGCTCCTATTTCAATAGTTTGACTTCACAGTTGTGGTAAAGCTAGGGAAAATCAATTCTAGACCAAACCATTTATCTAGAATCAATTCAGGAGAGGATGCACAGAAAATTGAAGAAACAATGTTGGATGCATAGTTATATAGGTTACAACACGCACCCACAGAATTAGAATACATTTTTGTCTTTCTATAAACAGGTATAGCACCAGAAGGAATGAAATCATCAAAAAAGAATTAACTTTCTATACATGCGGCACCATTCATGTTAATAAGTGGTGACCATTACAAGCTAGGTAGAGATGAAGTATTACATCATTGTGTGTTAGAGCATGAGCACAAGTATATCATGGAAGAAGCTCATGGTGGTATTATAGGAGGCCATTAGGTAGGTGATGTGACTTCCTGGAAGATCCTACTTGCTGTATTATGGTGGGAGACATTGTATAAGGACTGTAAAGATTATTGTAAGGCGTATGATCATTGTCAACACATAAGAAAACCAAGACAAAGAGATGAGATTCCTTTGAGACCAATTATTAGTGCAGAACCGTTTGAGAAATGGGCCATTGATTTTTTAGGACCTATTTTTCCAGCCGCGCGCAGGACTGGATTGCACTATATCATTACTTGCATAGATTATCTTACATAGTGGGCAAAAGCAACACCTACGAAGGACTGTACAGTAGCTCTAGATTTCTATGGGAGAATGTTCTTACATGATATGGATGTCCCTTAAGCTTGACAAGTGATAGGGGTACGCATTTTTTGAATGAGACAATCAGGATCCTATTAGATGATTTTATAGTTGCACACCATAAAACTACACCGTACCATCCGCAAGAAAATGGAACTGCTAACTGCCTTCAATAAGGTTTTGGGCTAGACTGTTGTTGCAAATCAGCAGTACCCCTAAATGTAAGCGGTGATTAGGGTAGAAAAAGTGTGATATGCTTCAGGCATCCAGTATGAATGCACAACATTGAAACCACTCTCCAAGTGTGGTGACTTATAAAATGAGAGAGGAATCTCCATATTAGAATGTTGGTTTCCCTCAATTCTTGTCCTCTAATTAGATCTATTATTTGCACAACTGTATAGCTTCAGATCCTAATTTTATCCTAGATTGCTTCCTGGAGACAGTTCAGATAAGAAATGCAAAAATTGAAACTAAACTAATGATGGTGATGCACCAAAGGAGTGGTGAACATTTTTTCTCATGAAAATAGACAAAAATCAAAAATTGTACAAGCATAAAACATCATGCACAGGTTGATAAGTAGTAATCAAAGGTTTGAAATGAAACAAACAACACATGCAAAGGACTGAAAGCATTCAACAGAGCCTGCATTGTGATTTTCAACATCAAAATCCTCGCATTCCAACACCAAAGAGGAAAAAAAGGCCTGTTACAATGCCCTTGACAGGTCTGGTACTTCTAAAATCACTTGCTGAAGATCCGACCACAGAAGCTTTCTCATGCAAAAAACTCAAACAATTTCTCATACCATAATATAGAATTTATTGATTTCAAATCTGGCTTTGAACCACGATTGCAACGGTCAATTTTGTGTGATTTCGTTGAGAAATGCAAAACTGTTATGTACCTTCTGAGTGCGGAGCAGCATTTTGGGTCTGGCATCTGTCAACGGTCAATGAACATTAAATAACCTGGAGCCATTGATATGTTTCTCTTAACAAACTCATGATCTATCCTGACATTAAAAATAAGAAATCCAACTGTGGGTAGAGGACGCGACGCTCATTTCCAGAAACAATTTTTGAAAATTGGAGCTGAGTGAAACGTTAGGTCTATTGAATGGGCGCAGGTCAAACGTGTGACTTTTTGATTTTTTGTCTTCGACTAAACCAAAATTCACTATTCGCGTCCCATGGCATCTGTAGCCTTTTGTCCTCTGCTTTCTCGGATGAAAAACTCTTCCTTCGTGAAAATCGCGCTCTCGCGATCCCAAAGTCCCTTGTCGTGCATTTGTCCCGGCTATCCCGGATCGAAAAACTCTTGTACCAAAATCGGGCAATCCGCGCTTTCGCGTCCCACGCGTCCCTTGCGTAATTTTGTATCCGTCAAGGTCGGATGAACATTTCGGCAAATTTCCCCGCTTTCGCGTCCACCACTGCGTCCCACATGGCACCTTTTGATCTCGGCGTCCCAGACGAAAGGCTCTTCCTTGGGCGATCCGCAATTTTTTCTGTTGACGCGTCGTCAATGGTACTTTTTTGCTGTCCCTGTGAGACAGTAGCCATTTTTCCTGATTGCGCATCTGCGAGCCTGTCTCCTGCAACCTTTCCATCATTTTTTCAAAATCTCCATGTCTTTCTCGTCCATAACTCTTTGAAAAAATATGAGGGGACCCCAGTCTACCTGATGCTTTGCCTTGAATCAATATAATTGCTTGGACTAAAGAATTTTATGCTTGTCTATCAAAAGCTCGTATCCTTGGGTCGTGAATTTCTGGATAACTTAGGTTTCCTTTGAGTGACTAGTGATAGGGGATACATCAATATTGTTGAATGAGACAATCAGGATCCTTTTAGATGAATGGTTATAGAAGTAAAGGAGTTATGATCCCAGGAAAATGGAATCTACTGAGGCCTTCAACAAGATTTGGGATAGCACAAACTTTGACAAAAAAATGTGATGTTAGGAGAAAGGATTGAGATGAAAAAGTGTCAGTTGTGCTTTAGGCATATAGAACAACTTACAAGAGATTGAACAAAGCCACACCATTTCAATTGGTGTTTGGCACGGAAGTTGTTCTCCCTATAGAATTTATGTTACCTTCTTTGCACATTACATGCATTAGAGGTCTAGCTGATGAATAGGACCTTTAGAAGAACATATTGAAAAGATGATTCAACTGGATGAGTGCCGAGCCATAGCATGATGGATTCAGAAGCAGGAAAAGGCCAGGTAGAAGGCATGGCATGACAGAAACATAAGGGATAAGAAGTTTGAGATTGGAAAAATGGTACTTCTTTATGAATCAAAGTTCTTGTGCCATCCAGGAAAGCTCAAAGTACATTGGTTGGGGCCGTATGTTATCACTTCTATACTTGAATCATGTGCTTGCCAGTTAGAAGCACTTGATGGAACATGGCTACCCAGTTACTTTAACGGGAGTAGGCTAAATCCCTACTATAAATAAGTCTTCTTGGTGTTTGTAATAAGGTAGTATTGCCATTTAGTTTAGGTTTTCAATTCAGTATTTCCTTAATGTATTTCCTTCATTGTCGCTATGCTTTGTCAATTTAGTTGTTGTTCTTGTGTAATAAGCGTGCACGCTTGCGCCTGAAGCTAATTACTGTATGAAGAATTTTTATGCATAGAGGACTGCACATACTTTTAGTGTGGGGTGGTTGTAGTTATCCAAGAAAAATACTGTGGGATTTGAAAGGAATAAGCTGCTACGGGTGTGCTTTAAGTCAAAAGAAGATTGCTTCTCAAAAGTGACCAAGGATGGAGATGAATGAAAGAATAGTATAACACGAGGTAAGCAGAGGCCATGTAGCTACCAGGAGAAGGTACAGTGATGAGGTACTCGGGTGCAGGAGCGTGCACTGAAGAGAAGTCTGTGACCAGAGGGTAGGAAGGCACGCTAGAAGGTTATAGCTGGGCGCAAAGATGTACCACGTGAAATGAATGGATTTGGTCAATGAATGAAGGGATATTTGGTAGGTGAGGAGCAATAAATGCATCAAAATTTGAAAAAATTTATATAAGGATGGGATGCGGATTCATTTTTACCATTGCAACTAAGAGTATTTGAGAAAAGAGAAAAGTGTGAAGAGTTGAGTGATCGAGTTAAGGTGTGAAGGGTGTGAAACCAAGAGTGACAACCAGATCTGTGTGATAAGAAGCTTGCATCCCCAGTGGTGAAGGGTTTGAGTGAAGCAGGGAGACAGAAAAGAGTTAGGGTACAAAGTTTCCACCTAGGGCATAATTGAATTGAGCTAGGGTTTGATTCACAGAGTTGCACAGTTGAAGAGGAGACATTTGCAAGGTAGAAATGGCACCAAAGAAGGCATCTGTAGTAGCAGTAAAAGGAAAGAAGAAGGTAGTCATTGAGGAAGAAGAGATGGCACCCGAAAGCCATTTTTTAGAAATGCAATACCAGAAGGAGTCATCATCGGCCAAGAGTGGGATTCACCCATTAGAAAGAGAAAAGTGAGTGAATATAATCACAGGACTCAAGAGAACAAGAAGGAGCTCGATTCCTTGCTCATGACTAGAACAAACAAGCACACAACAGATGACATGCCAGTATATGACGATGTGGGTGAAAATCTTTTAAAGAGAATTGGGGTCTATCAGTTGTATGAGCTTCCATATTTCGGGAAGTATGAGCCCTTGTATCAGTGGCTCATGAGCAGGGTACATGAAGACTTCTTCTACTTTGTAGGATGTAGAGTTAGAATTTCATCTACACTTGTCTCATCAGTTACAGGTCTGAAGGCCACAAGAGAAGATATAAGAGGTGACCTTGTAGATAAAATCTGTGATTGTAAAGACCAAACAGGAGTTGGGATACCTGAAGGGTCCGCACGGAATGGACATAGATAAATTGAAGAACTATCCAATTGTACAAGCTACAACACACCTTGTTACCAAGTTAAATGATCAAGAGCGGTGGTCACAGGTAAACACTATGTGGTTACATGTGGCACATAAGATGTCTGAGGGGACAATCTACAACATTGTAGGCTATATTGCAGAGCAAATAGTCAAAGAAGCGCGCACAAGAGGGAAGATCAACTTTGGGGCTGTTCTACTATCACTGGTCTTCATGGAGATTGGAGTACCAGATGGACCAAAGGAGAAAATATGGGAATACCCCATGGAGAACAAGTCCCTAGCTAAAAGATTCATCAAATACCTATGCAAGGGGGCCATGACAGATGAAGTAAAGCAAAGGGTGGAGAAGTGGTATGATAGGCTCCGTGCATGGCATTTGGGGAAGAGTGGCGCATCCCAAAGGACCTACCAGCAGTGGTAGGGAAACAAGTTCAGTTTTTTGTATATCAGCATTTTTGCATCACATGCTTTCCAATGAAGGATGGAGTCTGGAGCCCTTGGTGCAAGTTACCTTACGCATTCACTACAAGGTATTTTCAAGAATCTGTTCATAGATTTACAGACACGTGCCGACTAGATCTTCAATGCAGATAAGGTAGACTGTGATTACCATACATGTGAGGAAGAAGTATGTGTATCCTGCAGAAGCGCCTATACAGAGAGGATCATTTCAGAGGTATTGAATATCAAACCAATAAGTTTGGTTGTAGCAGATGTGGGGGAAGCATTGGTGTATCTCCAACTGAAGCCAAAAATGGAGAACAACAAATATGTGGAAGGTGAGTTTGCACTTCCAGCACCACCAAAGGGAAATCATACAGTGGAGAACATCCCAACGCCTAAACCCACAGCCAATTGAAGTGTAGGATGAGGAGGAGGAGCATGAAGATAGTGGTGGTTTGAAGCATAGGGGTAGGAGACATCCTACAAGTTCAAAGTGAAGCTGAGCGTGTTGTTACCCCACCTTAGCCACAAGAGGGGGATGAAGAGGACTTGAATATGGTCCAAGGGGAGCACAAGTTTAAAAGGGTATTCAGGAGAATAAGGACCCAAGGTGCTACTCCAACCACTATGCACAAATCACCCTGACTCTCCCCACAAAAGGAAGCGACCAGCGTAGAGAAGGAGGAAGCTGAAGTTGAATGAGGAGGTGGAAGAGTCAGAGGAGAGTGCGCCTACATCTCCTACACTTCTAGAGCACATAGAAGAATAGGGTGAGGCATCAAAGGAGAAGGAAGAAGAAGAGAAAATACTAGAGGAAACAGCTGTAGAGGATATTCAGGACATGGAGACACAAGTCCCAAATTTGGAGGCTAGAGTTCCTAAGCAGTAAAGGTCTAGAAGGACAAGTGGAGAGCATATTCCACTAGCCATGGGGTATGCAGAGGATGTAGGAAAAATTTTTTGCACCTTCTAGAGCATGATCACGTAGAAAGATTTATTTGGCTGGGAGTTGATGGATGAGGATATGACGACTGTGCACACACGAAAGTAACTATCGTGGTCGATGCATACCCACATGGATGATTCTGACTTTGATGTGTGTGAAGAGTCATGTGTTTTGAGGTTATTAAAGAAGGAACCTTCAGGCTAGACACATGACAGTAAAGCCTACTGTCATGTCAGATGAGCAGGTCAACAATGCACTGGTGAAAGTTTTTGCTGAGGTGGCTAGAAGAAACATGGAAAAATCTACCACAATCAAAGCACTACGTGAAGAGTTGAAGACAAAGGATGCAGAGATAGCACACATAACACAAGAAAGGGACTTCACGCAGAAGAAGAACGAAGTGTTCATAAGCATCGCAGAGGAGATTGGGGACAATGTAATCAAAGCAAGGCCACACTTGGAACCAAGGTACCACAAAAATTTCCTTCAGCGATACACTATGTGGGAAAGTTGGTGGACTTGGTGCTTGAAGATGAAACTCTGCATATGCAAGCACTAGAAAGATCAGAACAAGATGTCGAATGGGAGAAAGCATCTATGATGAGAAAAATTGCATCTTATGAAGGGTTGTTGCAAGCATTACAAGAAGTATTGAAGAAAGCGGACCAGGCTTTAAATATATGCACAACTCCAGAGGCGCTCATCAACATTAAGACCTTGGAGGAGAATAATGAGGTCCAAAAATAAATGAAAGATGAGACATTGGGCCACGTAGAAAGGTTGTCAATGGTTAAACATAAGCGTGAGGCCCTGACAGCAACACAAGATCTGCACAAGACTCGGTTGGAAGAGCTTAGAAAGTTGATTGTGTAGAAGATGGAACCTTTTGGAAGGGAGAATGACATCCATGTCCAATGTTGTGTTGGTTCTGCAAAATGAGAAAGGAGAAATTACGAGGGATGAGTTGGAATCCATTGTTGTGGACATCCTAGAGAAAGTAAAACAGGTGCTCACTGAATGGTAGGTTTTGGAGGCCACAATAAAAGAGGAGTATCCAGAGCTGATAATACAAACTGATACAGAGGACGTTGCCTAAATGACCTCAAAAAAATTATTTATTTATCCTCATTATTTCATTGTTATTCTTTCCTTCAAATTTTTGGAGATACCCATTGTCGGGACGACAATGAGATTAGTGTGGTAGTGGTAATGTTATACAAAGAATACTTGTCTAAAATCACATAAGGAATCTACGTGGGATAGAATGCCCGGAACCAAGGGTGTATAAACTTCAGGAATGGGAGATTCAGGACTTAACCAATTTTGAGCATGAAGGCATGAGGGCCAATGATCAACGATTAAGAGAATGCACACCAATGCATTTTGCCTTTGGTAAGAAAGTTCAAAGCGTCTATGCATGAAGACAAGCTACAATAGAATTATAGGTAAGACTGCAGAGAGGGAAGATCACATAGTTCCTATCTGTAAATGGTGAGTGGCTTCTAGCATGCGACCTATTTCTAGAGTAGTTAAGCGGTGACGGGAAAGTGCCCACCCTTATATATGATGCGGTAGGTGCATAACCCTAGCAATATGGTAGGCGAGCGGTGTACCTATATTTTTTGGATGTTAAGCTGGTGTGTATCAGAAACGTTCATTTCTATAGATTGATAATCCAACCCTATAGAGGAGTTTCTTGATTTTCTAATAGGACAATATTGGTTGAATCTAAGTGTCAATGTAATTAAGCAGTGCATGTTAATGGTAAAACCATCATTACTGTTTAAGTTTTTTATTTCATAAATCTGTGGGTATCATGCATTAGAACTTATGAACCATGTTTCTCCTTCATTTCATGTTACAATAAACCCTGAAAGAGGGACTTGAGCTATTGGCACTTCGGGTGAGCAAAGTTATGAGCGATGTGCCTTATCATAAGATTCTAGGGCTAAATATTTGTAATTATTCATTCCTTTCCTCTTACAATGAGATAGCGGGAAGTTAAATATTTGTTAAATGATCTTTAATACATGGTCTTCTTCCTCTGCCACGTGATGATAGACACATTAGCCTTCTATCTCAGATGGTTGCATCCTCATAAGACTTTGGTTTCTCCTTATCACAATTAGGTACTTAAATCCTTGGACAAGTGTAACGTATTAAAATCTCCAAGTGCAAAAACTGAATGGCGAACTTCTGTCCACAAAACAAAAATAGGTGTATTCCTTCCATATTTTCACAATTTTATGAAAATAATTTTCACCTACGTGACATTTTATAGTTGTTGCAATGTTACACATACATTGGACTTCATGAAGTATTCCAATACCAATTTCATCTACGTGTATGTGCATTTTCAAAATGCCTCTTACTAAGAAAAGTGTAGTGGTACCACACTCATGTATCTTTTCCTTGCATGGATTGTTAAGAATGGAGGGAAATGTAGACACAAATTTCAAAGTTACTCTTTGACATTGTTGGTTTTAACAATGCACTCTTATTGACAGACACATACCCTTAGCATTTTTATCCCTTCTTAATACATCCCAAATGAAGACAAGCTAATCCATCGGAAAAAATGCAAGAATGTGATTCCACTTTAGACACATTCTACATTTAAATTACTCCCTTTATAACCCTATATAATAAAGTCATCTACATCATTTAAACGAAAATGGTCACTACATTTACATACTCGGCTTGCAAATCATAAAACAGTTCACGTCGATTAATATATCACCATATACATTATATCCCAATTTTGACTGCATCATAATAGTTACAATAGTCTGGCACTCAACATTCCCCTTACATAAATCAACTAAAAAATTCTCAAGAATTTATCGATTTTTGAAACGAGTTACACACTCAAATATCATCACTTGTGCTACATCATCTCTGTCGTTGTATGTCAGTTACAAGTATTGCCCTAAATCTAGAAGCCTCACCAATAATGTTTCTCAACATCCATGGCTATGGTGATATTAGAATCTCATCAACAGGATCATAGGTAATTAGTGTGTTACAAATATTTAGAATAGGTAGGTAAAAAAATGAAGTGATTTTGAAGCTAATAAAACATATCAAGACAGTCGGCTCAAAGAGTCTATATAAGCTGATTACACAGAAGATGCATGCGACCTATTTCATTTGTAAATGCCTCACCCAAATATTGTTAAGCTCCATAATTTGTGATTAATCCTAGAATAACCAATTATAGAGTAAGCCTCATTTTTTGACTCAGATAAGTGTAGAGGCTGAATCTAATACTAATAAAGGAACATTATCCATATGACCCATGGATATCTTCTCTGCACTAAGTTAGTCATGCATACATTCTTTGTACACATATATTCTAGCTTTCATTACATGCTCTAACGAGATATTGCACTTCACCACCTTTTTAAGTATATTTCCAGGCACATTCCTACATTGTCAAGATGATATGTATCATCATGTTTCTTGACAACAACTCTATGTGTTGATTCAAAGAATACTTGTCTGAAAGATCACATGAGGAGTAGGCCACGCTAGGATAGAAGATCAGAAATAAGGGCGTGCATAAGGATAGGTATAGACATCGTGGAAGAGAGTAAGTTGATATCAGGACTTAGATGGGGAATTTTTGAGCATGGTGGATCTATTTTTAAGAAGATGGTGTGCGGATCCACATCAATGATGTAGATTATGCATACCATGCATTGTCTATATTTGGAGAAGAGGTTCAAAGTGTCATTATTACATGTCATAAGACAAGCTAAGAATAAAATTGACACTTCAGTTCAAACTGAAATAATAGAGGACTATAGATAGCATGCACTTGCATGTGTGGCTAAATTGCATTGTAAAATGGCATGCAGTGTGAAGGCTAGTCAATAATGCGACCTATCAATAAAGTTCAATGGAATAGGTTAAGCGGGTGAAGGGAAGGAGTCCCCACCCTATATATATGATGTTAGGTGCTAGATGGATATGTATTGTAATTACTGAGAGCAGTATGTATGATGTGAGCCCTAACAATGGGAATGTATGAATGATGTGTAATTCGTTTCATACGATGCATTGATGGTTTATTACTACTAATTAATATTTTTAATAGATGGAAGATATTGGCTGAATACTAAGTATCATTTTCTGTGTTCAGACCTTTGAGTATTTGGTGCATGTAGCAAATCATGATTACAGGTTTATGTGCTTGTCTCTTTCATAGAATGATATTTATTATGAGAATGATGGATTAGTTGTGAATCTATATGTTTCTTCCTTCATCATGTTAACATCCTGTTACAACAACCCTAAAGAGGGACCTGGTACCTTTGCGCACTTCGGGTGAGCACTCAGTCTAGGTTGAGTGATGTGCCAGTGCGACTAAGTTAGGGTGTTATCTTGCAAATTCTAGGCTGCATCAGCTAAGATATTTGTAATTATTCATTGCTTTCCTCTTACAATCATAGGGGAAGATATTATATTTGTTGAATGACTTTCGCAATACATGGTCTTCTTCCTTCACGTGATGATTTAGTACATCACTTTATTCTTCTATCTCATCCATTTTTGTGTTGGGTTGCATGCACATAACACTTTGGTTTCTCCTCAACACAATTAGGTACTTATCAACCCAATCCTTCACCAAGCTCAAAAATTAAAATCTCCAAGTGCAAAAAAATAATGGGAACTTCTCTCCACAAAACAAATAGGTGTATTCCTTCCATGTTTTTCATCTCTTCCATTTTATGAAAATGTAAATTTCACGTACTAAATTTTATATTTGAGTTAAATTTTAATTATTTACTATGGAAATTGACTACACTTTTTGTTACAATGTTTCTTCATGAAGCATGACAACACCAACATAACATGATTTTGCAAAATAAACTCTCGACGAAGATAAAGTGATTCTACACACTCATGTATCTTTTCCTTTAGGAATGTAATTTGAATTTCATACTTAAATGGAGGGAAATGTAGACACTAAAATTTCTAAATTTACTCTTTGACATTGTTGGTTTTAACAATGCACTCTTGTTAAGACAAACCCAACCTTTTTATCCCTTCTTAGTACATCCCAAGGTTTGTTTTATAACTTGCGTAGTATTACACACTGATATGTTGAATTTTATCTTAAATAAAATGCATAAAATCCATAGAAAAACTCAACTTAACATGATATAACCACTAGTTCTCATGTTTCTTATCCCTATGCAAAATCATATGGTTTAGTCATCTTGTGATATCCAGAATCCTAGCTGATTTATATAGTTTTGAACTGACATATTCTTCATTAGATATTTCAATTCCATATTCTTTGTTGGGGCATTTCCCCCCTTTGGTTTAGCTTTTCATTACATTTTACCTTTATAACCCTATATAATAAAGTTAGCACTACCTCGTTTAAGCACCTAGAAATCATATGGCACTACATTTACATACTCTCTTGTAAAACTCATAAAACACACTAAAGACTCCCTAAATATCACCAAATATTATGTGCATTCATTAGGGAAGCAATCAATACAATTTTGAAGCATCATAATAGGTCAAGGAATCAAATTATCTCATTTGCAAGCACTCAACATCTTTTACCATTCCAAGAATTAACAAAGATTCAAACTCAACTAAAAAATTCTCAAGAATTTATCGATTTTTGAAACTAGTTGCATTCATTCAAATATCACATGCTAGGTGTAGAATGACATGTGGTTTAAGGCCGCTTCAAAGTAGTGTCGATTTTGTCAGTGCAAGTATTGTACTTTAACCCAACTAATGTTTGTTTTGCAGGGTCTCCCACCCATGGCTATGGTTTGAGAGCTCACTCGACATATTAAAAATAATTCACAACATGATCAATAATTAGTGATTGGCATTGTTAAAAACATCTATAGGCAGGTAAAAAATTTCAAGAAGTTATAGACCTAGATTTTAAGTAGGTCTAAAACAATACAATAGCGTCAAAACCATATAGATGAGTCCTCACATGTCTATATAAGCTTTCACCAATGTATTTTTTTTGTCGCAATTCAAGGAACGAAGCATTTTTATATTTAGATCTCCTAGTTCCAATAGCTAGATCACACCCATAACCTCCTATATTCATTTGTAAATAGCTAAGTGCCTCGCCCAAGTTCATATTTTACTTTTTATGTTGTTCATGCAAGATTTAATGTGTTGTTATGATATTACATAATTAATTTTGAAAATTAATTAACCAGAATAACCAATTATAGGTCTCCTTTACATTATTTAAGTGTATTTTAACTCACAAAGTGTAGATGTGGAATCTAATAAGGGTGTAAAACAAAAACTATGAAATTTAAAGAACATTAATTTATACTAGACTACAATTTGTTGCATGTCTTGATGTCATGACCCATGGATATCTTCTCTCACTAAGTTATGCTTAAGGGGGTGATATTGTAGGTTTTTATGTCATTACATGGTTCTTTGTACACATATATTTAGCTTTCTTAGGTGTCAATGAGATAGATGGGCAGTTGCACTTCTCCACCTTTTTAGGCAGTAATTAAACTTCCCCAATTCCTATTTATACAACTCTTATAAAGCTATTTTATCATGTAGTTTATAATGCAAATATATATTTTGGCTTATTCATGTTTCTTGTCTCTCGCAACATTACTCTATTTGTGCATTCATATTTTATTAGTGTTTAATTTTGGCCCACATTTTCACATTGTTTTAATTGTAATATTTGGGCTCATAAGCTATGAACAAGATGCTCAAGATCATATCTAATAAAAGATGAGTGGGGAGTGCCATCAATATGCATAAGGGATGTAGGGATAATAGAAGACATAGGAATAGACATCGTAACATTATGAAGACTAGTATGGGATTTCTAGATAGATATAGGAATAATAGATGGGGAAGTAGTAAAAGTAGTGAGAGAAGAAAAAACAATGGTGGATTAAAACATATTTGATTTAAGTAAGAACATGTGTTAATCCATATATATATATATATATATATATATATATATATATATTATGTATGTATGTATGTATGTATGTGTTGATGATTTCCCTTCAAAAATTAGGTGAACTCGAGCCCAGATTCTTCCTCTAGAGTGATGGAGTCATTATTATGATGGGAGTCATAATGAAAACCTTTCCCTTGAGAAAAATTGGTAGAGGAAGTGAGAAGAGTATTATAAAAATTAGAAATAATAAAGTATGCACTTGTAATATTGTCATGGGTGGATGGTTGAAGCTTAGATTATTTATCAAGGACTCCACATATGGGAGGTTTGTATCATAGGGGTTCACTTAGTAAAATTATGGTATAACACGTTCGTTTGAACAATATTAAATAATACCCTTAATTTTAGTTTTTACCTCTAATTATTCAATTAATAATAGCCCCTCCTGTTATATTATTAGAATGAAAATACCCCCTATTTTCCTAATGTACCATACTTACCCATTTTCAATTACAATTTTATTTACCCCTTTTAATTTCTACCCTAATATATCAAACAAAAAATATATCACGTTTCTCACTCAATTATTATTTTCATAATACACCATTTCTCTAGAAAGAGAGTTTGAAGCCATTTAAATGTATTACTAATTATTTTAATGTTAATCTTTAATCATTTATTAACAGTTCTTCAAATAAATAAGATGGTGAAATAATATCATTTGTGTTGAAAAACATACTCAATCCTAGTTTTCTACCATCCTATCATTTCTTGGTTAAGAATATCCTAATTGAGATTTTATTATTCAAAAAGAAATTATAATTTAATTTTATGACCAAACTCCTTATATAATATTAAGGTATTTAGTTTTAAAAACTAAGGTTCACTGGTTTTAGTTTTAACTTAAAATTAACCCGAGATCTTCTCTAGCCCACCTCTCTAACCTACCCCTAATACCTAATTCAAAACATTAATAAAATATATCCTTTCACCCTTTAATGTCTACTGGTATATTGAATTTGATTTTATGAATTTTAATTACCTCAATATGAATGAATGTGTTAGGATATTTCCTAACTAATGAACCCTCGTGGTTTGTATTAGTAGGGATTGTTAGGTGTCGGAAGTATTTATAGAAAACTTCTTTACATTTGGGGGTGTGATGAAGGACACCAAAGAAAGTTTAGTATTAGAAAAAAAGCCATGAATGGATAAAGGAGAAATAGATATAAACAATATAGATAAAATATCATGCATCAATATAGAAATGGAAACCTTAGGACTACTAAGGGTTTGAGAAAGTATAAGAATTAGATAAACAAGTAGGGTCACCAAATTATTACATCCTAAATAATTAAATAAGTTTTGGGGGTTAATGCAGCCTTATATATTCATAAAATTAAGTGATAGAAATATGTAATTTACTTAGATTAATTAAGAAACATTAATGCATAAATCAAAATATTATGCTATTAGTAATTTGCAAGAGAGAACATTAGAAAGGATTTCTAAGAAGGTGAAAACACAAGAAAGGGGGTGGAATTAGTCAATTACATATGTAAGAAGTTGATCTGATAGTGTTATATGTCTATGTAGGATTGAAATGATTTGCAAGTGTTGCCTCTATGGATTATATAAGTGAAAACTAAGTAGGTATGGAATCGTCAGGTGCATACAACCATTTGGTGGATTCGTAAATGTTTAACATTCTTATACAATGAGTCCTTGGCTTCTTATAAATCATTTTTCTTGTACAAACCTTTGAAATATGTGTCATTATGAAATATTAGGTGTCACACATGTGTGAAACCCTTTATATCATGCAAAATAGCTTTGAAACAATATTAATTAGTAAGAGACCCTGCAGAAAAGGATAATGTTTATGTTGAAGCGCAATTCGTACACCACCTACATTTGCAATTATCTGAAGGCACCTCAAACCTCAAATAACACTTCACTTAACATGTGATATCAATATGGATGCAACTAACTTTGGTAATTTGATCACTCGATAATACAACAATGTCATGGTGTACTCAACTTGACTTGGCTTGAATGGTCTTAACTTGGGAAGCACAACTCTATAATTGAGTTGAGTGTGCTTCAAACTTGTATAGGGGATGCTCTTATAGTGTGTTTATTATTTTTAGGTATTAAAGAGATCTTGGGGTGTTTTAGGAATGGTATTTGCAATATGTGCTCTTGAAAGTGTGAGGTGAGTAAATGAGTGCATTTGAATTTCTTATATAGGGTTTTGTAGGTATAATTTTGTATTGAGTATTACTCATGAGTGAAGTATCGACTCATAACAAGGTATCAAATTAAGAAATTTGCCATCAGCTAGTTGGGGATAAAATCGCCAACTTCAAATCAAACTGTTTAGCAGTTTGGTCCCTGTTTGGCAGTCTCATACGAATAGGGAGTGTGGTGCTACAAACTTTTGGGACAAAACATTTACAGGTAATAGACTGTTGTGGACCGACACAAGCAATATTGTGAGCGAGTGACTAGTGCTATCGAGGAGGGGATGTCATGTGTGGGTCTAGGGATAGACAATTAAGCTCAAGGTGTGCACGCAAGTCATGATTTAGGGATAAAAAATGTTGTCATTGTCAAATGTGGGTGTCTACAATAAAATATTTATCTATTTTATACTGATAAGAAAAATATAGTTTAAATATAAGAATTGGTATATTTTTATGTAACATGTGCAACATGAACACATGAATGAATTAATAGAGATTTTAGAATGGTATAAAAAATTATAATATCAATGAAAATATATGAAAATAAATTTCAAATGGTAAAATATATATTTAGAGATAAATACATTGAAATATATATTTTATTATAGAATCATAGAAGACGATTGAAAAAAACAAAAGCAAGTTACCTAGTTTTATTTACATTAATAAAGTAGCTATTGGTACTACCCAATCCCCCACCATAGAATTTGTATATATTTTTGCAAGTTGATGTGATACACCACCTATTGTTTTTTATATAACTAATTATGTGCTATGTAGAATATTTTTTTCTTCCCAATAAATAGAATAATATATAAAATTAAATCTCAAATAGTAAAACATGTATTTAGAGATAAATACATTGAAATATATTTTTATTATAGAATCATATAAAACGTGGATCCATTTACATTAATAAAGTAACTATTGATACTATCCAATTCCCCATCATAGATTTTTTATGGATTTTTGTATGTTGATGTGATATATCCACCTATTATTTTTTATGAAACATGTACAACACAAACACTTTGGATGAATTGATAGAGATTATAGAGTGGTAGAAATGATTATAATATGAATAAAGATACATAACATTAAATTTCGAAATTATTATTATAGAATAGAGAAGAGTATTGAAAAAAACCAAAACAAACCTCGTTTAATTTACATTACTAAAGTAGTTACCCAATGGATTTTTTGCAAATTGATGTGATACATCCACCTATTATTTTTCATATAACTAAACATATTTTATGCACAATATTTTTTATCCCAAATAATAAGAATAATACGAATAATAAATAACTTTGAAAACTTGTCGGTGTTGATGTGCCACTATTGAGTGGCAAAACCATTATATGCACCCCTAGGAAAGGGATGTGTATGGAGGCCGGTGCAAGCTACTTATCTAAAATGCTCGTCTTAATTTATACTAGTCAATAACACGTGGGCTTGTGGTTGCCCTATAAGTGGTCAAAAATGAACAAAATGTCGGTGGACCTCGAAGTGGCAGTGGCACCACCACTATTCTTGTCAAAGTCAGAGGGAGTAGTAGCTTTCACAAAATACCCTCTCGTCTTAGTGTTTGAATAAACATTAACAACCGTGGGACAAGTTGTCGGTGGTCGCTAGGCACACCTTCCCTTTACGACCAAACCGTTCCCCCTTCACATATACAAAAGGACAATTTTGAACGCATCTTCTCATAATTCGTAGGACAGTTTTCTACAAAAAGTCCACAAAGATTTTGAAAGTACCCTTTGGTTTCATTGTTTTTAAGCTTTGTTTCCAATTGTAGTATACTTAATAACGTAGAAATACATGTGTTGCTCCCTTTTGTCCCCCACATATAATGTTTTGCTCCCTTGTAAGCTAACCTTACTAGATAATATATGGTAAATACGAGGTGAAATATACGGCCTCTTTTTAATGCAACTTGAAGTTACGTATCTTTGTTTCTTTTGGAGGCATCAAAAGAAAACGACAAACGTACATGCTTTTATAAAGTAAGTAGAAGCTTACGGACTAAGGGAACTGTGTCTCTTTCCAAGATAAAAAAGGACATATATGATTCTTCCAAAGGTATCTTCAGACTTCAGGTTTAAGCCAAGTAAGAATTTTCGTGAGAATTAGGACTCTCTTGGATAGATTTTGATGTTGCTTGGGATACTAAATAAAGTGAAGAATAATAAAAATGTAGTTTAAATTGGAAGAAATTCTCAGTGGGGAAAGAGAAGAGGGTATTATATGATAGTGCCCATGATATTTCTATTTATAATTTTTTATTTATTGGGATAGGATAACCAATAGGTGATGTTAATCTTTGAAAGGATGTTTATTGGTATTTATATTCGTGGGATTAGTGGATAAGGATAAGAAGAATGTGACGTTAATCTTGAAAGATAATTTGAAATAATTTAATAGTTTCACATTAAAATTATAGATTAAGGAAAGTATATATTAAAGTAGCGGTAAAAGTCCAACATAAGGGAGTGTTTATTTTATATGAATTTTCATATTAGAATGAATGTTTCAAATTTATTATGAATGTTTGAGGTGATTGTTTCGATACAATTGTAGTGATGTTTTTAATCTCATAAAATTGAGTTGTATATCCAAACGTTTCTTGAGTTTTCAAACTTAGGGCTTTATTGACATACAAGTTGATACAAAATAGGCAAGAAAACTAACTATGAAGAACCTCAATAGGGTCAAAACTATCCACATGACACATACACCAATAACCATACAATCACCTTTAATTTTTGGGTGGGGGATAGCGTTTAGGAAAGGAAGCATGTATATAAAGGGTGGGGATGGGGTGAGGGGGAAGGAGGGACCAGACCCATGTTATCATATTTTTTGGCAAACCCATAACTATACATTCATGGTTCCTAGAAGACCGCCTAGAACAAAATGGAGTAAATGTGTAAAAGAGAGAGAGGAGAAAGAAAACTATGAATAATTTAATGCCCATAAATTTTCACCCATTTTTAACATGGCTTAATGTGATAAAACATGCATGTATATTTTTTTGATTTGCACATGCATTTCTAATTAATTTAAGGAGCATTATTTATGATTTCACAAAATTTGGTGATTTTAATTTTAGACCACGTTACAAGTTGTTTATTGTTTACCAATTTTTCTAAGGCAGGAGACAACTTAGGCCAATCTATTAATTTTAATGTTTACTAATTATCTTGATTTTGTTACGAGGGTATAACAATCATCGCTTTTTCGAATGAGAATTTATTAATATTTAGAGGGTAAAATTTTACCCGATTATACCATTTTCTAACTTAGCTTTATAACTCTGCTAGAGATTTATTAAATTAATTTTAGTCATTTAGAAAACTCATTCCATTTTTTTAATAAAATGTTACTCGACGTTAAATGTCGTTATACATTATAAACTGGTTTAATCTTTTGTTAAGTAAGTTTCCTCTACCCTTGGAGTAATTTATTCAAATTTGTTAGTTAATGTACTAATGATTAGCTTAATATGTTTTTTTTAATTTACATTCCATAATAGTCTCTTCAATTAATTATCGCCCTCTGGTTGTTAAAAAATAAATCTAAGAGCATGTGAGTAAATGAAAATTAAGTACAAACTTGTAATATCAACACTGGAATAAGAGTTGGAAATGGTCAAATTTATAATCCACATTTAAGCAAATAATAAACAAATAGTTTCTCTTATTTTAAAAGAAGGGGAACTAAAAAATGAACCAGTTAATCTAATGTGCATTAAAATAATTTTTATATTGTTTAAGGTGAATCTCGATGATCAATTATATGATAAACACTAAAACCTTGGAAGACAACAAGGTTTAAAATACCCATGCCTCAATGTAATGTTAGGATAATTGGATGTCAAAGACACAAGGGACTCCTTCCAGCAGATGAGAGAACCTGCATGCAATGATGGATAAAAAAAATAGATATTAGATAAAGATTGGACAGTTTTCTTGGAAAAGATTGATCCCAGGAACTAATGAGCTTCCTTAAAGGGTGTCAAATCATTTTTACAAATAGGTGATGTGATATAAAAATAATCGATAATACAAGGAAAGACTAGAATTCTAGGGCATAGAAAGATCTTGTTTTCTATGTGGCAGGTGGCCCAAAAGGGCCACGGAGAGCTCGAAGTACAAGAAGTATTCAAACCATAACTGTTCAACAACACCATATTCTTCTTGTTGAGTCTGAGTTGGTATTCTATGTCTTTGGATTTCAGGTGTCAAGGTGATGACACAAAGGTTGAGTTCGTGTGCGATGTTAAACTATTCTGCCAAATGAAGGGTTGGTGAATGATCAGAAGATCGTAAATGTTGGTAATGGGGTGTGACTCAGTTGGCAATGTCATCTACAAAGAGGCATATCTTGAAAACAAATAGATTAAGCCGAGGAAAAACTAATAAAATGACAGAGGGTATGCAAATATGATTAAAATGATGAAATGATAGATATCACTCCGGCGATTTAGGTAGAATCACTAGCGATTTTGATATATCATTGGAAGATTACTATGGAAAAGATTAATTGTCTTTGACAAAATGTAGATTAGGTGCAAAATGAATGATTTAATGATTTTCTCAGGCTTGTAAGTGATGTTTAATTTAGCTTGGAATGTGATTATATGGAAGTAATTACCTTTGTTATGGAAAATGGACTAACAGACCTGAAGAACCTTTACAATAGTTTGTGAGTGCTTCAAGGGTCTAACTAGATTACTAGAGATATTAAAAAAATTATGTTTATGTCATCTAGGTCTGGAGTGGAACAGAACTTTTATGACCCGAAATGTCTGAGGATCCATTTCAAAGAGCTTTAGTGTTTCTTTTATAATCATCGGTGATTCTATTAGAATCGTTGGAGACCTAAGAAAAGTGGGGGAAACCCATTTGGAAGTGGTTTTAACCACTTCCAAATAAGGTTTTCAGGATAATGGACGAGTGAAAATGGTTGAGGAGGTGTTAGGGGGAGTTAATGAGGTTGGGCGTTTAGGATAAAAATGGGTTTAGATGGGTTATGGGTGGTTAGGGAGGTTTTAGGATAGGTAAATGGGTTTTACAGGGGGTAGAATGTGTTTTTCTAGGGGTGGAGTCCCCGTGTTTTAGGATAGTGAGACTAGGTTTTATCCCTCCTACAGTGAAGGAGGTTGTGGAGATTGACACACTACATGCATTAAGGGAGCTCACTGACAACTCTGACCCAACACTTTTTAAATCCATGTATTGGTTTTATGACATTGGTTAAGACATACAATCTAGCGAAAAATTCAACCACTGGAGATGCCTATCTGGTGTCGTATGCAATTTGAAACAAGCTTTGGATTTGCTGGATCACATTGAAGTTAATGTTTCTCTAGATGATATGATGACATATGTAATTCTTGGATAGCTGGTGTAAATGATCTTAAGTCTTTCACTAGGCAAATTGCTACAATAACTCGGAATTGTATATCTTTTCTAATAGATTTAATCTAAATTCGGATTTGAAAATTATAAATTATGGTTTAATAATTGTATATTTATATAAAAATATGAATGTACGTCATGTAAAAAAATGTAATATCAGTAATTTATCATTTTAGGTTACATACCCATCTAGCCAGTGAATTACAAAAATCCGACGTGTTTATGCTAGCTATTACAGTAAAGTATTACAAACGTATGTTATCAACTTCTTGTACTTACAATTCAAATTTCATTTGATTTAAATAATTGATTATAATGAATCACGTGTATAACTATTTCTTAGATACTATGTTTGTCTTTTATTGCAAGGTTTTATTGGTCCTCATTTTCTCTGGGAACTGAGACTACTAGCAAAACCCTCAAATGACTTTATACACAACTAGGTTAGTTTCAAAATTACCATCTTGTCCCTAGATCCATAGTGGAAGTTCACGTGGATAATGCCCTGGGTCCATTATGTGGAACCCCCTGCTAGATTACTTTTGATGTGTACCTTTTTTCCTTTGTAGCTTTTGACTGTGAGTAGAGTGTTGTCCAAATTTGCACACTATGGTTTCTACTGTAGATTCTGCCATAGCATGTGGCTAGTGTATCCACTAACTGAGGTACAATTTTTTAAATTCTAGCTCTAAATTGTTGGAGGAATCTCATTTGAAATGTACTGTAAATTCTTGGTCAATGTCAAATGTTGTACATGGAAATATTTAATTTGAAGATTTAATTATTCTATATGTACATTACCCCTCATGAACCTAATGTGGTGCCTGTGATGAATCAGTGAAGAATTGCATAGTGATCATGACATTGCCTTAAACATTTGTATGTGAATGGCCTAGACTAAATGTCTCAGTCTCCTCTAAATGTGTGAATGTGATTAGGTAAAATTTATGTTCAAGAACTTATTGTCATATGGATGTGTAGGTTTTTTTATCAACAAAATTCAGACCATGGCCTTTAACCACATAGTTTGAATTATGTTAGGTTGCTGGAGCCTGTTTTCAAGCTGACAAAGTGTTGAAGACTGGACACTTTCCATACATGTAGGACCGGGAAGTTCGGAGAGTTATCTCCAATTCTTGTTAGCGGGGGTTGTGGAGCATGTGGCAGCCCGTGGTAGCAAAGTTGTTGGAAGACGTGTACACTATAGAGTATTGTACACTTTCCACAGTATGTCTCGCCAGGGATTTATGACCCATAAGTTTATGGGAGGGTCCTCTGGCCCATGATGACCAAACACTTTCCACGGTTTTGTAAAACTGCTTAAGCAGTTGTCTACTTACATGGTTTTATGCATATGGTAGATAAAATGTAACATTACAGATGTGTTTTGAATTTGGGTGTGAATTCTGTAGAGTTTGTTGAGCATAGCTCCAAACAGATCTGGGTATTGTATTGAGAAAGTGGTGGCTTGTAATAAAATCTGAGCAAGTGATTCTTAGTGGACGTAGCCCAAATTGGGTGAACCATGTTAAATATTGTCTCTTTGTGTTGTGTTATTTTATTCTGCAATTTTATTTGAGATTTGTAATATTTTTCTGCTTATTAGTTTCTACTGTTGCGATTCTGTGAGGGATTGTTCCACATATTTTATCCCTTATTTCCTAACAATTGGTATCAGAGCTTGGTTTGGTTTGCTGAAATTTTTGAATCGTAGGGAAATTTTTATCTTGAGTGGGAGCTATGGTAGATGATGGAAGATCTAGGGTTGATAAATTCAACGGGAAGAATTTCAGTCTTTGGAAGATGCAGATAGAAGATTACCTTTATCAGAAGGATCTTTATATTCTGTTGTCTGAGAAGGTGAACAAACCCTCAAGAATGACAGATGCGGAATGGGATATTGCTGGATAGTAAGGCACTTAGGACAATCTGGTTATGTCTTGCATCTTCGGTATTATTTAATGTTTTCAAAGGAAAAGACTACAAAAGAACTGATCGATGCATTAGGGAAGTTGTATGAAAAACCCTTTACCTCTAATAAGATATTTTTAATGAAAAAGTTGTTTAATATGAAGATGTCTAAGAATGGTTCAGTAGCATATCATCTAAATGATTTTAATACGATTGTAAATATGCTAGCTTTGGTTACAATAGAATTTGGTGAAGAAGTTAGGGCTTTATTAGTTTTGTGCTCTTTACCTGAGAGTTGGAATAGCCTGGTAATGGTGGTAAGTAACTCGGTTCTAGCTAACTCAAAGTTTGAAGTTTGAGGATGTTGTAGGGGTGATTCTAAGCGAGGAAATGTGAAGAAAAATCTCTGGTGAATCTTCTACTTCAGGGAATGCTTTGACAGTGGAAACTAGAGGGAGACAGAAGAATAGAGGAAGCCGTGGAAAATCAAAGGATCGGGAAAGGTCAAAATCCAAAAGCAAGATAGTATGTTGGCACTGTGGAAAGTCTAGGCATGCAAAGAAGGATTGTTGGGAGCTTCGGGACAAGAAGAAACAACAAGAAGAAAACAAGGAGGCAAATGTGGCAACGGGTAATGTATGTCAAGATGCTTTGATTCTTTTTTTACACAGTATTACTGAATCTTGAGTTTTAGATTCAGGGGCTTCTTTCCATGCTACTCCACATAAGCATTATTTTGTTGATTATGTTCAAGAAGATTTTGGGCATGTTTTTCTTGGTGATGATGAGCCTTGTAGAATAGTTAGAAAAGGATCTATGTTCAGGTTAAGATGCAGAATGGGAATACTTGGCTATTGAATAATGTCAAACATATGCCTACATTTAAGATGAAATTTGATATTGGTAGGGAAATTGAGAAGTGATGGTTGTACTATGCTATTTACAGCAGACTCTTGGAAGGTTACCAAGGGTGCTCTTGTGGTGGCAAGAGGTAAGAAGGTTGGAACCTTATATTTAACCACTTATAGCACTAATGTTTGTAATCTTGTGGCTTCAGAAGTAGATACAACATTGTGGCACTATGGGCTCGGTTATATGAGACATAAGGGCATGGAGATCATAAAGAAGGATTTTCATGGATATACAGAAGCAGTTTTGGAGTTCTATGAGGACTGCATATATGGGAAACATAAGCGAGTAAGGTTTCTCAAGGTTGGACCTACAAAGAAAGAGAGTAAGTTAGAGCTGGTGCACTCTAATGTGTGGGGGTTGGCTCAGGTATCATCTCTTGGGGGTTCAAGTTATTATGTTACTTTTATTGATGATCCAACAAGGAAAGTTTGGGTTTATTGTATTAGAAACAAATCTGATGTATTTGACACTTTTGTTAAATGGAAAGCCTTGGTAGAGAATGAAACAGGTCTTAAGCTAAAATGTCTCGGGTCAAATAATGGAGGGGAGTATTGCAGCAATGTATTTGATGATTATTGTTCTAAGAATGGAATCCGTAGGAAAAATATGGTTCTAGGAACTCCGCAGCAGGATGGGGTGTCAGAAAGGATGAACAAAACAATAATGGAATGTGCTAGGAGCATGAGGTTACATGCAGGACTGCCTCTTTCTTTTTGGGTAAAAGTGGTGAGCACAACTATGTACTTGATAAACAGAGGACCCTCAAGTGCCTTGGATGGAGGCATACCTGAGGAGGCTTGGTATGGTAAGAAATTTGATTATTCATTTCTTAGATTATTTGGATGTGAGGTGTTTGTCCATATAGACAAGGATGAGAGGACCAAGCTAGAGGCTAAATTAGAAAAATGTACTTTCATTGGTTATGGTGGTGATGACTTTGTATATAAATGTTGGATTATTAAGGAAAAGAAAATCATTCGATCTAGGTATGTGGTCTTTAATGAGAAAGTCATGTATAAGCAGCAGTTGCAAGAAAACAGGGAAGAATCCAAGAAAGAATATGCAGCTAGTAGAGGATCTTCCGGATGGGAAAGTGACACATGAATCAATTTAGGAACCTCCTCAACAGGAACCCCAAACTCCTATATTGAGGAGGTCTTCTAGGGTAAGAAGAGAACCTAAACGTTTTTCTCCTTCTCTTTATTATTTATTACTCACTAATAGTGGAGAGCCAGAGAGATTTGATGAAGCAATGCAGGTAGATGCCAGGAAGAAGTGGGAGCAAGCCATGGATGAGGAGCATCAGGCTCTCATGGAGAACCAAACATGGGATTTGGTGAAGATACCCAAAGGCAAAAGATAGCATTACAGAACAAGTGGGTGTTTAGAGTCAAAGAGGAAGAAGGAGGCAAGAAAAAATACAAGGCTTGGTTGGTGGTCAAGGGGTTTGCACAGAAAAAATGTATAGATTTTGATGAGATTTTTTCTCATGTAGTAAAAATGAATTCTATTAGAACTATTCTTGGAATAGTTACAGCAGAAGACTTGCACTTAGAACAGCTTAATGTAAAAACTACATTTCTCCATGGTGATTTGGAGGAGGAACTATATATGCAGCAACCAGAGGGCTATGAGGTCAAAGGTAAAGAGGAGATGGTGTGAAAACTGAAGAAGATCTTATATGGCTTGAAACAAGCTCCACGTCAATGGTATAAGAAATTTGATAGCTTCATGATGGAGCAAGGTTATATTAGATGTCATTCTGACCATTGCATGTTAATATAAAGAAATTTTAGGATAGATAGTTATATTATCTTGTGTCTGTATGTGGATGACATGTTGGTTGCAGGTAAAAACATGTAGGAAATAAAAGTACTCAAGAAGTAGCTAAGTGAATCCTTTGCTATGAAGGATTTGGGGGCAGCCAAAAAAATCCTTGGTATAAGGATATCTCAGGATAGGAAGGAATGGAAGTGTGACTTTATCTCAGGAAGAGTATATTAAGAAGGTCTTGGAGAGGTTTAATATGCATGATGCTAAACCAGTTGGGACTCCTTTGGCAGGCCATTTCAAGTTATCAAAGGAACAGTGTCCCAAGACAGAGTAGGAGAGAAACCAAATGTCCAAGGTACCTTACTCATCAGCAGTTGGCAGTTTGATGTATGCCATGGTGTGTACCAGGCCTGATATTTCCCATGCAGTGGGAGCGGTGAGTAGATTTATGAGTGATCCAGGTAGAGATCACTGACAGGCAGTAAAGTGGATCCTTCAGTATTTAAGAGGGACCATGGAGACAGTTTTGTTGCTAGAGTGGATCAGACACCACTTTGTGTGGTTATGTAGATTTAGATATGGCTAGAGATGTAGACAACAGGAGGAGCATGAAAAGTTATGTTTACACTGTAGGTGGGACAGCAGTGAGCTGGATTTCATGACTACAGAAGCTAGTGGCTTTGTCAACCACAGAGGCTGAGTATGTTGTTGCCACAAAGACAAGAAAAGAAATGATTTGGTTATAACAATTTCTTGAGGAGTTGGGGCATAAGCAGGAGGAAGGAAAGCTACATAGTGATAGTCAAAGTGCTTATACACCTAGCAAAGAACTTTGCTTTCCACTCTAGGATGAAGCATATACAATTAAGGTACCATTTTGTCAGGATAGCTTTGGAGAAAGAGAAGTTGAAGCTGGAGAAGATCCATACTAGTCAGAATCTTGCAGACATGATGACCAAGGTGGTCACAAGGGAAAAAATGAAGTTGTGTTCAGCTTTGGTTGGTCTTCACGGAAACAAGTAAAGGGTTAAGAAGCTTGCTCAGAGGAAAACTAGTCTCCAAGTGGGAGATTGTTAGGTTGTGGAGCCTATTTTCATGTGAGAAAGTGTTGAAGACTACACACTAAGAGTACTGTACACTTTCCATAGTTGTCTCACCGGGGTTCAGGGGTGGTATCCCCCAGTAGTAGGGGTTTTTGGCCTTAAAATGTGCCTGATATACCGAGAAATGTGCTTTTCTTATATGGGTGGGATTTTTGACCCATAGGTTTATGGGACGGTTTTGGCCCATGGTTTTTTAAAACCCACGGTTTTGTAAAACTACTTAAGCAGTTGTCTACTTATATGGTTTTATGCATATGGTAGATATAATGTAACATTACAAATGTGTTTTGAATTTGTTGGTCATCAAATAGGACTTTACGAAGAGCAACAGTCAGGGGACAAGAAGTCCCTCCTCTTTAATGGGAGAGGTTCCCTTATTCAGAAACGAATCTATTTACAAATATACAAAACATGATTTTCTGGTTGAACTTGGATATTACGAAAGTGTTTTCTATAAAGATCATCAATTATAAAAGGACTGAGGAATGAGAGTATGGGAATGAGCAGAAAGGAAACACTTAGAATTATAGATAACAGAGTAATTCTTTATGTATGCGAAGTTACAGTGAATTGAAACAAGATCATTTGTATCATATAAATAAGATGGAATTTAAAGACACAAAGTTCTGTAAATAACATCTGCCAGAACACAAAGTTTCTTAACATAACACAGACAAATGATCTTCACAAAAATAAATGAAAGCTGGGAACAACAGAGATCAGATAGAAAAAGAATGGAAAGCCCTTCTGTATTGATTTCTTTATGATCTATTTACACTTTCAGAAAATAAACCAAGTTCTTCCTCCTTTCAAAATGGCGTGGAGAGGCCATTATATAGCTTACAAATCAGTTATTCTTTGTAACTACTTCTTTTAACTAAAGATTAGTTAAGGATTGCCAACCGCAATACCTCAACTAATTACAATGAATCCGAGAAAAAGAATTAGAAAAGAAGAGAAGAATAAGGAGAAGAAGACAGGTGGTTATGAATGGGAGGGGACCCACTGACTTCAAAATTCGGTGCCTGAATCTCTTCAATTCCTCGGTTATGTCTCTGCCACGAGGGGACCGACGTGCTGGCTGTAGACTGAGTATGGTAGAATCACTGCGCCATTGGTGTAGGATTTTCATCAGCCATCCTCGACCAAAAAGTCGCCAAAGTCAAGATGATGAGCTTCACTGTCCCTGACATTTGATCTTCAAATTGATAGTAATTCGGAGGGTAGAGCGCACACTAAACTCGGGAAGAAATTACAGTGTAAAAAATGAATAGGGGGTTCGCTCATAATATATCCGTTTAGGAGAGAGAAAGATAATGAATGCACATTTACCAATTTGAATAAGCAAGATATTCGGGTAGAGCGGGAAAAATAAGCACGAATGGCACTTGGTTCATTTGGGACATGTGAGACACGAATGCGCGAAACATGCGGCTCAGGTGATTCGGGCGAAGAGGGAAAAGATGCACAAATGTATTTTGGGACATGCGGAACGAAAGTGCGTGAAGTACGTGACTCGGGTGATTCGGCTGAAAATGGAACAACTTGTCCATTTGAAATTGGGACATGCGGAACAAGTGAGACGCGAATGCGCGAAACACGTGACTCGGGCGATTCAGGCGAAGCGGGGGAAAAGATGCACAAATGCCTTTTGAAACGTGCGGGACAAAAGTGCACGAAACACGTGACTCAGCCGGATCGGGCAAAAATGGAACAACTTGTCAAATTGAACTTGGACATTTGGGACGTGAAAGCGCGAAGTACGCGATTCGGGCGATTCGACCAAAAAATGGAACAAATTGTCAAATTGAACTTGGGACATTTGGGACGTGAAAGTGCGACGGGCCTGAAAAAGAAAAACTTCGGGGAAACCGGCTGATCGAGGAACAGAGTGCCCGTTTGAACTTGGGACAAGCGCGGACAAAAATGTTCGACAGGCCCGAAAAACACACAGAATGACCCAAAAAAACGTAGATTTTCCCAAATTCTCGACTTTTAACATGGAGTACAACAGAGAAGACACCTAAACTCAAATTTTTAAAATTTTCACTTCCTTAAGAGCAAGGGAATTTTGAGTGGACAACAGAATTCGGGTGTGAATTTTGTAGATTTTGTTGAGCATAGCTCCAAACAGATCTGGGTATTGTATTGAGAGAGCGGTGGCTTGTAATAAAATCTGAGCAAGTGATTCTTGGTGGACATAGCCCAAATTGGGTGAACCATGTTAAATACTATCTCCTTGTGTTGTGTTATTTTATTCTGCACTTCTATTTAAGATATGTAATATTTTCTACATATTAGTTTCTACTGTTGTGATTCTGTGAGGGATTATTCCTCATATTTTATCCCTTATTTCCTAACAATTTGTAGTGATATCTCCCTCCACTACATCCCCAAGTCGTGGACATGCTACTTCTAGTAGGGTGAAGAGAGGTAAGATGTTTCATGATTAGATTCATAGGACATGGATGTACATAGATATATATGGGCCATTTAGTCCTAGTTCATGATTCTTTATATAGTCCATTGTATATATACCCTTATGCAACCGCATGTGGTCCTATATGTATGACACACTTAGTTTGAGATGTACACATTTTATGAACTTATATTTTCAAATATGTGCATCCAGAGCACTTAGTTCGAGATGTACACATGTTATGAACTTATATTTTTCGGAGACGTGCGTCCAACACACTTAGTTTGATACATTGGATATCCATGTGTTGGTTTTCATAATGATATTATTTCTATGTTTGATTTGATTTCATTGTACATGATATCCTTCTATGTATGTTTTCATAACCATATATTAGTTCTATAAGTATATTTGATTTGAAATTAAAAAAACCACGTCCTAGAGCACTACATGGTACAATTGTTAAGCAAACCTATTCCATTAAGCAAAACCTATGATAGTTATGCTAGGTGAACTACAAAAGGGCAATACGTAATTACTTTTTTCACAGTAATTATGTAGGGTGTATGTGCAACTCTAATTATTTTCTCGCATCCTAATAATGTGCACATCTTTGAAAGAATGGTTGTGAGGGACTTTCTATAAATAACATTTTTTCTTTTAAAGCTAATAATCATTTGTTGCATATCAACTAATGCGAACATTATTAGAAATAAGTGAGGTAGATTTCATCTTGAACTATATGAATATAGTATTACTATGGTGCAAACATTACATGGTACAATTGTTAAGAAATTAAGGGAATCATATACATTGTTTTAGAGATTATCCCATTAATAGGGTTTATCCCATTGATCAATAGATACACCTTATCTCTTTATAATGTGGTGCTATGCCAATCAACTAAGAATTTACACATGATTTGATTATCGTAAGTAGATTCACTTCCCTGTTAATTCCTATATGTTTTTGTATTTAAGAACACAATTAAAAAACCCCCATTTTTTGTATACCCTACAATCTTTCTAGTCCAAAATACACATTTTTGTGAGGGGGGTTTGTCAACTAATTCACATCCTTACCATTCCAAGGTATTTGAAATAATTTCAAGGTTCTTCAATGAATTTTAAAATGATATATCAAGGAATTTGTGAACATTATTTACATATTTAATTAGGATGTTTTGTACATATGTTACGACATATCAATCTAGATAATAACACATAAATATGTACATGTAATGTATATAGTCAAATAATTCACATCCTTGCATTTTAAAGATGATACACTGACAATTATTTAGGCATTTCAAATACTAGCAGGTATCCTTGTCATATTTATTTTAAACCCTAACATCTAATAAAAATCTATTTGTTTAACATTTAATTTTGAAACTAAGATATAACAATCAACACATATCATATATGATGTTATATGTTATATAATGGTAAATTAAAGGTTCTTAACTTAGTTGGCAAAAGATATGCAAAAAATATTCTTAACAAGTTCTATTGTGTATTAACATGCTTAAAAAGGGATCATTTAACAATCATTAGAGTATTTACATGGTAATATGTTAACCTTTTTGCAATCTCATTGATGCTAGCCGAGTATCATGAGAAGTTATTATTGATGTCGAATCACAGCACCCCTGGGACTCTGCAACACGATGGGTTGAGACTCTCAGTGCGATTGCATAACATGGAGCTTTTCCCAAGTGCGAGACCTTGCGAAATCGGAAAAGCTCTCCGGATGAAGGCCGGTTCCTATTCCTCTGTTCAGATGCACACGTAGAAAATGCAGAGGGTTTACTAAAAACCTAATCTAACTTGCCAAGGAGATAGGGTAAGAAGATGCATAAAATAAAACCTAAACTAACAGAGGTGATGCACCGAGGAATGAAGAACAACTGTCTTGCCAATAAACACAAACTATTAAAATGCGATGCAAGATCATGCACAGATAACAGATTTGCAATGAAATATCAGGAAGATTCAAATAAACATAGAGAGGGTTGATAATCATCCACAGACATGCATTATTTGCTCCAAATATTGATACAATACACCACAAAATGCCAAGAGACAAGGTTGCATTACAGTTTTAGATAGGAGGTTTGAACTCCACAAATTCACCTGCCAAAGAGAAGAAGGGAGGGGCAAAACAAGAATGTCCAACCTCTAGAAAGAAGCCCCTCCTTACAATTTATAGGAAGAATGAGAGAGGGAAGAGAGAGAAATTCCAAATCTACCCCAACCACCACAGGTTGTATTTAATTCATCTCATTATGGTGGTAGGTGAGAACCCTAGCGACCCCCAAAAGTGGCTAACTGTATTTTTCATTTTTAAGAATTTTTTCTCACCCAATTAAAGATATCCAGTCGTAGTTGGACAGAGGACCTTGTAAGCTTTCCAGAAAGTCCAACCTTTCATGAATCTGAGCTCCCAGTCAAAATTTATGGCCATCTGAATATCTGTGCCAGGGTCTGCTTCCTGCCAGCACTCAGAATGTTGCGCCTCCTGGAGGTGCACCTTGGCGCATTCATGTCCGTGTCGACATCCTGTGTCATGCGCCATTTCTATGCACCAAGGCGTAACTTTCTCTGTGTCAACACTCCGTGTCATGCGCCATTTCTGTGCGCCAAGGCGCAACTTTCTCTGTGTCGACACTCCGTGTCATGTGCCATTTCTGTGCGCCAAGGTGCAACTTTATCTGTGTCGACACTCCGTGTCATGCGCCATTTCTATGCACCAAGGCACAACTTTCTCTGTGTCAACACTCCGTGTCATGCGCCATTTCTGTGTGCCTAGGCGTATCTATCTTCATATTCTTCTGCTTGTCTATATCCTCCCAAGGGGGGATATATATACAACAATTGGCGACTCAACGGGATCACCTGCCTGCTAAGTAGAGATCAGTGGCCTTTTAGTAATCCATTGGGCATGGAGTCATAAGAAATAACCTGAAATCAACTTGATATCTGATCCCGAGCCTGATACCACAACTCTTCTTTGACAGCACTCTGAACTGTAGAAAACAACCTGAGAGCAGCAAAACCTGTGCCAGAGCACTTAGGGAAAATGAAACCTAACTACAACAAGACAAAGTGCATACACACTTAGAGGAATTGAAAACTAAGCTAATATTTACAAGGGTAAACCTTTTCCTTTTAGTAGCAATTTTTAAGATAGATTTCGTTAACCGGAATCGGAAGTTCCTCTCCATCCAATGTAGACAATTGGAAGGCATTACTACTTTTACATCCCGTGACCATGTAGGGGCCACTCCAAATGGCATCAAACTTGGAATGCCTTCCTGGTTTTTCTCGATCTGCATCCCATTTTAGAACTAGGTCCCCTTCCTGGAAAGTCCTTGCTCTCGCTTTCTTATCAAACCATCTTTTTACTAAGGCCTGATCCTTTTCAATCGCTTGAACTGCATGTTCTCTTATTTCTTCCAATTCCATCAACTCTGCATACCTAGCCTCCATTGGTTTGAACTCAGACAACTCCAACTGCTTCATGAGCTCTAGTGCTGGCAATTCTAATGATATAGGCAACACTGCCTCTTTCCCATATACCAACTTGTAGGGAGAATTACCTGTAGATCTCTTTGGCGTTATCCTGTCAGCCCATAATGCTGATTTTAGCTTGGTATGCCATGTCCTTTGGTTTTCATCTAGAGTCCTTCTGATGATTCTTAACAAATTCTTGTTCATGGACTCTGCCTGTCCATTACCCTGCGGGTAATAATTTGAAGAGGTGCTCAAATAGATTCCATTCTTGACAGCCCATTCTGTAATCTTGGAACCTATGAATGCCAATGCATTATCTGATATGATAGTGGCCGGCACACCGAACCTGGTCACTATTCTTTCATAAAAGTCTAGTATGTTAGATTCATTTGCTTCCTTGAGCGCTACTGCTTCGGTCCACTTGGTGAAATAGTCCATTGCCGTGAGAATCCACTTGTGGCCTTGGCTTGAGTTTGGGTTAATGACCCCGACGAAGTCCAATCCCCATTGCATAAATGGTTGGTCAATCAAAATTGGGTGCAATGGAAGCGCTGCTAGTCTTTCTTTTCCCGTGAAGAGTGCACATCTCTTGCACTTTCTTATCCATGTATAACAGTCACTGAACAATGTGGGCCAATAATACCCTGCCTTCATTATCTTGAGAGCTGTTACTCGTGGGGCGAAATGTCATTCGGAATCTCCATCGTGAAAATCTCGTAACACCCTCTCAATTTGACCTGTCCCAATGCACCTCAGTAGAACTCCATTGATGTCTTTCTTAAACAAAACACCACCAACAAGCACATATGGAATGGCTTGTAATCTGAAGTATCTCCTCTTTTCTTTTCTCATTTCTGGAGGGCATAGGCCTGTCTGTAGGAAGTGTATCACATTCTGAGTCCAACAAGGAGTGGGCACATCATCATTTTCTTGTTCTTGGTTATCTTGTAGTACCAAGACAACCTCTTTTTCATCACCTGCTTCAACTTGTTGACTCAAGGCTAGCTGCTCACATAGTCCCTTCCCACATACTAGTTTGGTGACCTTGATCTCGATGTCATATTCCATGACACGAGTTATCCATCCTACACGTTTCTCATTCAGATCCTTGTTTAGAAGGAAGTCCCTTACTCCCGCATGAGAGAACAATAATTGGATCTTGTTGTTTGAGACTAGGTGCTTGAATTTCTTTAAGCTCTTGATTACTGCAAGGACATGCTTTTCAATGAAAGAGTACCTAGTTTCGTATTCCTCCAAGCCTTGAATGAAGAAAGCAACTGGTTGTTCTAATCCTCCCTTGTTTTGTTGTACCAGGATTGCAGAAATCGTGTCCCCACCACCAAAGGCATATAGCACGAAGTCCTTGGAGAAGTCTGGATTGACGAGAGTCGGAGCTTGAGATATAGCCTCCTTTATTGCCTCAAAACTTGCCTTGCCTTCAGATGTCCACTTAAATGCCATACTCTTCTTTAACATCAGCGTTATTGACTTTACGAGAGATGCAAAGTTTAGAACAAACCTGTGGACAAAATTGATCCTTCCCAAGAAGCTTTGAAGAGCCTTCTTGTGACTTGGCAATGGCAATGCTCGAATTGCTTCAACTCTCTCTGGGTCGATCGTCAACCCTTCCTTTGAAACAATATGGCCTAGAAGTTTTCCCTCGTGAGCCAAGAATATGCATTTTTTGGGATTCAATGATACCCCAAATCTTCTACACCTCTGAAATACTTGCCTCAAATGATAGAGCTGATCCGCTACATTTTTTGAGAATACAGTGACGTCATCAAGATATATCAAAACTATTTTATTGATCAACCCCTTAAATGCCATATCCATTGCCCTTTGGAAGGTGGCCCCAGCATTTGATAGCCCAAATGGCATCTTTTTGTAGGCATAGGTCCCCCATTGGGTGGTGAAAGTCGTCTTGAATTGGTCATTTTCTTTCACCATCACCTGATTGTACCCTGAGTAGCCATCTAGGAGAGAGAATCTCTTTGAACCGGATATTACTTGCAATATTTGTTCCATTGAAGGAAGTGGGTAATGATCTTTGAGAGATGCCCTGTTTAGGTCTCGAAAATCCACGCACAACTTGATTTCTCCACTCTTCTTCCTGACCGGAACCAAGTTTGCAACCCAGCTTGAGTGCTTGATCAGGAATATAATGCTTGCCTCTATTAGCTTATTTAGTTCTTTCTTCATTAGAGGCTCAATGTGAGGGTTGACCGGTCTCTGTTTCTGCCTGATGGGCTTAGCATCTGGATCCAATTCTATGGTATGTTGTGCCAGATTTGGATAGAATCCTGTTAAGTATTCATAGCTCCAAGCGAAGACATCTGGAAATTCTTGGCAAAGTTGTATGAAATCTGATTTCTCCTGTTCAGTGGCCACTTTGCCAATTTGAAGTGTTTTGCCTTCCCTAACCGGAATTGGCTCTGAATCTTCTCTCTTGACCTGTATGTTAGCCTTTTCCTTACGAAACTGGTCGTTAGGGTTGAAGATAGACTCCAATGTTACTAAAACCTTAGGAAGCTTGTTTGTCCGCAACTGCACTACTTGATCCCCATACTGCTGCTCTAATCTGTCCTGATTCCTAGCTGAGAATTCAACCTCTTCTTGTAAGAAATTGACGATCTGTTGATCGTTATCAAACACTTGCCAGCTTGTGTTATTATCTGGAACTTCTGGCCTCACAATCACATGGATATGTGGCTGTGTTTTTTCCCTTCTGATGTGGTCAACCACATCAAACGTTCCTCCAATTGCTGCGAGCCTATCTGCGACTTCATTTTTCTTCCTGGGTATGGACACAATGTTGAAAGCTTCGAAATCCTCAATGAGGTCCCATACCCTATTCTTGTAGCTCCTCAGCAAGTCGTTCTTTGTAGCATGTTGTCCCCTAACTTGGTTGACGATTAGCTCGCTATCTCCAAACACCTGCAAGTTCTTGATTTCCTTTCTTCTAGCCCAATGAAGTCCATGAATCAAGGCCTCATATTCAGCTGTGTTGTTTGAACAGGAAAACTGGAATCAGAAAGATGAATAATATTTGATGCCTTGAGGTGAAACAAGCATAGCTCCTCCTCCTGCGCCTTGCCTACTCCTTGATCCATTGAAAAATAATTTCCAAACTTTGTTTTCACCCTTTTGTTCAGGCTGAATGATGTCGGGAATGGGTGAATTTTCTTCATGTATACAATACACGCCCAATTCAGATTCTTCAATTTCCTTGTATGGGTCAAATTCATGACTCTTGTTTTCCCATTCATCCAAAGTTAAATCAGGAATTCCCTCGACCTTAGTACCTGTTTCTAGATCATTTGAACACTCCTCATGATCAAAAGCTAAACAATTTACATTGATAGGACTTGGTACATGAGGCTCAATATGGAAATTGGCAATTGGCTCTGACCCGATTGTTGCTTTGGCTCCATACCTTGTCCTAAAAATCACGTGTGACCAATCTGCAGATAAATATCCACCGATTTTTGCAGTGAAGTCTCTTGATAGACACAACACAAAGAGTGGCGGAAGGTCAATCACAGACACATCTTACAGAACTGTAACATTAGAACAGGAATGTAGTGTTAGGATTAACCCCTTGATGACTCCAATAGTTCCTACTGCCGTTCCATCTAGCTATACTACTCCTTTCAACACTGGCTCATACCTCAGACCCAGTTGATCCACTATTTGCTTTGGCATCACTGAACTACTTGCTCCTGAATCTATCATGCAATTGTGTACCAAGTGGTTTCCAACAATCAACGAAACATAGAATGGTGGAGGCTTCAAATTTTTTCTTGTCTGGCCCCCATCATGTTGCACTGCATTAGTGAGAACTTTCTCATGTCCCTAGTTTGATACATTTGTGGTAGACCAATTAGCCATTGCAGCTTGCAATAAATCTTGTTGCCATGGGATCGCCAGTGATTCCCACATGGAAATGTTTACATGTGTCTTCTTCATTTGATCGATGATGTTGAAGGGGGATGAATTGTCCTTTTACTATCCCTTGCTTGGCGCAACCTTTTCTGGAGCTTGAATATGTGCATGTGTTGCTACAACAGGTACCTTAGGTTGATTTTGCACATTTGGAGCTGCGTTTGGTCTACTGAACCCTTGTTGTGTAAGAGTGGGTTGAGAAACAACTGGATTACACGGTTGTCCCTCTCCTATATTTCTCTTCTTTGACCGTGTGTTGGCAGCCATGCCTTGAAAAGGCTGTTGGTTAACTCCACAAAAGTCTTCCATTTGCCAATTTGCCAATGTGGTTTCTGTTGGAGATCTTTCTTGCTGCATTTGTTGCTATTGATTCTCCTCCTGGCTTGGTTCTTGAGAAACACCAATGGTTTGCACCATCAAGGCCTGATTTAGTGCACCATTGAAACATGCTGACTGATTGTGAGGTAGATTGCAAGGGTAACACCAGTCGTATTCCTGTGCCATGTTATTTTGTGTCGGGACCAAAGCTCTTGAGGACGTCGTTGCATTTGGATCATACGGTCGAAACGGCATGGCAGCTTGAGGTTGTCCTTGGTTTTGGTTTTGATTTGCAGCCTAAGGTGGTGGTCTATTTTATTGGTATGGGGGCCTAGCTTGGTACTGTGCTTGAGGCTGATACGGTCTAGCACTTTGAGCTTGTTGTCTTTTGATAGTCATAAGCTCATTTCCAAGGTTCTGCAATTGTTTCATGACCTCCTGCAATTCCTTTGAAGTATTTGAAAAAGTCGACGCCTCATTATTGCTTTGATTTCTAGGAGTTGGAATGGGATTCAACTCTGGTGCTTGGCTGGTTGTAGGATTTCCCATATCTGGATAGAGAGGCATTGGTGGCCTTGGTGCAAGCTTTCCAGCTTGGATCAAACAGTTCTCTACTCTGATAGCTGTGTTGTAGGCCCCTGGTAGTGTTGTCCCTCCCATTGATAGGATCATCATGGCTATGTCTGAATTTATAGCCTTTAAGAAATAAAGGAATGCTCCTTCGGCGGTTGGTCTAACGGCTACTGGAATCCTCTCCCATGTCCGTTGGAATCTAAAGTTGAAATCTGCCATTTGTTCGTTAGGAGCCCTTTTGATTGTTGTCAGCTGTTCCAATAAAGATAAATTGTCCACCCTCTCCCCGAATTGGATGCAAAGAGCAGAACAAAGTTGGTTCCAATTCGTAATAGACCCTGCTGTAAGGCTACTAAACCATTGTAAGGCATTACCTTTGAAAGATGAAGCCAACAGCTTGACCGCAACATCCATTTCATTTATTTCGTGAATTGCACATGCATTAGCAATATCCTGGATGTGATCAATAGGAGTAGTATGATTTTCTCCTGTGAAATAGGGTATGTTCTTTAGTGCTGCAACTGGAATTTGATTATGAGCATTTAGGGCAAGTGGACTACTATCTGTGAAATTGACAAAGGGATTCGGTGGTAGATGTGCCATTATGATTGGCCTAAGAACCCTAGTCGATGCGAGAAAAGGCCTACCAGGTGGAGGTGTAGACAAAGTCCTGTTAGGTGGAGATGGTGATCTTTGTGGTCTTCTTCGTCTCCTTCCTCTACCTGGTGAAAGTTGCAAGTGGACAAATAGCCCCTCTTCTCGAGTATTGGACCTGGTTTGAATTCTTCTCATATGCCTGGGCAACCTTTGCTGTTACACCGCTGAATTCTATCCCCTTCGGAGTCGCCAGATGTGTTAGAAAAAATGAGCCTCAAAAGGCAGACTTCTGCCAAGTTACACACCAAAGCTGACAATATTTAAAAATAGAATTTTGAAAGACCTGTATTTTTTGATATTTTAGAGTTTGGAATTTGATTTGGGATGACAGTCCCAAAAATCCTAAAATGCCAGACTTCCGAAAACCTGAAATCCGAAAATAAAAAAACCATGAAATTTTGAAAGTCAAAATCTCAAAAATCTAAGAATACCCGTTTGTAGATTATCCCCCGATCTATCAACTGGTGAAATTTTGACTTGTTTTGAGCAAGTTAAGCCCTTGAAAATTGATTTCGAAGTTCAGCCTGGAAGGTTGAAAAAACTAAACTGTAAAACCTGCAATTTTTTAAGTCTGAATTTCTTGAAAGTTCCTTAAAATCTGTGGAATGACCTCTTGGTCCCACCAGGCGTGCCAAAACTGTTGATGTCGAATCACAGCACCCCTGGGACTCTGCAACACGATGGGTTGAGACTCTCAGTGCGATTGCATAACATGGAGCTTTTCCCAAGTGTGGGACCTTGCGAAATCGGAAAAGCTCTCCAGATGAAGGCCGGTTCCTATTCCTATGTTCAGATGCACACGTAGAAAATGCAGAGGGTTTACTAAAAACCTAATCTAACTTGCCAAGGAGACAAGGTAAGAATATGCATAAAATAAAACCTAAACTAACAGAGGTGATGCACCGAGGAATGAAGAACAACTGTCTTGCCAATAAACACAAACTATTAAAATGCGATGCAAGATCATGCACATATAACAGATTTGCAGTGAAAGATCAGGAAGATACAAATAAACATAGAGGGGGTTGATAATCATCCACATACATGCATTATTTGCTCCAAAGATTGATACAATACACCACAAAATGCCAAGAGACAAGGTTGCATTACAGTTTTAGATAGGAGGTTTGAACTCCACAGATTCACCTGCCAAAGAGAAGAAGGGAGGGGAAAAACAAGAATGTCCAACCTCTAAAAAGAATCCCCTCCTTACAATTTATAGGAAGAATGAGAGAGGGAAGAGAGAGAAATTCCAAATCTACCCCAACCACCGCAGGTTGTATTTAATTCATCTCATTATGGTGGTAGGTGAGAACCCTAGCGACCCCCAAAAGTGGCTAACTGTATTTTTCATTTTTAAGAATTTTTTCTTACCTAATTAAAGATATCTAGTCATATTTGGACAGAGGACCTCGTAAGCTTTCCAGAAAGTCCAACCTTGCATGAATCCGAGCTCCCAGTCAAAAGTTATGGCCATCTGAATATCTGCGCCAGGGTCTGCTTCCTGCCAGCACTCAGAATGTTACGCCTCCTGGAGGTGTGCCTTGGCGCATTCATGTGCGTGTCGACATCCTCTTACATGCGCCATTTCTGTGCGCCAAGGTGCAACTTTATCTGTGTCGACACTCCGTGTCATGCGCCATTTCTGTGCACCAAGGCGCAACTTTCTCTGTGTCGACGCTCCGTGTCATTTGCCATTTCTGTGCGCCAAGGCGCAACTTTCTCTGTGTCGACACTCCGTGTCATGCACCATTTCTATGCACCAAGGCGCAACTTTCTTTGTGTCGACACTCCGTGTCATGCGCCATTTCTGTGTGCCTAGGCGTATCTATCTTCATATTCTTCTGCTTGTCTATATCCTCCCAAGGGGGGATATATATACAACAGTTATACCTTAGGACATTGTGATGCAGAAAACTGCCACCACAAACACATTCGATTGGGGGGTATATGACTTTTGGTACTATGGTGGGCTCTAGGGAGGCCTGAATTAGAGTCAGAACACCTGATTCGGAGCCTTCCTAGCATTCCTTGAGCCTTCATGGCATAAATGTTTACAAACTACCTTTTCTAGGTAGTCCTAGGAAATGAATGGAGGCGAGTAGTGAGAAGTCATGCCTCGGGATGTTGTGACACTGAAATGACTACGCCGACACATCCAGGTGGCTAGGTGAATGCTAGAGGAGGCATCATTTCGGTGCGCGACAATGTCGTTGCTTCCAAGCTACTTCGTTCGGGCGTAGTCCCTTAAGAGCCCTGAGACCAAAAAATCGTTCAACTTCGACGAGTGAATACTCAGACACCATGGTACCTAGAGAAATCTCTTCTAATCCTACACCTTAGCATAGGGATCCTCTATAATAGCATTCCTCTATTTTTTCCTTCTCCAATCGGTGCTCTCGCTGCCCTATTGTTTGCAAACATGTAAAATAGTGCAGTTTGAGCCAGTGTAAGGCTGTCAAATGCTATATTTTGCAAACAGTGGGTCATGGAACTTAACCAACTACGCCAACACATTTGAGTGGCTAGGTGAATGTTATAAAAGGTCTCATTTCAGTGTGCGGCAACATCGTTGCTTCCGGGCTACTTCGTTTGGGTGTAGTCCGTTAAGAGCCATGAGACCAAAAAATCGTTCAACTTTGACAAGTGACTAATCAGACTTCATGGCACCTAAAGACATCTCGTATGATCCTACACCTCGGTGTAGGGACCCTCTACAATATCCTGTCTTAGTTTTTTCCTTCTCCAATTAGTGCTCTTGCTGCCCTATTGTTTGCAAACACATGAAATAGTGCAGTTTGAGCTAGTGTAAGGCTGTCAAATGCTATATTTTACAAATGGTGGGTCATGACACCAAACCGACTGCGGCGACATGTCTAGATGGCTAGTTGAAAACAAGAGGAGGTATCACTTCAGTGCGTAACAACGTTGTTATTTTCGGGCTACTTTGTTCGGGTGTAGTCCCTTAAGAGCCCTGAGACCAAAAAATCATTTAACTTCGATGGGTGACTACTCAGACTCCGTGGCACCTAGAGACATCTTGTCTAATCCTACACCTCAATGTAGGGACCCTATACAATATCCTATCTTAGTTTTTTCCTTCTCCAATTGATGCTCTCGCTACCCTATTGTTTGCAAATGCGTGAAATAGTGCAGTTTGAGCCAGTGTAAGGTTGTCAAATGCTATATTTTAAAAACGGTGGGTCATGGCACCAAACTGACTGCACTGAAATGTCCCAATAGCTAGTTGAATGCTAGAGGAGGTTTCATTTTGGTTCGTAAAAATGTCATTGCTTCCGAGCTACTTCGTTCGGGCGTAGTCCCTTAAGAGCCCTGAGACCAAAAAAATGTTCAACTTCGACGGGTGACTACTCGGACTCCATGACACCTAGATATGTCTCGTCTAATCCTACACCTCGGTGTAGGGACTCTCTACAATAGCTTGCTTCTATTTTTTCCTTCTTCAATCGGTGCTCTCGCTGCCCTATTGTTTGTAAACACGTGAAATAGTGCAGTTTGAGCTAATGTAAGGCTGTCAAACACTATTATTTACAAACGGTGGGTCATGGCACTGAACCGACTGTGCTGACATATCTGAGTGGCCATGTGAATACTAGACGAGGCATCATTTTGGTGTGTGACAACGTCGTTGCTTCCTGGCTACTTCGTTCGGGCGTAGTCCCTTAAGATCCTTGAGACCAAAAAATCATTCAACTTTGATGGGTGACTACTTGGACTCCGTGGAACCTAGAGACATCTTGTCTGATCCTATACCTTGGTGTAGGGACCTTATAGAATAGCCTGTCTCAGTTTTTTCCTTCTCTAATTGGTGCTCTCGCTGCCCTATTGTTTGCAAACGCATGAAATAGTGCAGTTTGAGCCAGTATAAGGCTGTCAAATGGTATAGTTTACAAGTGGTGGGTCATGGCACCAAACCGACTACACCAACACATCTGGGTGGTAAGTGAATGCTAGAGGTGGCGTCATTTTGGTGCTCAAAAATTTCGTTACTTCTAGGCTACTTCATTCGGACGTAGTCCCTTAAGAGCCCTGAGACTAAAAAATCATTCAACTTCGATGGGGGACTACTCAAACTCCGTGCACCTAGAGACGTCTCATCTGATCCTACACCTCGGCATAGGGACCCTCTACAATATCCTTCCTTTTTTTCCTTCTCCAATCAGTTCTCTCACTTCCCTATTGTTTGCAAACGTGTGAAATAGTGCAATTTGAGCTAGTGTAAGGCTCTCAAATGCTATATTTTACAAACAGTGGGTCGTGGCACCAAACTGACTGTGCTGACACATTTGGGTGGCTAGGTTAACTCTAGAGGAGGTGTCATTTTGGTACGCAACAATGTCGTTGCTTCTAGGCTACTTCATTTGGGCATAGTCCCTTAAAAGTCCTAAGACCAAAAAACGTTCAACTTCGACCGGTGACCACAGGTACATAAATAATTTTCAATTGCTTCTCTTTTCTTATAAAACAATGAAATATTCTCTTAGCTTCAATAATTTACAATTCTCTACTAACAATGCCAACCACGTGAAGGTGGAATATTTTCTGGCACCACTAACCTCCACATAAAAGTGTTAGTAAAAGAAATTTAAGTTTCAAATCAAAATCATACTAAATATATAAAAGATACACAAATTTAATAAAATATATGAACTTAAATCTATCTAACTAAAAAATTTATATATACCAAAGAAATTCTATCACATAAATTATATATACCAGACATGAGCATTGTAAATTAATTCCAATGAACCATCAGGATTGGATCTACTCTAAATAGTGGATAAGATTGCTTTATGATCTGACTCTCGAACCTTCCAAATAATCTTTTTATCAGGCCTTCCTCGATATCTATACAGCTGAATATTTGTCTTTAGAACTAGATGTGAATATAAGAGTATTTTTATTTGTGTCTTAAAGTCTTCAAACACCTAAACAAAGGAGTTTTTTAATGGATACCGTTGAAGCCAAGTTCCAGTAACTACCACTGACCCTATAGGGTACTCAATATCTTTTCCATCTATAGCAGGAGAAGTAATATTATTTCTTTACTCGATGCAATGACATAAGAAATAGTCTATTCCTTCTTCATTGTCTTCTATTGCAATAACTGTAAACACATGTCCTACAAAAAAATAAAGGTTTCAACTCAAATTTAAATTACATATTAAAATTTCAATGGACATAACTCAATATAAAAACTGTAAATAACCATAAATACCTTGTCGCACCAAAATCAAAATTTCATCAAAGTCCTTGGATGCAACTTCATCTACAGAAATAAGTCGTAATGCTTATGGAGGTTGATAAATAGGAAGCAGAGTTAGAGGCCTACAAATCCATCCATCCACCCATTCTTGTGAATCACACTCAGTAGTGATAAATTCAATACAAGATGCACAGAAAAATGTCAACTTTCTTATCCATGCGGCCCACGAACTAGCATCTAAGTAAAAAAATGAGTGCATATCACTGGACCCAGTGAGTGTCATACAATCCTCATAGTTAGTAATTTGTTGTTCCTCTATCAACCAAAAATATCTGTGAATTGTAGAATTATCTTTAGAACCTCAAGCCATGTTGTCAATACACCATTCCACTATGCTCTTTGCATCTTTCAATTTAGCACCATCTTTGTACTTCAATTCTTCTCTTGCAAGAGCTCTTTTCAAACATACCCTTGCACCGTCATGCTCTCCTTTTCCATGTACAACCTCAGTGAAACTCTAAATATGTTACACACCCATCTTGATGTGCATCCTGATCATCCAATAAAACTTTCGTGCATTCTTAAAATGAGACATGTAATTATCTGACCATATATAATGTTTTTTGAAGTGGATGTCCCTATTAGAAAAGTTTCCATAAAATAACTAGAAACACCCTTGCACAAATTCAGTAGAATGAGTACGATCATCAATGATATAAAAATGGTACTCTCTTAAAAAAAATTGACCATTCTCTGTACTATTAGGAGAATGTATAAATGCTATATGCACAAAAATGGCAACTTGTACTGAGTTGTAATATTGCGATTGAACCTCTGTTTGTGGTTGCAATGTGTAATTCTATGTAAAATTGACCATTGAAACAATAGTACCAATAGGAAATGTGTCCTTGCATATCTTGAACTGTTCATCTAACCATCGACCTCTGTGTGTATGCCTAGCATACTCATAAACAATTTCATCCTTAAATTTTCTCATAAATTGAAAAACAGGCATATGTTCTGTAACTAGTTCACACTATTTAGACTATTTTCCATCTTTCAACTGGTATAAAATTGATTTATATTTATCAAACTCAACTAAATTATGTCCTATTGCACCTTCAATTTTCTCATGGATGCAACTTTCTAATTTAGGTAATCCGCTGCATGTACCACAACTTCCATCTAAATAATCATGACTATAAAAAAATTGTCCAACTTCGTTTTCACAAAATATTGTAGGAATGAAATCCCTAGAAGATATTGGTGGAACTTGAACACCACATTCTGATAACATAGTTTCAGAATGAAAATTAGAACAAATACGTAAAAAATTTAGCATAATAGATCACAAATTCAACATGTTGCCTACAAAAAGTGGTGCGAGCGTGGTTGATTTTCACATAAAATAGTTTCAACATTTCAAAAAAATATTGACTAATTTTAATTTCTAGATGCTCTTGTTAAAACTTACAAAAAAATTGAGTTTGATTCATATCTAAGAAATAATTTGGATGTGGTTCGCGATTAGTAGAACCAACTCTCTGTTTTACAACATCTCTTGTATTAGGTGAAACTCTAGTGTTATCATTCCAAAATTGAATAACAACTTCTCTTATAGCACTAGAATTATCTGTTTCCTTACGTGGTGCTCTAGCAGAAAATTCCCAAAAATTGGTGTTATTGAGTGATTGAAGGATATTACGTCTTTCAATTACTTTCATTAGAGTTTTTTGATTAACTTGTAACATTCAACTTGTTTGCATAATCAAACGTTGTTTTTTTATTGATTCACTTACAACACTAGTAGCAAGTACATGATGCACAATATTACTATCCCTAGTGCATCTCTTGACACCAACAATGTGATATGCATCATGAAGGTTTTCAACAATTGTAGAGGTTTGACCATGTATATTAGATGTTGTCAATCCTGAGGTGTTTAATATAGGTATCATTTTAATCAATTTCATCAAACTAACTAAAAATTGACATCTTTGGGAATCATTTAAAAATTTCAAAATGATTATCCCAAATTTCAGTGGATTTTCTTCTGATTTGACATTTAGAAATTTTGTCAGACATTGGTTTCAATTTTTTTTTGTCAATTTTAATAAAATAATTATGTTTCTTATAGAAAATCATAGGAGGTGTTTTTGTCAATTTTTGCTTGTCTATAGTTTCAACCCGAATTTCCTTATTCACATTTTCATTTTCCCCTTCAATTTCAGCATTTGCTACATCATGAGTATTTAATTGTTCTTCAACATTGACAGTAAAAACATCTGCATCACAAGTATTTAATTCAACTTCAACATTGCTAGTAGAAACATTACCCGGTTCTTCATTACTTATAATAATAGGGGTTAAAGATGAACTTCTTCTTGATTCATGAAGATTATGTATTCGCTCAACATTTTGAAATCTATTTACCTCTAATTCATTTGGTGTTTTTTACTTAATGACTTCCTTTTTTGACTTCGTTTCTTATCTTCTATTATGTTTTGCTTCCAGTGATAAGAAAAATGTGTAGAAAATGACAGAATTTTGCAGTAATTTGTACGGTAAGGTCAGAGAGTAAAAATCACATGGTAATTCAGACATTGGGATGTGTGTAAATATGATTTATGAACCGCGAGCATTCTTTATAAAGCGCGCTCGTGGTTTATAAAACACGCTCATGGTATTGTTAAAAAAACTATGATCACGGATCTATCTGCCGAACCTAAGCCTCGGAAAATCTTTGTTTTTCCCCAACCAAAGCTATGGAAGGTCATTATGAAGTGCAAAAGGTCAAAAAAACCTCAAATTTTCTCTTCTAAAGACTTGAACCATGCTAAAAAACTGAAAACATTTCACAAAAATGGTGCCATCACGTAGAGTAGACTCTTAGCTTTGTAGAAATATTTTTTTTTAAAATGAATAGAATAAGATAAATATCATTTTATAATTTCTTACTAACAATAGGTCTTTAAGATATTTTTTCCCGCGAATGTTCATGTCTACGTTTAAGACTATAACTTTTGTTTCGCTTATCAAAATATGATAAAACTTATACAATCCCAAGTGTGGAAAAATTCTATACACCTTAAAAAAAATAAAAAAAAATTGATTTTGATATTTTTTGATATAGTTATGGCGGGCAAACGGAAAGCACTCCATTTTCTAAATATTTTCAAACCACTTTCACAGAAAAAATCATTAAAAAAAATATATTGCTAAAAAAAATACAAAATAAAATCCATCCCAAGATATACAACTACATCTAACTGTTTCACCAAAGGAAAAAAAAAAAAAACAAGATTTGGTCATCCAAAATGCTTGGGCAAATGGACTACAATCTTATAAGTTTTTTCAAAAAAAACAAACCCAAGTCCATATAATTTTAAGTGTTTAATATAGGTAAACTTGTCTGTTTTTTACAAAAACATTAGTATTTTGAAAACTAGATTCTGAGATGCTACGATTCATATTTATATAAATTTTTCTAATTTAGAGTGCGTGTATAGCTAATAATCCCCACAAGTTGAGATTTCACTGGTTTTTGCAATATGATGTCAACGGATGACCCCTTATATTTGTCCATTAACTTCCTGCACTTACCCAAATTTCACGTTTCTTTAAGCAAGTCATCTTATGGTTACATTTTCTAGAAAATAATCATGACACTAAAATTTAGTGCTAAGTTTCTACCAATAACTCTTAGTATTGCTTTCTTAAATAGAACCCATATATGACAATTGGGATTACACACACACACACACACACACACAGGCATCACACATTCATTTATGATCGCACACTCTTACACAGGTGACTTTCACAGGTTAGTTTACAATACATGGCATACATACATACATATGTATAGGTCATGTCCAAGATGATTTTAAACTATGTTTAATCTTTGGTTCCCAATGAGTACTACCTATAATAGAACTACAATCTACACTTACTATACACTCGCTTACACACATCACTAGATGGGACACACACACACTTTGGAAATTTTTTTACACATGTTATTCATATCTGCCAATTTCATGACAGTGTCTCTAAGGGTACATGCTATGATGTGTAAAATCAAACATGTGATCTTCATATTACTTAAACTAGAAGGTGTTGTCGATTGTAAATATATAAGGTCATTATATGGTTTTTAAGTACAATTATCTACAAACAACCTGTTCCCAAAGCTTCATTCAAATAGACACACCAAAGAGTTGATAGTAAGGGTTGATTTATTGCAATAATGTTTGATAATCTTACAATGAAATTTACCTTATTTAAGGTAAAGAAACGCATACACACCATCTATCATTAATCATTCAATTCCACACATGATTTGCACTATAAGCTATTAAATTCAACTTTATTTAACATATATATCAAACATTTTTCACATATATCATACATTTTGAATCTAACATTAAGCACTTTCATGGTTCAGTACACATTTCCCAAACATTTCCTAAACGACTTGCAACTCATACAACATTACACTATTTCAATAATAAACTTCAATTGTAATACATATCAGGATAACGATTATATATCTTGATTAAAATTTACAATTCTTCATTAACCATACATAAAGGTTCTCAAAACAACGATAATTATCCTCAACAATGAATTGGAACCATGCCATAGTCTCCATCCTACTTGCATTTTGCACCAAGGTCACCATAGAATGAGCGTGAAATAAGGAGGGATAAATCGCTCTGAATGGAAACCAACCTTCTCATCTAGAAGAAATTATCATTTTTTTTTTCATTTACATCATAGTAATAATACACACACAAAAAAGTGGGAATATCCAGGCATATTATCCCATTTCAGAAAAATTTCATTTTTTAACAATCAAGGGAGGAGAGAGAAAAGTATAGGGAAGAGAGGGAAACATTATTTTCACAAAAGTCAAATTTCACACAATGGAAGCCACAAGATATAGTTTCAAATAGTTATTACCCATAATCTTCAATAAGACTTCCACGTGAGGTGGTAACAACTGTAGACATCTTTTACTGCCCTCTCAAATAAACAAGGAAATCCCAATGCGCGATGACCCTATCACCCAGTGGGTGTTGGGCACTCCATCCCAAGGCATTGCATGGGGTGCCAAAGACCCTACACTTTATATGAGTTGTCCCTCCAGAATGCATTATTTACAATAGAAACATAGAAGTTTTGTAATAGATACATGGAACAAGAACCTTTATCATTCCATCTCTAGACCTTAGAAAAACTTCTGATACCAATGTGCATTCATTCATATAAGTAAAATAATTATCCCTCCACTCTAGATATGAAGGCATAATAGAAAACAAGTTTGGCACACGTGTTTATCCCACACCACTCATATGACCATGTACGTACCCATAACATTATCTTTTATGAGATTTAAGTAGATACTTGTATCACAACATATCATTCGTATTAATAATTTTTAGGTAACCACATTAGGCATTAACTTGGGGCCATCTAGTCCACTTGAGCAATCCATATGATCCAGTGTAGACTTTCATAATGTCATGCATCGGAAATGGATCTCCAGGCCAAAAACTTTCATAGAAATCCAAAGAAAAATTCTTCATGAAACCATCATTTCTTGATATTCAAACATATTTCTACACATCCTCTAAACCAAGGCCTATGGAGTGATCTTACAGTATCCCTACAATGGAATCTCCTATCTAGGCAATTCTCATGTGCTCTCCATTAGGTCTCTCTTTTCTTCTAAGGGGCTTTTATATAATATAGCCTTGTCAAGAACCGCCATTCCTTGCTAAGAGAGGTATGGGTGTAGATAAAATCAAAAGACACATGGGTGTCCAAGGAATGGTCCTTTCACAATGGGAGCATTCTTCATCCCAGATGCGAACTCTCCATAATTTTCCATGACAAGTAACTTCTAAAATATTCTATCAAATAAGTGTATATAACTTTCGTGGAGCACCAAGTTGTCATTAGTGAGGCACTTTATCCACTTTGCATGTGCATTCAGGTCATACTCTCCTCGTGTTCTACACCGATATGCCAAATATGGTTAAATCTACAGATCATTTGTTCTACCTGTGCGTGCAAGGTAACCCTTGGTCCACACTCTGTCAAGCCATGGACATAAAGGCCATATCCTACGTGCTTGTACTTCTGAGTGCACCCTTACTTCAACTCACAAGGCCATGAAGTGCCCATGAGCCTTAATTTGTACTTAGCCAATATTTTAGGGGCCCAAATAAACATCACTTAGCCCACACTATGCCTATTCTCCTCCCTTGGGAACACTTTCTCATAAGGAAAATGTAAGAATGATTGTCCTTCAAAAATCAAGTTTGGAGAAATAATTCAAAAGGTTATGACAGAATTTTACACACACAGAAGTGCTCATAATGGTTACCCCCGAGTAACTATGATGGCATTTTTACAAGAGGTTGTTGGAAAATCTTTCGTCAAGTTTGCCTCCAACTTATTCTAGGTATCGACTTCACTCTATGCCTATTGACAAAGGTTACTGACTAAGGTTCTCACCTCTTCAAAGATTATCCATTACTTCTTGGTTACCTTCATCACTTAACAACAAACGATCATACCCTCCAATAAAATTTTTTTCCCATATATAACCATGAAAAAGTGAACTCCATCCTTCAACATGGATCATAGGGACACATCATCGTATAAAGCACAGGTTTTGATTGAGCCTCGTAAGGTCTCAATATGACCTCTGAATTTCGTTCTCAACCTCGGCATATATGATTCAGTTGGATCACATTCTACCCAATTCCCCTTGTTCTTCTCCTAAATAACTCCTTGAGTTCATGCTTCTATGGGTGGTGGCTATGATATGCTCTCCACTCTATGATCATATCGATGTAGTTGTCATAAGCGTTTTTTTGCCTTAGTGACTATAGATGCGGAAAATTTCTACATCTGCAAATAAGTTAGGTTTCCTTATACCTGGGCCACAATGGATCATAATAGTTTATGATGGGATCCTAAAGCAAATAAATATTATTACGTCATTCAATGCCTCTTAGTGAAAAGACTCCAAGTCAAAGATGGTCTAGACTTTCCATTATGAGATACGTATGGTAACAAGTCCTCTTGGAAAAGGCCAATCCTAGGGTGGATCCAAAGGAACTTCCTTGAAGTTGGTGTTAACTCATTTTATGCCATCTAAGATGCTGTCAGATACCAAATTTGGGTCACACTCCTGTGTTTCATATCTTCCATTAGTCAGCCTGACATCTAAACCCCACCATGACCCCTTTCCTTCATCTTCATATTCAAACCACGCCTTAGCTGCGCATTGAATTAATAGATCCATCCTCGATTTAACTCCCTAGTTAATTTTCTCTAGCTCCTAATTCCCTTAATCCTTACACTCTACCTCTAGGAACTGCTCTCTATGTCATTCCTCACCAAAGAGTTAGGCCTCTACTTCCACCGCAACCTATGTCTCAGTGCTATTAGAGATTTACGAAGACTCAATATCCACCTGAGATCCTTACCAAGGGGATGTCACCTTTTGACTCTGGTACCCTAATATTAAATTACCCCTATGTCTTACTCCATCAAAATGCCTGGTTCATCGATGTGGGACTCAAACTCACCAAGAAAGAATTTTCCTCATCTGAAAGGGTATGCACCTTCCTCATCAAATGATGCCATAGCCAAGATTGGCTATTTTTGGTAAACCTAGGATATCCCGCCTTGACTGACATCGGTTAACCCTCAATTGATACCAGTCTCCTTGACCGTCATCAGTCACCGTCTATATAATTTGGCCACCTTTTTCCCAATTTGGTCACTTCAAGTATTTGGAGAGAGATATTTGCATTCAAGAATGAACCAGAGTTTTCTTAAGTATCAAGATGAAAGAATAGATCCAGCCAGAGACCCAAGCAAGTGCCATGACTAATATGAAGGCATAGGCATTCACAGTAACATTATGGGAAGCATCTATCATGACACTAGCCATCAGGTTCATAGATCGAACATCATCTTCCTTCACCCACCAATCTTATAGGAACAAGTAAGTGCATTTTATTTTGTATCATTCATGTACTTTTTCATTAAGTTATTTATCTCTTTGTTATTTTAACTTGTTATTCCCTATATTTAGTCACCTCCATTTTTTAGCCCGTATCCTTATCTAGCCACCATGACCTTCTGGATACTTATTCCTAACCTCTTACACAACTCTGACTTTTTATCACCTTATCATGAACCCAGCCAGTTACCTTTCACTCTCTGTGTAATTAGAGAGAATCCCAAAACTATATGTTAATCAATTTTCACCAAATTACCCCTACCGACACCGGTTACCTTAACCACCGTTGGTTTCCCTATTACTATAATTGATCACCAGACTGACGTCGGTTATTATGTCCCTTACCATACTTTTACTAAATTGACTCAAACACCCCAAAAACCTCACAAAAGTCTTACCCAAGCTAGATACCCTACCTGAAACCTCTCCACAGACCTCCCCATCTCTTTGTGCAGACATAGAGAGTACTTGGAAACCTATTTCTGATACTTTATCATTCCCATAGAAACCAAGATCAGTTATCCCTAACTGGTATCAATCTTATCTAAACTGTCATCAGTCACACCCATATTGACATTGGTCTTTGTGTCTAGGAAACTACCTCAGACCAACAAGCATCCAAATCATACCAAGCCTTACTGTTGGTGTCGAATCGCAGCATCCCTGAATGTCTGCAACACGATGGGTTGAGACTCTCAGTACGATTGCATAACATAGAGCTTTTCCCAAGTGTGGGACCTTGCGAAATCGGAAAAGCTCTTCGGATGAAGGCCAGTTCCTATTCCTTTGTTCAGATGCACACGTAGAAGATGCAGAGGGTTTACTAAAAACCTAATCTAACTTGCCAAGGAGATAGGGGTAAGAAAATGCATAAAATAAAACCTAAACTACAAAGGTGATGCACCGAGGAATGAAGAACCCCTGTCTTGCCAATAAACACAGACCATTAAAATGCAATACAAGATCATACACAGATAGCCAGATTCACAGTGAAAGATCAAGGGGATGCAAATGAATACAGAGAGGGTTGATAATTATCCACAAACATGCATTAATTTTCTCCAAAGATTGATACAGCACACTGCAAAATGCCAAGAGGCAGAGTTGCATTACAGTTTTAAATGGGAGGTTTGAACTCCACAAATTCACCTGCCAAAGAGAAGAAGGGAGGGGCAAAACAAGAATGTCCAACCTTTAGAAAGAATCCCCTCCTTACAATTTATAGGAAGAATGAGAGAGGGAAGAGAGAGGAAAATCCAAATCTACCCCAACTACTTCTAGGTTGCATTTAATTCATCTCATAATGATGGTAGGTGAGAACCCAGCGAACCCAAAAGTGGCGAACTGTATTTTGAATTTTTAAGAACTTTTTCTCATCCAATTAAATATATCTAGTTGTAGTTGGATATAGGACCTTGTAAGCTTTCTGAAAAGTCCAACCTTGCATGAATCTGAGCTCCCAGTCAAAAGTTATGGCCATCTGAATATCTGCGCCAGGGTCTGCTTCCTGTCAGTGCTCAAAATGTTGAGCCTCTTGAAGGTGCGCCAAGGGCGCATTCATGTGTGTGTCATCATCCTCTTCCATGTGCCAAGGGCGCACCATTTACCTTGTCGACACTCCCGTGTCGTGCGCCACTTCTGTGCGCCAAGGGCGCATACATTTCATTGTCGACACTCATTTCTGTGCGCCACTTCTGTGCGCCAAGGGGCACATACATTTCATTGTCGACACTCATTTCTGTGTGCCACTTCTGTGCGCCAAGGGTGCACCATTTCCTTGTCAACACTCATTTCTATGTGTGACTTCTGTGCGCCAAGGGTGCATACATTTCATTGTCGACACTCATTTCTGTGCGCCACTTCTGTGCGCCAAAGGTGCATACATTTCATTGTCGACACTCATTTCTGTGCGCCACTTCTGTGCGCCAAGGGCGCATACATTTCATTGTCGACTCTCATTTCTATGCACCACTTCTGTGCACCAAGGGTGCACCATTTCCTTGTCGACACTCATTTCTGTGTGCCACTTCTGTGCGCTAAGGGCGCATACATTTCATTGTCGACACTCATTTCTGTGCGCCACTTCTGTGCGCCAAGGGCGCACCATTTCCTTGTCGACACTCATTTGTGTGCTCCACTTCTGTGCGCCAAGGGCGCATACATTTCATTGTCGACACTCATTTCTGTGTGCCACTTCTGTGTGCCAAGGGCGCATACATTTCATTGTCGACACTCATTTCTATGCGCCACTTCTGTGCGCCAAGGGCGCACCATTTCCTCTGTCGACACTCTATGTCGTGCGCCCATTCTGTGCGCCATTGCGATAAATGTCAGGGATTTGAGCTTCTTTGATCTCTAGAATCTTCTGCTTGTCTATATCTACCTGGGGAAGATATATACAACAATTTGGCGACTCAATGGGATCACCTGCCTGCTAGGTAGAAGATCAGTGGCCTTTTAGCAATCCATTGGGTATGGAGTCATAAGTAATAACCTGAAACCAACCTGATATCTGATCCCGAACCTGATACCGCAACTTCTTCTCTGAAAACATTCTGAACTGTAGAAATCATCCTGAGAGCAACAAAACCTGTGCCGGAGCACTTAGGGAAACAGAAACCTAACTACCACAAGACAATGTGCATACGCACTTAGAAGAATTGAAATCTAGGCTAATATTTACAAGGGTAAACCCTTTTCTTTTAGTAGCAATGTTTAAGATGGATTTCGTTAACCGGAATCGGGAATTCTCCTCCATCCAAAGTAGACAATTGGAAGGCATTACTACTTTTACATCCCGTGACCATGTAGGGGCCACTCCAAATGGCATCAAACTTGGAATGCCTTCCTGGTTTTTGCCCGATCTGCATTGCATTTCAGAACTAGGTCTCCTTCCTGGAAGGTCCTTGCTCTTGCTTTCTTATCAAACCATCTTTTTACTAAGGCCTGATCTTTCTCAATTGTTTGAACTGCATGTTCTCTAATTTCTTCCAATTCCATCAACTCTGCATACCTGGCTTCCATTGGTTCAAACTCAGCCAACTCCAACTGCTTCATGAACTCCAATGCAGGTAGTTCTAATGATATAGGCAATACTGCCTCTTTTCCATAGACCAACTTATAAGGGGAATTACCTGTAGACCTCTTTGGCGTTATTTTGTCAGCCCATAATGCTGATTTTAGCTTGGTATGCCATGTTCTTTGATTTTCGTTCAGAGTCCTCCTGATGATTCTTAGCAAATTTTTGTTCGTGGACTCTGCCTGTCCATTACCCTGCGGGTAATAATTTGAAGAGGTGCTCAAATAGATTCCATTCTTGACAGCCCATTCTATAATCTTGGAACCTATAAATGCCAATGCATTTTCTGATATGATAGTGTCTGGCACACTGAACCTGGTCACTATTCCTTCATAAAAGTCTAGTATGTTAGACTCATTTGCTTCCTTGAGCGCTACTGCTTCGGTCCACTTGGTGAAATAGTCCGTTGCGGTGAGAATCCACTTGTGGCCTTGGCTTGAGTTTGGATTGATGACCCCGACGAATTCCAATCCCCATTGCATAAATGGTTGGTCAACCAGAATTGGGTGCAATGGAAGCGCTGCTAGTCTTTCTTTGCCTGTGAAGAGTGCACATTTCCTACACTTTCTCATCCATGTATAGCAGTCACTAAAGACTGTCGGCCAATAATACCCTGCCTTCATTATCTTGAGAGCTGTTACTCGTGGAGCGAAATGTCCTCCAGAATCTCCATCGTGAAAATCTCGTAACACCCTCTCAATTTAACCTGTCCCAATGTACCTCAATAGAACTCCATTGATGTCTTTCTTAAAAAAAACACCACCAACAAGCACATATGGAATGGCTTGTAATCTGAAGTATCTCCTCTTTGCTTTTCTCATTTCTGGAGGGCATAGGCCTGTCTGTAGGAAGTGTATCACATTCTGAGTCCAACAGGGAGTGGGCACATCATCATTTTCTTGTTCTTGGTTATCCTATAGTACCAAGACAACCTCTTTTTCATCACCTGCTTCAACTCTTTCTGGGTCAATCGTCAATCCCTCCTTTGAAACAATATGGCCTAGAAGTTTTCCCTCGTGAGCCAAGAATATGCATTTTTTGGGATTCAATGATACCCCAAATCTTCTACACCTCTGAAATACTTGCCTCAAATGACAGAGGTGATCCGCTACATTTTTTGAGAATACAGTGATGTCATCAAGATATATCAAAACTATTTTATTGATCAACCCCTTAAATGCTATATCCATTGCCCTTTGGAAAGTGGCTCCAACATTTGATAGCCCAAATGGCATTTTTTTGTAGGCATAGGTTCCCCATTTGGTGGTGAAAGTCATCTTGAATTGGTCATCTTCTTTCACCATCACCTGATTGTACCCTGAGTAGCCATCTAGGAGAGAGAATCTCTCTGAACCGGATACTACTTGCAATATTTGTTCCATTGAAGGAAGTGGGTAATGATCTTTGAGAGATGCCCTGTTTAGGTCTCGGAAATCCACGCACATCCTGATTTCTCCACTCTTCTTCCTGACTGAAACCAAGTTTGCAACCCAGCTTGAGTGCTTGATCGGGAATATAATGCTTGCCTCTATTAGCTTATTTAGTTCTTTCTTCATTAGAGGCTCAATGTGAGGGTTGACCGATCTCTGTTTCTGCCTGACGGGTTTAGCATCTGGATCCAATTCTATGGTATGTTGTGCCAAATTTGGATCGAATCCTCTTAAGTCTTCATAGCTCCAAGCGAAGACATCTGGAAATTCTTGGAAAAGTTGTATGAAATTTGATTTCTCCTGTTCAGTGGCCACTTTTCCAATTTGAAGTGTTTTGCCTTCCCCAACCGAAATTGGCTCTGAATCTTCTCTCTTGACCTGTATGTTTGCCTTTTCCTTACGGAACTGTTCGTTAGGGTTGAAGATAGACTCCAATGTTACCAAAACCTTAGGAAGCTTGTTTGTCTGTAGCTGTACTGCTTGATCCCCATACTGCTGCTCTAATCTGTCCTGATTCCTAGCTGAAAATTCAGCCTCTTCTTGTAAGAAATTGACGATCTGTTGATCATTCTCAAACACCTGCCAGCTTGTGTTATTATCTGGAACTACTGGCCTCAAAATCACATGGATATGTGGCTGTGTTTTTCCCTTTCTGATGTTGTCAACCACATCAAACATTGCTCCAACTGCTGCGAGCCTATCTGCGACTTCATTTTTCTTCCTGGGTATGGACACAATGTTGAAAGCTTCGAAATCCTCAATGAGGTCCCATACCCTATTCTTGTAGCTCCTCAGCAAGTCATTCTTTGTAGCATGTTGTCCCCTAACTTGGTTGACATTCAACTCACTATCTCCAAACACCTGCAAGTTCTTTATGCCCCTTTTCCTGGCCCAATGAATTCCATGAATCAATGCTTCATATTCAACCGTGTTGTTCGAACAGGAAAACTGGAAACGAAAAGCTGAAAAATATTTGATGTCTTGTGGTGAAATCAACATTGCACCACCTCCAGCACCTTGTCTGCTTCTCGAACCATCGAAAAATAATTTCCAAACTTTGTTTTCATCCTTTTGTTCAGGCTGAATGATGTCAGGAATGGGTGAATTTTCTTCGTGTATACAATACACGCCCAATTCAGATTCTTCAATCTCCTTGTATGGGTCAAATTCATGACTCTTGTTTGCCCATTCATCCAAAGTTAAATCAGGAATTCCCTCGACCTTAGTACCTGTTTCTAGATCACTTGAACACTCCTCCTGATCAAAAGTCGAGCAATTTGCATTGATAGGATTTGGTACATGAGGCTCAATATGGAAATTGGTAATTGGTTCTGACCTGATTGTTGCTTTGGCTCCATACCTTGTCCTAAAAATCATGTGTGACCAATCTGCAGATAAATATCCACCGATTTTTGCAGTGAATTCTCTTGATAGACACAACGCAAAGAGTGGCGGAAGGTCAATCACAGACACATCTTGCAGAACTGTAACATTAGGACAGGAATGTAGTGTTAAGCTTAACCCCTTGATGACTCCAACATTTCCTACTGCCGTTCCATCTAGCTGTACTACTCCTTTCAGCACTGGCTCATATCTCAAACCCAGCTGATCCACTATTTGCTTCGGCATCACTGAACTACTTGCCCCAGAATCAATCATGCAATTGTGTACTAATTTATACCCGATGATTAATGAAATATAGAATGGAGGGGGTTTCAAAACTTTACCTTGTTGTCCTCCATGATTCCCTTCAGGCTGAGTAGCATTCGTGAGGACCTTCTCTTGCATATGGGCCTGTTGGTTCGAAGTTGACCAATTCTTCATGGCAGCTTGTAGAAGATCTCTTTGTCCTGGGATGGATAAAGATTCCCACATTGATATATTCACATTCGTCTTCTTCATTTGATCAATGATGCTGAAAGGGGATGAATTGTCCTTTTGCTGTCCCTTACTTGGTGTAAAATTTTCTGGAGCTTGAGCATGTGCGTGTGTTGCTACAACAGGTACCTTGGGTTGATTTTGCACATTTGGAGCTGCCTTTGGTCTACTGACCCCTTGTTGTGTAAGAGTGGGTTGAGAAACAACTGGATAACATGGTTGTCCCTCTCCTATATTTCTCTTCTTTGACCGTGTGTTGGCAGCCACACCTTGAAAAGGCTGTTGGTTAACTCCACAGAAGTCTTCCGTTTGCCAATTTGCCAATGTGGTTTCTGTTGGAGGTCCTTCTTGCTGCGTTTGTTGCTGTTGATTCTCCTCCTGGCTTGGTTCTTGAGCAAGACCAATGGTTTGCACCATCAAGGCCTGATTTAGTGCACCATTGAAACATGCTGACTGATTATGAGGTAGATTGCAAGGGTAACACCAGTTGTACTCCTGTGCCATGTTATTTTGTGTCGGGACCAAAGCTCTTGAGGCCGTCATTGCATTTGGATCATACGGTCGAAATGGCATGGCAGCTTGAGGTTGTCCTTGGTTTTGGTTTTGATTTGCAGCCTGAGGTGGTGGTCTATTTTGTTGGTATGGGGGCCTAGCTTGGTACTGTGCTTGAGGCTGATACGGTCTAGCACTTTGAGCTTGTTGTCTTTTGATAGTCACAAGCTCATTTCCAAGGTTCTGTAATTGTTTCATGACCTCCTGCAATTCCTTTGAAGTATTTGAAGAAGTCGACACCTCATTATTGTTTTGATTTCTAGGAGTTGGAATGGGATTCAACTCTGGTGCTTGACTGGTTGTAGGATTTCCCATGTTTGGATAGAGAGGCATTGGTGGCCTTGGTGCAAGCTTTCCAGCTTGGATCAAACAGTTCTCTGCTCTGATAGCCATGTCGTAGGCCCCTGGCAGCGTTGTTCCTCCCATTGATTGGATCATCATGGCTATGTCTGAATTTATAGCCTTTAAGAAATAAAGGAATGCTCCTTCAGCGGTTGGTCTAACGGCTATTGGAATCCTCTCCCATGTCCGTTGGAATCTAAAGTTGAAATCTGTCATTTGTTCGTTAGGAGCCCTTTTGATTGTTGTCAGCTGTTCCAATAAAGACAAATTATCTGCCCTCTCCCCAAATTGGTTGCAAAGAGCTGAACAAAGTTGGTTCTAATTGGTAATAGACCCCGCTGTAAGGCTCCTAAACCATTGTAAGGCCTTACCTTTGAAAGATGAAGCCAACAGCTTGACCGCAACATCCATTTCATTTATTTCGTGAATTACACATGCATTAGCAATATCCTGGATGTGATCAATAGGAGTAGTATGATTTTCTCCTGTGAAATAGGGTACGTTCTTTAGTGCTGCAACTGGAATTTGATTCTGAGCATTTAGGGCAAGTGGACTACTTCCCGTGAAATTGACAAAGGGATTCAGTGGTAGATGCGCCATTATGATTGGCCTAAGAACCTTGGTTGATGCGAGAAAAGGCCTACCAGGTGGAGGCGTAGACAAATTCATGTTAGGTGGAGATGGTGATCTTTGTGGTCTTCTTCCTCTCCTTCCTCTGCCTAGTGAAAATTTCAAGTGGACAAATAGCCCCTCTTCTCGAGTATTGGACCTGATTTGAATTCTTCTCATGTGCCTGGGCAACTTGTGCTGCTACACCACTGAACTCTATCCCTTTGGAGTCGCCAGATGTGTTAGAGAACAAGCCTCTAAAAGGCTGGATTTTGCCAAGTTACACACCAAACTTGAAAATATTGAAAATATAATTTAAAATTTGAAGGACCCAGAGGAGATAATCTTCAAATCAGAATTCGGGCCTTGTTGCGCAGCTACTGATCCCCGAAAAGTACAGGCGGAACTCAGGTCATGCGATGCAACTCACAAAACCTGAATTGCTATGTGTCCGAACTTGGAACATGTCTGACATCCCTCAAAACCTGAAATCACTATTGTCGGGAATAGGACCATGCAATGCATCCCCCAAAACCTGAATTGCTGCTTTGATGTTCTCGAATCCCGAAAACCTGAAATCACAAAAAACCTGAAATTTTGAAAATCAAAATATCAAAAAACTAAAGATACCCTTTTGAAGATTACCCTCAGATCTACCAACTGTTGAAATTTTGACCTGTTTTGAGCAAGATAAACCCTTGAAAAATGATTTCGGAGTTCAGGCTAGGAGGTACAAAATCTGAAATTTGTAAAAAACTGCAATTTTTAGTGCAAATTTCATGAAAACTCCTTCAAATCTTGTGGAATGACCTCTTGGTCCCACCGGGCATGCCAAAACTGTTGGTTTCGAATCACAACAGCCCTGAATGTCTGCAACACGATGGGTTGGACTCTCAGTACGATTGCATAACATGGAGCTTTTCCCAAGTGTGGGACCTTGCGAAATCGGAAAAGCTCTCCGGATGAAGGCCGGTTCCTATTCCTCTATTCAGATGCACACGTAGAAGATGTAGAGGGTTTACTAAAAACCTAATCTAACTTGCCAAGGAGACAAGGGTAAGAAAATGCATAAAATAAAACCTAAACTACAAAGGTGATGCACCGAGGAATGAAGAACACCTGTCTTGCCAATAAACACAGACCATTAAAATGCAATACAAGATCATACACAAATAGCCAGATTCACAGTGAAAGATCAAGGGGATGTAAATGAATACAGAGAGGGTTGAGAATTATCCACAGACATGCATTAATTTTCTCCAAAGATTGATACAGCACACTGTAAAATGCCAAGAGGCAGAGTTGCATTACAGTTTTAAATGGGAGGTTTGAACTCCACAAATTCACCTGCCAAAGAGAAGAAGGGAGGGGCAAAACAAGAATGTCCAACCTTTAGAAAGAAGCCCCTCCTTATTATAGGAAGAATGAGAGAGGGAGGAGAGAGGAAAATCCAAATCTACCCCAACTGCTTCTAGGTTGCATTTAATTCATCTCATAATGGTGGTAGGTGAGAACCCAGCGAACCCAAAAGTGGTGAACTGTATTTTGAATTTTTAAGAATTTTTTCTCATCTAATTAAATATATCTAGTCGTATTTGGATAGAGGACCTCGTAAGATTTCCGAAAAGTCCAACCTTGCATGAATCTGAGCTCCCAGTCAAAAGTTATGGCCATCTGAATATCTGCGCCAGGGTCTGCTTCATGTCAGCGCTCAAAATGTTGCGCCTCTTGAAGGTGCGCCAAGGGCACATTCATGTGTGTGTCGTCATCCTCTTCCATGTGCCAAGGGTGCACCATTTACTTTATCGACACTCCGTGTCGTGCGCCACTTTTGTGCGCCAAGGGCGCATACATTTCATTGTCGACATTCATTTCTGTGCGCCACTTCTGTGCGCCAAGGGCACATACATTTCATTGTCGACACTCATTTTTGTGCGCCACTTCTGTGCGCCAAGGGCGCACCATTTCCTTGTCGACACTCATTTATGTGCACCACTTCTGTGTGCCAAGGGCGCATACATTTCATTGTCGACACTCATTTCTGTGTGCCAAGGGCGCATACATTTCATTGTCGACACTCATTTCTGTGCACCACTTCTGTGTGCCGAGGGCGTATACATTTCATTGTTGACACTCATTTCTATGCGCCACTTCTGTGCGCCAAGGGTGCACCATTTCCTTGTCGACACTCATTTCTGTGCGCCACTTCTGTGCGCCAAGGGCACATACATTTCATTGTCGACACTCATTTATGTGCGCCACTTCTGTGCGCCAAGGGCACACCATTTCCTTGTCGACACTCATTTCTGTGCACCACTTCTGTGCGCCAAGGGCGCATACATTTCATTGTCGACACTCATTTCTGTGCGCCAAGGGCACATACATTTCATTTTCGACACTCATTTCTGTGCGCTAAGGGCGCACCATTTCCTCTGTCGACACTCTGTGTCGTGCACCCATTCTGTGCGCCATTGCGATAAATGTCAGGGATTTGAGCTTCTTTGATCTCTAGAATCTTCTGCTTGGCTATATCTACCTGGGGAAGATATATACAACACTTACCCAGACCTTTTCTATGAATTCTAGACTACCTTCTCACCTTGTGACCTAACCTATAACCTTTGACAGTTTAATATTGAATCATTGAAGTGGATTAAAGTTGATAAGTAATCTGAGATACCTAAATCATACTACTAGCACTAGATTCATTTATTTACATGTTGATTTGTTTTGTATTGAAATATATATATATATATATATATATATATATATCAATGGATTGACAACCATCAAGGAAGTATTGCACTTCCTAGATCTAGCTTGCACTAGATAATCCACTAAACTTTTTCTATTAACTATGTTTTGTGGTCTTGTTTTGCATTTCAGGTAGTTCCTCCTAGCCAAAAGGGAGCTCTCGTAGTCAAACTGGATCGAAAAATAAAAATGCACACACAACCTTCAATTGATATCATAACAGGTATTCCTCCTTGGCCTATCACCCTCTATCTGTTTCATTAATTTTTTAAGAATCCAGTGATCCAATTACATTGATAATCATACTATAGATGAATAATGACAAAACTAGAGTTCAAGGGGGATAATGAGATAGTGTTTGGCTTCGTAAGTGGCCCAGACTAGGGTGGTGGCAAGCTTGCAGTCCTTGAAATTCACACAGTTCTTAATGATTTTGACCTAATCCTTGGTCTTCAATGTTTGGTGTGAATGTGATGGTACACAAGGTGAGTTTCTGGAGGATATCAAATTGTTCCCACACGAATGAATGTTGGATGTTTGGAAGGTCTTATATGCTAGTGATAGGATGTGTCAGACCTGGAATTGTCATCTACAAAACATACATCTTACAAATAACTCTTTACTTCAAAATCATACTAATGTAATACGATGTTGTTAGAAATGAAAGGAAAACATAGGGTTTGATAATGATTTGATACAAAATGCTTGTTTTTATTAAATAATTGATAAACAAAAAACATCATAATCCATAAATAGGGGAATCATAGTAGCATAAATTATGAAAAATATAGTAGCTGCGAAGTCCAAAAAATAGAGATTTAGATGTATTGGTTTGTTGTTGTTGGAAGAAATGGGATTAGGTACATACTGCATTCATGAAGAAGATACAATCATACCACAACTGGTCAAAACACCAAGCAATTCTGAAGGAATGTGGTGATTGTTCTTTGATGGCTTGAGAAGTAAGAATGGATCTGGTGTTGGTGTTATGTTAATTTCTCTAGAGGGAGATAAGTACTTCTCATCTTTCTGGTTGTAATTCATTTGCACTAACAATGTTGTTGAATACGAGGCCCTTGTGCAAGGAATTCACCTAGCCCAAAAGAAGGGAATCAAGGCTTTGAATGTTTTTGGAGATAGTGAGTTAATTGTTCATCAAGTGATGACACACAATGCATCCAAGAATGATATTTTAATATAATACAAGAATTGAGTCTGGGACTTGATTGAAGATTTTGAAGCTTTTAGGATCCATGTAATTTATAAAAATCAAAATCAAGATGCTGATAGGATTGCTACAATTGGCTCACAATACAAAATACCTATTGATATCATGAAATAAGGGCAGAAATTTGTCAAAATGGTGGTTCGACCTATAGTCCCTGATAATGTGAGTAGCTGGCAAGTGTTTGATAGTGACAAAAAAAATCATCCTTTTCCTACAAGAAGAGGCAGAGTTTGCTATGAAAAATCAAGATAAGTTGCAAGAATCATATAGTGATCAAATCATACAATTTAAAATCAATAAACTACCAAAATTATTAGTCACTCATGAATCCATCTTCAATTCAAATGATCAAGCCAAAAGATAAAGCTCTAACATGGTGGTCAAAGAAGAAGATTTTGAGGAAGTCAAGGTAGCAAACGAAAGGTTCTTGAAGATAAGAAAAGTGTGTACTTCTAAAGAGAAAGAAGATTTCATCAAACTTTTTCAAGAGTATCATGACATTTTTGCATGGATCTACAAAGACCTACATGGTTTTGATCTAGTTCTGACACAACATACCATCGAACTGGATCCTAATTCCAAGCTAGTTCATCAGAAACAGAGGCCAATTAATCCCAAAATTGAGCCACTAATGAGAAAAGAGCTAACCAAAATCATCAAGGATTGTATAATTTTTCCCATTAAACATTCCTCTTTGGTAGCCAATCTGGTGCCCATAAGGAAGAAGAACAAAGAGATTCGATTGTGCATAGACTTCAGGGATTTGAATCTTGCATCATTGAAAGACCATTATCCCCTTCCATTAATGGAGTAGATCCTTCAAATGGTGGTAGGAGCTCAAAATTTTTCTTTGCTCGATGGATATTTAGGTTACAATCAAATTCTGGTCTAGGAATTTGATCAATTTAAAATGGTTTTCACTACCAAGTGGGGCACATATGCCTACAAAAAAATTCCATTCAGATTTTCCAATGTTCGTGCTACTTTCGAAAAAGCCATGGAAATGGAATTTAAGGGACTAATCAATGATATCATCTTGGTTTATCTTGATCACATAACTATATATTATAATCATGTAGAAGACCACGTTGCGCATCTAAGGAAGGTTTTCTGAAGTTCTAGAGAATTTGGGGTTTCACTTAACCCCAAGAAATGTACTTTTACATTGCATTAGGGAAAGTTGTTAGGGAATTTTGTTTCAGTAGAAGGACTGTCAATAGATCCAGCAAGGATTCATTCGACCTTATCTCTCCCAAGTCATAAGAAGGGTCTCCAAAGTTTTCTGGAAACCATAAATTTCATGTGGAGATTCATCTCTCAATTACCAACATTGGCTAAACCACTGACACCCACACTAAAGAAAAATATGACATTCTCATGGACAAAGGAAGGAATAAATAGCTTTGAAGCCATCAAAAAGGCCATTTCTCAAGCTCCCACACTAGTAAACCCCTGGTTTGATAAATACTTTATCCTTTATGCTTTTATAGGTCAAGAGAGCATTTCAGGTATCCTCACCCAACAAAATGATGACTTGATGGAGCAACCAATTGCTTTCTTTAGTTAATCCCTCAAATAATATGAGCTCAAATATTCATTTTTTGAAAAACAAGTCTTTGCGCTTATTCAAGCTTTGAAGAAATTCAAGGACATGTTGTCCAAAAACAAAATTCATCTGATGGTGTCTCATCTAGGTGTCAAGGAATTTTTACTGAACAAAGAGATGAACAAAAAGCATACTGGATGGATCATGAAGGTGATGGAGTATGACATTTATATCAAAGTTAACAAAATTTTCATAGGTAAAGGTTTGTGTCAACAACTTGTTGCAAACATGGAATCAAAAGGTGATGAGGATGCGACGATCCTAAACATGAGAGTGATGATCAAGTTAACTGGTTATCCAAAATGAAGAATTTATTTTTCTCAAGAGTATATCCTATGAACATGGATAAAAATCAAATACAAAATTTCCTTCTTCATTATATTCTATATGTTCTGGTAGATAACATTCTCTTTTGAAAGGATTTGAATGGTGTTCTCCTCGGTGCGTGGAACCGGAACATGTAAGTAAGACACTAGAAGAGTTTCATAATGGCCTATCTAGAGGACATTATTCTACACAAAAAATTGCTAACAAGATCATGTGAGCCAACTACAATTGGCCAGATTTGTTCAAAGATGACCATCTATGGGTAAGAAAATGTAAGGAATATGCCTTTTTCATGGGCAAGTAGAAGTTTCCAGCTCTTCCACTGCATCTAATCCAAGTGGATAAACCCTTTGTTATATGGGGGTTGAAATTCATCAGAATGATTAATCATCCATCCAGTGATAGACATAAATGGGTCCTTACTACAACAAACTATTTTACTCGATGGACAAATGCCGTAGCATTGAAGGAGAGCAATGAGAAGGTAGTTCTGGATTTGTTTAAAGCTATGATGACAAGGTTTCGTGTTCCGTTTATAGTCATTTCAGACAACGTGATGGCTTTTCTTGGTATGAAGTTGAGTGAACTGGATGCTAAAAATGGGGTCTACTTCAAGACTTCATCCAAGTACTATCTGCAAGGAAACGGATTGGCTGAGTCTAACAATGAAAACCTCATAAGGATTATTAAGTGCACAATGGAAACTAACATGAGGACTTGGCATACATAGCTTAAGACCGCCTTATGGGTAGATTGGATCACACCTAAAAGGGCTATTCCAAATTCTCCTTTCATTCTTGTATATTAAAGAGAAGCAAAAATTCTGCTCTCCTTGGAATTAACTTCTCTAGAGTTGGCCCATTAGCTTGAGGCCATGGAGAATGATTCCTTGTCGTTAAGGTTTGTTGAACTTGTGGAGTTAGAGGAAGTACAGAAAAAGGCCATGAGAACCTTGGAAAAACATCAGGTTTAGGTTAATAAATAATTTAACAAGAAAACATCTGACATGCATTTCTAAGAGGGAGATTTAGTTCTCAAATGGGATGAAGATAGAGCCAAACTAGGTAGGCATGCCAATTTTGACACTCTCTGGAGAGGGCCATACATCATCACGAGTTGCAAAGAGGTGAATTCATTTCATCTATCTAGGATCAATGGATAAGAACTTCCCATTCATGTGAATGGGATACATCTTAAAGCTAATTTTTGAGAAGCGTTCCACCCCATGTATAGTTTAGTTAGGTGTTTTCCTCCAAGTGCTTATGCACATTGTTGTGTGTGATTGTTCTTTTTCTTTCCTTGTTGTTGTGTTTTGTTTTGTTCTTGCACATTGTATCATCCTTAGAAGTTTCTCAAGGGAAGGAAGGTTCAAATTTTCCATAAGATTTTCATAATGCTGCTTCATTTAAAATTCTGTAGTGTTCCATAGATGCCAAACATTCAATAGATTCAATATACCTCATTCCCAGTTATGGGTCGTTGTATTCTTCCAATAATTTAACTAATAGATTGATCTACTAGTGTCATTATCAAACAAGGGATGTGTCCTAGGTTGTATGCAATGGAGTTCTACGTAGCCAGTTCTACCATTGGGTTATTTGTTGGGGGGTTCTATTAGATCTTTGTGGATTTGCTACTAATCTACAGAAATGTAATATAAATCTACAGAATTAAGTTATTGTAATAAAATGAATTCTAAAATCTATACTTCTAACTCAAATGGAAATGCATATACTCATTATTGAAAGTATGAAATTGAAACTGCACACTCATAATTAAAATTTGCAGTAAAAGTAAAAGCACATGTTAACTAGAATTTACATAAGAGGAAACACACGTTTTGATTGGAAATTTCAATATGGAAAGTAAACAAACATGAGCATGGATTGCATGAGACAGAATGAAACAAAAATTATAGTAAGGTAACTGAGCGAGGATAACTTATCAAAAAACCATATGTGTATGTAAACATAAACAACCTTCTGTCTCCTCAGTTGAGTGGGCCCTTTCTCTTCCTTGCGAGAGAGGAAATATTAACCACTCAAGATACTCAAAATGATGTCTCCTTATATTAATTCAAATAAGTTTCATGTCATATCCAGTATAGAAAGGAAAAGTACTGAATGCAATAAGTTATATCGTAGATGTAAAATATTACTAGCTACTATTGTTCTTCATGGAGGTGTCTCTATATAGACACAAAAAATTACAAAATATTCCAAAATTACTCACACCAATATCTTCTACTAACAGTATTGATTAAGACTCATAAATTCCTATAAGAATGCTAGACACAAGATCCATACATTAAGGCCGATAGATAGAAAACTTCTTATCCTTCAGCACTCCAACTCCAAACTTAGGGCTCCTTAATTGTATTGGCAATAATCATTCACTATTTTACTGCACACATCACCACATTTTTCTCACAAAGGCATTTAGTAGGAAGTTATAAGGTTAATCATGCTGCATGAACAAAATCAAGGAAAATGCATTAAACTCACTAGGATATACCTATACAAAGCATCCCCATGCATTAGCAAACCATGCTTAAATGGAATATTATAAATCATATGAATGATATTAATAAGCCAAATAATGTACTCATCATTTCCGCTACACTTTACCTGTTATATGTCCCAATGCAACTCATATATGCCCTTCCATGTGACCAAGCTATTGGGCCATGTCATACTCTTTAAATTGGTCAACATATTTCTTCTGTGTATGTTTACATCACTGAGTATTTGAAATTTCCTCGACCCAAACTATGAAACTCTCATTGGATTGAGTAGCATTATTCTGCCAAGTTATAGTTGGGCTAAGAAGTGGTGGCCTTACCTGCATTCCCACCCATTCATCAATGTGCTCTTTATCATCCTTTTATGACAATTGATGAATTATGGTGATGAGTGCATCCACTCGTTTGATACTCCAACTCAAATTTTGAGGTGATGTAACCTCTCTTCTCTTTAATGGTAAACTCAAGGTGTCCCACCTCCTATCACAGGCTTGCCTTGCTACCCCAAAGTATTGCTGACTATAGGTTTCAAAGTCTTCCAAAAATTTCAGTAGTATCCTTGAAGTATTCTCTCCAATACCAGCTTGGTAGTAAAGAGATATGAAGTTTTTATGCATAGCTACATCTTTGTGATGTGTAGGAAGAATATAAAATCCCATAATTTGAGATGTTTTATTGAAGATATCCATCTGCTCACCCCACACAATATGATTCTGAAGAAAAGAATGAAAATATTTTAATTGAAAATACCCCAAAAATAAATTAATGAAAAAGTCAAGAACATTTGGAACTAGCATGTTATGGAGGTAGAACTCACAAAGCAAATTTTGAATATTAGGGGTACTATTCTTGTAAATGGATAGAAAAGTATTACCATCAGGAGCTTCAAAAGGATCCTGACAACACAACCTCAATAACTACCAAGAGTAAATTTGTTCTTGAATAAACATGTTGTAGGTTGAAGATGATTTCCTACAAGACAAAAGCTTATAGGCTAAAGGACAAACAAAGTCCAAAAGAGATTTTAATTTTTGTTTCTCATTTTGGCTGATTTCAATTTCTCTCTTTAATTTTTTGTTTTCTTTCTTTAATTTGAAATTCTGAAGAGATAAATGATTGATATCATTCAAAATGATAAGACATAAATCCCTTTGTCACTTTAGGCTGCTAACTTATACTTGTAAAGCTATAATTTCTCTACCATTTTCTATTGTTCCCTTAGTAAATTTAGTTTGTAAAGACAAATTTGTTTCATTCATACCTTTTAACTATTCCTTAAGGAATGCAATCTCCTTCAAATAACCTCGTGGTACATTAGAATCACATAACCCATGGCTACCAATCCCCATTATAATTGATTCTGGAGTAGGAATCTATGGTGTAGATACAAAATATGGTTCCTGATCCGAAAATAATCAAGTTTTTATCTACCTGATCTCAGACCCTTATAGGATTTAATTATTTCTGAAAATTTACTCCTTTTAAGTAATCAATTTAGAAATTAATGCAACATAATAAAGACAATTGCATAATGATTTATTATAGAGTTTGTCTGTTGCCTATGTCTTTGGAATCTTATTGAACTGTTCCACTAGTCAAAACTTGTAAGTTACAATAGTACTTTCACAAGAAAACCTAATGGAAACTGTAAAGAACTTGATTAGAAGAATAACTAGAACTTCATAAGACAAGGGTGAAAAATAACACCCAAATTCCCCTTTCTTGGTGTATTCAACAAGCTCGATGACACCAACTCCACTATTCAGAATCCTCTGATTCTCGATAGGCCTTCCAGATGCTTCGTAATGCCATATGGCACTCTGGTTGATACTCCAAGATTCACAGTAATTTGGTGTGGCATGTCGACACTAAAATTTTCCTCCGTAATTTCTATTTCATTAATGTATGTATTAGGAATAGGATGTTGTTTAGTATAGTTAGTAGTAGCGTCTGATAGAAGATAACAGCACTGCCAGTACGATGCCGCCAATAATGTATAGTACGGTAATAGTCAAAAGTACAATAGGAATGTTGTGGTAAAAAGTAAATATTTGTCCGTAAGTGGTCCGGTAATGTTAAAATGTCAAAGTTGGGGTAAGTAGAGAAGTAGGGTCTACATGATTAGGAATTAGAAATATTATATTGGTAATAAGGAAAAGGAGTGAGGTCATAAATATTTTGTGTATTTTATTTTTAAAAAGTCTAAAAATGTGGAACCCATGTGAAATGATAAGGTTTATCTTATCTTAAAAGATAAGCTTACATGTATAGATAAGAGTTAAGGTATGGAATATGATTCGTCAGAGTGGATTTCTTATCCTATCTTACAGATAAGATGGATAAGCCTGGAAGTTCTATAAATAAAGAGGCCACCCCCCTCATTTAGCATAGAAGGAAGTAGCGAGAAATATTGTATGAAGTGTGTAAAGGAAGCCATCAGTTTAAATGTGTGTTGAAGAAGCCATTAAGAGGTGTAATTATAAAGTTTCTCCCATAGTCTTGGTGGAAGGCAAGTGAAGTCAATAACACTTGAAGTACCTCATGGGTGAGATTGTAACAATTTCATGTTAATATTATAATTTACTCTGATATTTTAGATTTATCATCATTCCTTCTTATCATAGCCGATGGTATTCTTGTGTTATGTTTGTTGTTGTGTTTCCAGATTACATCCACTAAACTAAAGGATGTGCATTAGTAAATAATCATAGCATGAGGAGTTCCCAGTGAAGAATTATCATAGTGTCGGACTGGTGATGACATTTTGGTTCCGTTGCCGGGATCATTCCTCGTTGGTGGATTTTTTGGAGAGATATTCCCACTTAGTCAAAAATAATTTGGAGGGCAACCTTGTTTTTACTATGCATAGTAGTTACCATGGTAAAGTCATTTTTTTCGTGAATAGTATTTACTACAGTAAAGTCACTTTTTATTGTGAATAGTATTTACCGAAGTAACTTCACTTTTTACTGTGAATAATGTTTACCACAGTAAAGTCAGTTTTTACCGCAGTAAGTCAAGTTTGACCATAGTTTACCATGGTCATTTCTATTCTCTATTATAGTGATTTCAATTATTTGTGCACATAAGTCTTGTTGATTGTACTTGTGGGTTGGTATTTCACTGTGGTTATTTTTGAAAATGGGGAAGATTCCTTTTTTTTCAGCCCAATTTAATGAAGATGCTTCCTCTTTCATTCAAGAGTTTAAACGATCTTGTATTTGTAATGGCCTTATAAGAAGGGAACAATGGACTGAATTTTTTCCTACCTTTTTGGATGGTTCAGCCCTTAGGTGGTTTGAAACACTAGGTGATAATGTGAAAAACTCATGGGATTTATTAACTGAAAGTTTTCTTGAAGAATTTGGTGAACAATAGAGATATGCAAATCTCATAATCGATATCACAAAGCTATCCTAAGGAGAGAAGGAGAAGATAAGGGATTATCATGCTCATGTTCTAGAGCTAAGGAGGAAGCTCGATGTCCAGATCCGGAAGGAAGGATTAGCGGATGGGTTGATGAATGGCATGGATAATCTCCTATGTAAGCACTTCATTCTTGGGATGAAGCTAGAGATCAGACAATGAGTGAAGTATGACTGCCCAGCTACCATTGAACAAGCAAAGGATATTGTAAGAAGGCAAGAAGAAAGCATGGAAGAGGAGCCCAAAGAAATTGTTGCTAAAGTAGAGACTACACCAGCACCTTTGGTCCAGAATCCACAACCACTCTCAGTGAGCACAAATCTTTCTCCTTGTACATCTACTGAGTATGAAGATCTGCTCAAGAAGATGGGTTAGTTAACTATTAATGTTCTCCAAGGAAAAGAATTTAGTTCTCAGGGAGGAGATAGAGGTCCAAAAAGAAATATTTCTAAAGTTGTATGTTATGGTTGTTATAAAAAGGGTAATTATAAGTATAATTGTCCAGATAGAGCTTCTACATCTGGTAAAGGAGATAATGATAAAGGAAAAGCACCTGTGAATTCCTTTGATGTAGTAGATAAGAGCATAAATAATGAAGTAGATGTGTTTGTAATAAAAAGAAATAAAGAAAAAGATAATCAAGATGGAAATGATCCTAAGAAGATGAAAGGAGAAACTGGGTAAGAAACATAGGAGAAGAAAGTTGGGTGTGCAGGATTTTCTGATTTCACAGGGGCAAGGACCATACTCCATCTTGGAAGATCTGTCCAAAAGGCCTGCAAATATTACATATGATCAACTATTGGCTATGTCTTCTGAGAAGAGGCGGGAGATGCGAAGTGGACTCAATGCTCGACGAAGGAAGGAGGTTGAGGTCCCTGTTTTGGAGGCAGAGGTGGATCCCTATGCTCCACAAGATAAGGTATTATGTAATGGTATTTCAATTCATGATGTCTTAGTTGATGGAGGTGCTGTAGTTAATGTAATGACCGAGTCTGTAATGAATATGTTGGGTTTAAAAATTGATCGCCCTTCAACACTTCTGTTATGGTCATTAAATAAGGAAAAATTAAACCAGAAGGTGTAGTTTCAAATGTGGCAATATCTGTTATGGGTGTTGTATGTGTGGTAGAATTTCAGGTGATGAAAAATGGTACTGTTGAGTGCCTAATGTTGCTGGGAAAACCATGGCTAAGGAGGGTTCATGTAAGAAACTACTGGAATGAAGGCTTCATGACACTTGGACGTGGTAGAGAGAGGCGGTGAAGATAAACGTGATCCCTCAGCATCATAAGGCAGAGCCTGTGGATTCAAGTGATGAAACTGATGATTGGACATCCTCTGATTACTCTAGTACTAGTGAAGTGGACACTGAAGATGAAGAAAGTGAGGTTGATGTTTCAGTCATGGATATCCTTCCAGTCACACTGACTCATGACCCCATAAAATTATCTGAAGAAGAAGTTGATGATCATCTCCAACAAATAAATATTGGTGATGCTGTGATGGAGAATGAGAAGGAATCCTACCTCCAACTCTTTCGAAGGTACATACACATATTCACTTTTGATTAGAAGTAACTTCGTCAAGTAAGTTGGGTAGAACATTCTATTGAGCTAGTAGATGGTGCTAAGCCTCTAAAGCAAATGCCATATAGAATGAATCCTAATTTTTCTAAGACTATAAAAGAAGAAATAGATAAGCTGCTTGATGCAAGATTCATATTTGTTGTGGAAAATTCATAATGGGTTTCTCCCATTGTGATATCAATAAAAAAGATTGGGAAGCTACGCATTTGTGTTGATTACAGGAAGCTAAATAAGGCAACAAGGAAGTATCATTACCCTCTTCTATTCTTAGATCAGATCTTGGATGAAGTAGCTGGCTAGGAGTGTTATAGTTTTGCTGATGGATATAGCGGATACAATCAAGTCCGTACAACGGAGAAAAATCAGCTGAAGACCATGTTCAACACTCCTTGGGGAACGTTTGCTTTCCAGCAACGTTCCAGCGTTTGATGAATAGGGTGTTTGAACCCTACAATGGGAACTTCATCAGAGTATTTCTGGATGATTTTTGCATCTATGGGAGCAAGATAGACCACTTGCACCAGACGGAGACAACATTTCAAAGGTTAGATGAAGCACAAGCCTCACTAAACCATACAAAGTGTTTCTTTGGATGTTCTAAAGGCGTTTTGTTAGGGCATGTTGTATCTAGAGATGGTATTGGTACTGATCTTGATAAAGTTTCAAAAATCAAAGATTTACCATTTCCTATGAATAGAAGTAAGTTGAGATGATTTTTAGGCCATGTGGGTTGACTATAGAAGGTTCATCAAGAATTTCTCAAAGATTGCACAACCACTAACCTAGTTCTTGAAGAAGGATGTTACTTATGAACCAGGAAATAAGGTGCATGAAGATTTTGGACAACTGAAGGAAGCCCGAGTGTCTTCACCTGTTTTAAAGAATCCAAATTGGAGCAAGCCATTCATTGTGTATACTAATGCCTCAGATGTAGCACTAGGAAGTACTTTGAGCCAAAAGGATGAAAATGGGAATGAACATCCAGTTTACTTTGGGAGAAGACAAATGAGCAGTGCTGAGGTAAATTATACTGTAACTGAAAAAGAGGCTCTAGCTATCATTTTTTGCTGTAAAGAAGTTTAGAAATTACTTGATAGGGCAGAAATTTATAGTTGTAATAGATCATCAGGCTCTAAAATATATTGTCAATAAGCCTAACCCATCAGGGAGGATAGCAAGGTGGATAATTTTGCTACAAGAATTTGAATTTGATATTATAGATAGGCTAGGAAAGAAGCATGTCAAAGCAGATGCACTCTCTCAAGCCTATGATGGGTTTAAGATCATCTTGTGATGATGATGATTTCCCTGATGCAGCATTGTTCTCCCTTGACACAATCCCTAGTGAATACATAGATATTTGGAATTATCTGAATGAATTCAAGTTTCCTGATGGTGCCAATGCAAAGACTAAGAGAAAGATTACTCAAGCCAGTCGTCCATATTCTATCATGCATGGAGTATTAATTCGAATAGGACCTGATGGACAGTACAAGAGGGTAGTTGGACGTGATCAAGGGAAGGAGCTACTAGAAGAATTCCACAATGGTACATGTGGAGGGCACTTCTTTGGACAACTTACAGCAAGAAGGATCTTGGATGCAGGTTATCACTGGCCCACTCTTTTTAAAGATTGTTATAATTATTGTAAAACATGTGATATTTTTCAAACACATGGTAACCGTAAGACTTCATCAGCTCCATTATGCCCTATTCTTCCACTTGGTCCCTTTTAAAAGTGGGGAATAGACATTGTAGGTCCACTTCCAACTACCTCACGCCAAAAAAAGTATATTGTAGTCGCCACAGATTATTTAACCAAGTGGGTTGAAGCTAGGCCATTGAAAATAACTTCCATGGATGAAGTGGCAAGGTTCATATATGAATGCATTGTCAGCAGATTTGGTTGTCCATTAGAAATTGTAACAGATCAAGGAAGCCACTTCATTAATGAGGTGGTAGAAGCCCTAGTCAATAACTTTTCTATTAAGCACAGGAAGGAAACAACATACAAGCCAAGCACAAATGGACAGGTGGAACGAACAAATTTTGTGTTATGTCAAATTCTAGCAAAAGATGCAGCCCTTGCAGGTACATAAATGGGATAAGAGGGATTCATGCAGCATTGTGGGCATATAGGGCAACATCAAAGTCAGCAACAAGATACTCCCCATTTTAGTTGGCTTTATGGCATTGATCCAGCTCTTCCTATTGAGTTTTGATATTCCCATGGTCAGAGATATGGAAAATGAAAGGATGGATGAAAGTGATTCAGTAAAAGAAAGGTTGGTACATCTTCATTTGCTAGAGGAAATGAGGGAAATAGCTAAGGATACAAGCTATAAGAAGAAAATGAAGTAGAAGGAATACTTTGATCAAAAGATCCGTTGGTCTCCATTTCATGTGAATGACTTGGTTCTAGTATATGATTCCAGATACAAAAAAAGAAGATAGAGAATATTTCTTCCAAAATGGATGGGGCCCTACAAAATAGAAGTTGTGCATGAAAATGGTACGTACCGACTAGAGGAATTGGATGGCACTCCCATTACGAAATGGGTCAACCACAAAAAGTTGAAGATTTTCCAAGCACCAGAATAGTCTACTCCGAGAACGGAGTAGAAGCTAGGAAGGGGGAAGATGTCGACACTAAAATTTTCCTCCGTAATTTCTATTTCATTAATGTATATATTAGGAATAGGATGCTGTTAAGTATAATTAGTAGTAGCGTCCGATAGAAGATAACGACACTGCCAGTACGACGCCACCGATAATGTATAGTACGGTAATAGTCAAAAGTACAATAGGAATGTTGTGGTAAAAAGTAAATATTTGTCGTAAGTGGTCTGATAATGTTAGAAATGTCAAAGTTGGGGTAAGTAGAGAAGTAGGGTCTACATGATTAGGAATTAGAAATATTATATTGGTAATAAGGACAAGGAGTGAGGTCATAAATATTTTGTGTATTTTATTTTTAAAAAGTCTAAAAATGTGGAACCCATGTGAAATGATAAGGTTTATCTTATCTTAAAAGATAAGCTTACATGTATAGATAAGAGTTAAGGTATGGAATATGATTCGTCAGAATGGATTTCTTATCCTATCTTACAGATAAGATGGATAAGCCTAGAAGTTCTATAAATAAAGAGGCCACCCCCCTCGTTTAGCATAGAAGGAAGTAGTGAGAAATATTGTATGAAGTGTGTAAAGGAAGCCATCAGTTTAAATGTGTGTTGAAGAAGCCATTAAGAGGTGTAATTGTAAAGTTTCTCCCATAGTCTTGGTGGAAGGCAAGTGAAGTCAATAACACTTGAAGTACCTCATGGGTGAGATTGTAACAATTTCATGTTAATATTATAATTTACTCTGATATTTTAGATTTATCATCATTCATTCTTATCATAGCTGATGGTATTCTTGTGTTGGTGTTTGTTGTTGTGTTTCCAGATTACATCCACTAAACTAAAGGCTGTGCATTAGTAAATAATCATAGCACGAGGAGTTCCCGGTGAAGAATTATCATAGTGCCGGACTGGTGATGATAGGCGCTATGGGCTGACTAGGTAGTATTAATAACTCCTAGCCATAATAATGCCTATTTAAATAAATAGGCCTTCACAACTTTATAATAAGCCTAATATATATGTCTTATCAAAATAAAACTCTCCTCCGCTTGCTTGGGCAATATTCCTCAAGCTATTGCTTTGAGCTTCCGAAGTTGTGTGTTTTACAATGTAATGGGCTCCCTATTTATACAAAATTAGGGCCCTTAAATAATGATATTACATACCCCCTACCACCATTTTACTCCTTCCTCCATGTGCTCTTTGGCAATTTGGTGGTTTAGTAGGTAAGTGGAGGATTATGTGGTTATACTAATGTTTGAAAATTAATTTATATATGCGTGGCATTTGGAAATAACTATGGCAAAGAATTACAAAGTAAAATGTAACTTGGTCCATGTATACTCAACTAATTAGCTTGATGTCGACTCTTGATAGGAAAATATATCGTATTTGATTCATGGTGGCAAGCCACGTGGTGGTTTGTGGACCCACCACATCGGTGATAATACCATAGTCCACACATCGGCCGGGCTCCCCTCTGTAACAAAAGTTGAGCCTCTTGTTCCAATGAGCTATATTTTTACGACCGTTGAAGACTGGAGATTGAAAACTAAAAAATAACTCTCTTTACCTTTTTGCCACGTGTCATAGTGCCATTGGTCTAATATTGACCGGTTGACTAGAGTTGACTTTCCTGTTGACCGAACTTTGACCAGAAATATCTAGAGCTCTCGATGTCCTTTTTTTGCGTTCTCACAGTCGATGGAAAGCTCTCAAAATGATCTTCCACACTGAAACCATTTAGGTATGTTTAGGGAAATTTCAAAAATAATCCCCTAATCACACCTCCCCACTAAGAAAGGCTTTTTGTCCCAAAAAGCTTATATTGGAATATTTTTCCACCCCGTCTTGAATCTAGAAACTCTTCTGCCACCTCAAAATTTATGCTATAGTAGACCCTTGGGTCACTTCCTTTGCAACCTTCTCACTTCAAAAAATTTTCTCTGATCCTTGGACTATGAGTTATGGGCCCATGATGCTTTTGATGTGCCACTTTGATATCCAAAGAAGACCTCCATGCCTTCATTGTATGGTGCTAAGTTTCTAAATGAAACCTCAATGCTCCTTTTTTGCGGTGCTAAGCTTTTTGATATCTAACAGCAAGGATCTTATTTTACTCTATAACACAGCTCCTAGCTCCGAGTTGATTCCGTAGAATCCAAATTGGTTTGAAGGAACTCCATATTACATAGAGCTATGATCGATCCGATGTCGATGATGGACAATGACTTGTACCTTTTTAGACCTCAAAGCCTCTGATGCATGATGCTAAGCCTCTTTCAAGACCTCAAGCCTCTAATGCATGATGCTAAGTCTCTGTAGACCTTAACGCATTTGATGCATGATGCTAAGCCTCTGTCAAGACCTTGAGCCTCCAATGCAAAATGCTAAGTATGTTACAGACCTCAACGCCTCCAATACATGATGCTAATCTCTTTCAAGAGCTCGAGCCTCCAATGCATGATGCTAAGTTTGTTGATCAGCTACCATTCATATGTGACCTCACAATTCCTTGACACCGAATGACGTTCTGAACTGATCCTTTGAGAGCTCCTCTTGTTAACATACTAATTTATCAGGTACCACTCTGTTACATGGTCACAATGCCTCTACACAGAATGAAGCTCCGACCCGATGTTAATGCCAATGGTGATTTAGGTACCATTCTACTGCATGGTCATAATGCCTCTACACAGAATGAAGTTTTGAGCTGACTCTTGTGAACTCTATTTTCCATTTTAAAGGACTTTCACTTTCAGGTATTACCTGGTCCTGGGTTGAACTTTTAACTGGTGGTGGAGTAGAAAATTCCTTTTCCTTTACAATAGGCCTCCATTCCATCTTTGGCTTGTCATTACTCTGAAGGTGAGATGGATGTAGTTTCCAACAATTTTCCACTCGATGCCCATTCCTCTAGCAATGAGCACAAAAATTCCTCTTAATATCCTTCTTCTGGGATGAGGAAATTTTTCTTCCATTTCTTGATGCTGTATGACGAGATTGGTCTTTCGAATTTTCCTTGTTCCTGATGAACGACATCAACTTCCTCATCAATGTCCTTCTCTTCCAGCATCTGGCCATAGAATGATTATGCAATCCACAAAAAGTACATGGAAAGGAATTCTACATATTCTAAAAATCATAACCATACTTCTTAAGCTGAAAAAGTGGATCAGATGTTTTATTGTGCTTACGATTATGGTAAGAAACTAGAGGTGGAATCTCATTACCTCTTCACTAATTTCTCTTACCACATCCTTCCTATGACAACGAATCACAATTTTCCTTCTCAGAATCTTCTTGCAGGACTAGTGGAGTATTCACTTTGCTTTCAGAAGCTTGTCTCTCATTAGTGTTCTTAGAGAATTCTCCAATTTCCATCCCCACACTACGATAACCCAAACCTGAATCTAAAACCGAATGGGAGGAAGAAGAAGATTCTAGTGGTGAACAACTTATAGTGTAGTCATCTGCCAAGGTCACTACATCTAAAGTTGAAGGTATTTCCTTCCTTTAATCACCACACTGCAACCTTACAAAGAGCTCATCCTTGGTTTGTAGTTATGATTTCAAACGAGCATTCTCCTCTTCCAAGGATTAATACATTAATCGTAGGAAAGAATTCTCTTCTTGGATCTGGTGATTGTACACCTCAATTTCGTCGAGCCTTGCATGTTTAGACATCTTACCTATAATAATTGTACCCTATTCATGCAAACTGAACCAACTACACCAACTTGAAGCAATCACTCTATTAATCAGATTTATTGAAGAAAATATGGCGCTAAACCAACTCTGATACCAAACTTGCTTTAGAGATTAGTAAGTTTGAAGGCCAACAACCAACTTTGATACCAAACTTGCTCTGAAAATAATCAATTTTTTATCTACCTGATCTTAGACCCTTATAGGCTTTAATTATTGCCGATAATTTACTCCTTTTAAGTAATCAATTTAGAAATTAATGCCAGACAATAAAGACAATTACACAATGATTGACTATGGAGTTTAGAAATTTCCCATGTCTCTGGGTTCTTATCGAACCATTCCACTAGTCAAAACTTGAAAGTTACAATAGTACTTTAACAAGAAAACCTAATGGAAACTATTAAGAACTTGCTTAGAAGAATAAACAGACCTTTAGAAGACAAGGGTAAAAAATAGCACCTGACTTCCCCTTTCCTGGCGTATTTGGCAAGCTTGATGGCACTAGCTCCATTATTCAGAATCCTCCTGTTCTTGATCTTCCTTCTAGATGCTTCGTAACTCCCTATGGAACTCTAGTCGATATTCCAGAATTCATAATAATTTGGTGTGGTGCTATGGGTCGACTAGGTAGTATTAATAACTCCTAGCCACAATAATGCCTATTTAAATAAATAGGTCTTCACAACTTTATAATAATCCTAATAAATATGTCTTATCAAAATAAAACTCTCCTTTGCTTGCTTGGGTAATATTCCTCAAGCTATTGCTTTGAGATTCCTAAGTTATGTGTTTTACAATGTAATGGGTTCCCTATTTATACAAAATTAGGGCCCTTAAATAATGATAAAATATTATCCTTTGGCTAAAAATACCTTAGCCCATAGCATAGTTGATGAGATTAAATCCCAAATTTGAGTGCATGTAATTTTAATGGAATCAAAATCCATTTTAGCAAGTAAGGTGAGTGGGAGCGGTTTTGCATGCTAAAGTGGTTATTTATCCCACATTTGGTGCCTTAGCTTTAGGGAAGGTTTTAATAAACCTTATATCTCCCATTCCTCACATGGAGCTTTCCACGCATGGGCCTAGCCCCCCAACACTGCTTCGTCTCCCTCTCCTCACGTGGAATCTTCCACACATGACATTGCATGCCCCCTACCACCGCTTCACTCCTTCCTCCATGTGGTCCTTGGAAAGTTGGCAGTTTAGTAGGTAAATGGAGGATTATATGATTATACTAATGTTTGAACATTAATATATATATGCATGGCATTTGGAAATAACTATGACAAAGAATTACAAAGTAAAATGTAACTCGGTCCATGTATACTCAGCTAATTAGCTCGATGTCGACCCTTGATAGGAAAATCGATCATATTCAATTCATGGTGGAAAGCCATGTGGTGACTTATGGACCCACCACGTTGGTGATAATATTCATGGTGGCAAGCCATGTGGTGGCTTGTGGACCCACCACGTTAGCGATAATACCATAGTCCACACGGCAGCCAGGCTCCCCTCCGTAACAAAAGTTGAGCCTCTTGTTCTGATGAGCTATCTTTTTACGACCGTCGAAGACCAGAGATCGAAAACCAACAAATGATTCCCTTTTCCTTTTTGCCATGTGTCATAGTGCCATTGGTCTAATATTGACTAGTTGACCAAAGTTGACTTTCCTTTTGATTGAACATATCTAGAGCTCCCGATGTCTATTTTTTACGTTCTCACAGTCAATGGAAAGCTCCCGAAATGATATTCTTCACTGAAACCATTTAGGGATGTTTAGGTAACTTTCAAAAATAATCCCCTGACCAGTTCTGGAGCTACTGAGTTGTTTACTGAAGATGTGGGCATATCCGAGTTCTGCGGGATAGGGATAGCTGTAGTGAATATAACATCTAGTGAATTTTCAGTAGGAACATCTAGGGTTTCTACCTCATCCTTCTCTTCCCAAATAGGAGCATAATCATCAACAAAACCCTCTAGTTGAGAACTTCTAGGCTTATGTAGCATACATGACCATCATGGCTGTAGTGAAATAAAATATTAGAGAGGTAATGTATTCTTACACTTAGAACTAGAAGGCATAGAGGATAGGCTTACTTGAATACTAGAACTTTTCCACATTGTCTTGAGTACATGGGTCCTCTACCCACTACTGACTACCAGGTTCCTCCACATTCTTATGTAGAGGGAGAGAGGCTGACTTGATAATAGGTCAAGGTATGGAAGGTGACCCCTTTTTGAGCTAATTTGGCTTAGAACCTTCCCCCATGCTTATCCGCTCGAGCCTTCTCTTCATCCTGGAAAAAAATTGATGTGAGAAGAGTATTTGGATGAGCCCTAGATGTTTGAGAACTTATTTTCTTCCTCCATTCTTGTATTTCTAGCCTACTTTAATAATTGCATCTGCCAAATATTCTAGTAAATCTACCCTGAGGGTTGGGTTAATGCAACCTTCTTTTAAATGAATGATAATTTTGAGGGAATCCCCACCTAGCACAAACAACTAGCCATCACATATGAAGTATTTGTTAATCCATTTTTCCACCTCTCTCTAAATACTGAGAAAAAATTTCTCTCTTAACTCCTTTTTGAGTACCTTGTGATGTAAGGATTACTTTAGGAAATGCTTCATCATCAACATGAAACAGAGTAAGCAAGTCCTTAAGGGGTGCATTTTCCATTACTTTCAAACCAAAGTCTGGCAGGCCAGATAGTTCAGAAACAACTTGGTTGGTGATTTCCACTCTCTTTCTGCCAACGCGGGGAGCAAGTAGCTTTAAAATTATCCAGGAATTCATCTACTACACTTTTGTCAAAACCTTCAAATTTTTGTATGAATTTAAGCTAGCCGGAATCATGAAATACCCGTGAAATTGCAATGTTCCTAAGCAATGGGTCTTGAGAATCATGCTATGATTTTTTCTTTTTTCTCATGGCTAAGGTGAATCCAAACAATCAAGAAATAAGAATAAGTGCGTGCTTGAACCCACAGTGTAATGGCAGTGATAATGGTATGTTTAAATTCACTAGGCAACGTCAAGAATTAGTTAGTAAGGATCAATTTGAAATGTACCTAAATCCTCAAATTGAAGTCGACACAAATTCAGTGATGGAAAAAGTTGATAAGACCGATCATACATGGGAAGGCTTTTTATGTGGTACCACACATAATCATCATTAAAATTGGTATTTCTAATTATCTTGCCTAGAAAATGGTGTATCATTTTCTTGGAATCCTCATACCAATGATACCTTCCATTATTAAGACTTATTATCCCCCACTTCATGTCATAATATTTGGAATGATATCTTCAATAAATGCATTGAACATTGTGTAGGGGTGTAATTTTGATAATTTCATGCAACAGGGAAAGTGCTTTATAAGGAAATATCTGTAGTGAATTAGAATGCACTTACTCGTGTTAGTTCAGCTTCCAATTTTTGTATATCTCCACATCCTACAATCTGAGAAAAATGTGATTAGTGGCATTTTAAATAATGAAGATGTCTTCTCTTATTGAAAATAAGACAACTAACTAAGGGAATGAGATCAAACTCATGATCATCCTCCTTTATTTATATTAAAAAAATAATTACTCATGACAGGAGGGGCTAAGAGCCTCCTCCACATCTATTTATTTGATAAACATGATGTCATTAGTGAAGGTTTCCTTGTCCAGAGGATGCTAATACATCCTGAGTCTATAGCCATTCACAACAAGAGTCCTGTTTCCATCGATTGGTAATAATTTTACAGACCCATTATCAAATACTTTATCAATTTGATATGGTCTCAACCAACATGTCCGTAGCTTACCTTTAAACTGTTGATATTTGGAATCAAATATTAAGATCCATTATCCCTCATTAAATTTTTGGTATTTGATATGTGCATCATGCCACATCTTCCTCTCATGTTGAATAATTTCCATTTGTTGCTGTGCTTCCATCCGCATTTCATATAATTCGTTCATCCGCATCACTCGTTCTCATTGTGATTCATCCAAATTGATGTTGATTTCCAGTGCTATTCTCCATGTGCGTAGCTTGAACTCTATAGGAAATAATAGCTTCTTCCCATATACCAACTCATAAGGGGAAAAACCAGTAGTGGTTTTCCAGGTCATGTTATAAGCCCAAACTACCTCTGGGAGTTTTGGTACTATAGAGCTATTTTGTGTGGAGCTATTTCGATGAATAGCCCCGCTCCTTTTTTTTCCCCTTCTTGGCTTTTTTTATTCACTCAAATCTAAAATCAACTAAGTATAAATATGAACACAAAGAGTATCCATGTGTCTTCTTGGCACAATTGGGATATGAGCAGGGAAAGAAGGGATCTTAAACTTGTGTCGTTTTGTACACCTGTCATAGACCCCAAAGGCTTACCTTAGAGGAGAGAGGTCAAAAAGATACTAGTTACACTCAGAGGACTCTCCATGTGTTGTCCCTGACACAGATTAAAAATAGAGGAAATAATGGGGGACACAAATCAACATGCATTCTCCATGTGTTTATCGGGTGCATTTTTAAGATTAGAGTCTTAGATTAAATCCTTGAGAAGCACTAGCCTACCATGTAGCGAGGAAAAAAATTCACTGACTAGGGAATTGCAAAATGTATAAATTAAAGATGATTGCAAATATATCAAAGAAGTAGTTGAGATTTTGGCTCAAAAAGGAAAGATCATGTAAGAGAATTGAATGATACGAGTTAAGGATTTGTTTCTAGACATCGGGGATGGAGCCCTAAGCATCTACAAGAAGGGATAACATCCCAGAATAAAGCATATTTTTTTTGGGGATGACCAGAGAAAAAGGGTAGAAACTAAGGGAGAAAGGAGATCTTTCAATTTTGTAATACCCAGCCTTAGCAAGATCTTCCATTATAAGGAGTTGTAATCTATGCCATTTTGGCCTTATGTATGATTTCATTTATATATTAAGTTCTTGTTCTATGTAATAGAGCTCTTCATTTTCTGAATCTTTTATTATCTTAAATGATGTCGGTAAGTTATACATCTATCATGATTTAAGCCCTTAGACTTTAACTTATCTATATCCGTTATGTTTTTTTCCCTTCTTTCATCATTCTGATATAAATCTAAGATATCGTCAAATAGATAGATCATGATTTAATGCTCTTCAAACTATTTTGATTGAACTCTCTATAAATTTCTCTTTCCATAGTATTCATCTTGGCGCATTGCCATCGTTAAGTTTTATGTTTCTTTCAGCTTTCTCCTAACTCTATATCACACTATAGAGAAGAGCCAACTTTTTTAAAATTTGGAGGTCACCTTAGGGCACACATCCCACTAACCTAGGGTTTCCTATGACTCTAATGGTTTATCTGTAAGGATAAGCGTCAACAGTTTTCTTGGAAAACCTAGTGGCACTTGAACCCACAATCACCTGATTAGAAGTCAGATTTCCATTACCAGAATCTATTAAAGACTAGTAGTATCCAAGTGATACATTCAAGTTACAAAGCTAGATGTGAATAAGGGAGAGAGAAAATGAGGAAGGTGTGATTGACTATTTATAGATATCTACGCCTCAAAATAGGAGAGGTCGATAGATCATGAAATCTTCGTCTCCTCCATATAGAGTTCTCTCCATGCCTCTATGTTGGCGAGAAAATTTGTCAAGTGGATAAAAATGTGGATTTTTTTCCAATGCTATGGGAATATAAGTCCCTCTACTTAACTAGTGTAGATGTCGTATATGCATGCACGTGAAAAAGTGGATTTCTGTGGTGGCATTTCGACCGGGGATCCAACAGGGACACTCCACTGACCCTGCGGCAAAGCTTGCAGATACCTGCAAGAGAGGACCTTGTCTGAAAGTGGGAAAGGGAGTGATAAAAGAGGTAGGGGAACTAATGTTGTAGGTAGGAAATTAGATTCCTGCACACACTAGTCAGAAGTATAATCACATGCATTTAAGAGAAGAAAAAACTTTGTAAGCATCATTAAGACCAAATGAAATTTGATGAACACAAAGTATCAAGAAATATGTTAGTCAAAGAAAGCTATAAATTTCTTCTTCTTGTATTAATTTCTCAAACAAAAATTGTACATAGTGGAGAAATGGAGGAAATTGAGAAGGGGGGGAAAGTAGAAGAAAATGGATATCTCCTTTTCTTTCTCTAAGTACAATGCACTCTTGAGTTTACAAGATTAATTGCCAACCCTTTAAAATGGGAATGGTGTTACAATTTATAGAAAGAGAGGTGACTTATCATCTTCCTCATGACCCTCCATATGCCTTATTTCCAACTTTAGACTATTCATATTCCTACCAAAATAATTAAGTCCCTTTTATAAAATCAAGACGACTTAATTTACATTATGTTTCTAAAGTCAATTTTAAGTGAATTAAAGGCATATCGAAAAGTGCAAACCCCAACGAAGAATTAGAAAATTTGAAGGTGAGAGAAAGTTGGGGGGAAGAGGAGGGAGAGAGAGAGAAGAAGAAGAGGATATGTCACCCGATGAAGTCCGTTGGTCCCCATTCATGGAAATCTCTGATGCAACAAACTTCTGAATGTCCCATTGTGCCAAAACTGTTCTTTGAGCATGGCTTACTATTTTTAGTAAATGCCTAGATGGGGGACTTACTATTTTTAGTAAGTGGTCATTTTCATTGTTTTCTGCTCTGGATAATAATTCTATCCTTTAGGAGATCTTCAGTGCACACTGCTCTTTCCATAGCCGCTTTTGATGAAGACTTACCAAAAATAGCAAGCATGTGTAGGAAAAATTACTATTTTTAGAAAGGTGTTTCTAGTTCTTGATTTGTAATGGAACATACTTTTTTGGACTCTTCTTGTCGTTACGATCACACTCTCCAAATTTCACATAGTTTTGCCCACTAGAATTCCTGGTAATAAATTTTGAAATTTTGACCTGGCAGTGGCTTTAGGCACGAAGCTGCCTTGACGACCATTAATGGAACTTGAAATTTTCAGGTATGGTTTTGTCTCCATTTGCAATGAAAACAAATCCATTGTGATAGGTTTTTTATTTGGATCTCGTGTGCAAGTTTTTAGCTCGTTTCCATCGCCGGAATGACGAGAAATCTGACGAATGTGAGCCGGTGCATGAAGAGAGGATTTTGTTGGAGAAAATGATTCTGGGAACCATTTGACCTCTTGTTTGTTGCATCTTGATCACCTTGAAAAATGAGGAAATCTTCGAAATACGGCATCATGATCTGACTTATATCTTGTGAGATATGAAGATTTTTCGATTGGGTGACTTCATGGTTATCTAGAAAAAACCATCATTTTCTCTCCATTCTTCATTTATTTTCACTACATTTTTAACTAAGACCTTCATATTTCTGTGTATTCATGGTGTGGAGAGTTTATGTGGTCATGGTGGAGCTGGTTTGGAGCAACAATGGTGGACCGGGTGTCTGGACAATCATGCACGGAGCCATGGCAATGTATGAAGTTGTGAAGGAGAAATGAGGGGGAAGAAGTGACTAAGTGCCAGATTTAAACTTTAAAAACATGAACATGGAGGGGATGGGTGAACTTTTATGTCCCTTATGTTCCTAACCTTAGGGATGTGATTGACATCAATTTCCATGGTGGTCAAGGTGATGCCATGTGTCCTCCATCCGATGACAGGGGATTTACTTGAAAAATGCACCTGGGCGCTGAAGTTAGTCATGTGGGTGTCCAAATGACTCCCCATAGCATATAGGAACATTTTTTCATGTATTATGTCCCCAAAATCAGGTACATAATGGACATCAGTTTCCACAGTGGTCCTGGAGGTGACACGTGGTGCCCGATCCGACGACAGAGAATGAATGCTCCAAAAATGCACATGGGGGCTGAAAGTCAGTCACGTGGGTGCCCAAATGACTCCCCATAGGGGATGAGAGAATTTTTCCATGTCTGATGTGCCCCACCTCAGGTACATAAGGGACATCAGTTTCCATGGTGGTCCTGGAGCTAACACGTGGCGCCCGATCTGACGGTAGGGAATGCATGCTTCAAACAAGCACCTGGGGGCTGAACTGTCAAGTCTGGAGGTCATATGAGGGTCCTAGAGGTCACATGTGGGCTGGGAAAATTTTCAAAGGGATGATGTACCTGACCTCAAGGACATTGGGGACATGAAATCCTACCAGGCTCCTGGTGCTGACATGTGTCCTCTCAAAACAATGACTAAGTCCTGAACTGCCTTTGAGAGGGTAACTTAGAACGAAGATAACTTGAGCTCCCGGTGGAATTTATTGGTGAAATATTATATGATTCTGACTGGAAATGGAATTTTGAATCAAATTATGGGGTTATCATATATTTATTTGACCATATGATCCCTGAAACATTAGAGTTTTGATCTAGGATTCCACTTGTGCCTGAGAAAAAATGCTTGCCAATCATATACACCAAGGTGTTTTGAAAAATATTATTTCACCATAATGTAGGTCTTGGAAAAATATTTCCGAAGATGTTTTTTTTTTACTTCTAACTCCATATAGTGCTATTTTAATCTTCTTCTGAAGTCTATCAGCTATTTTAGGCATGTGTACTACCTAGGCTTGTGAACCCTGTTTTTACTCAGACTACTCCAAGTCTTGCAGAACTTCCCCAGACCTTCCAAAATAATTTCCATGATGTTCCAAGGTCTTCCATTCACCTCTATGTTGAATTTTTTCCTTTTTTCCACTACAGGGGTTAATCCATTCCTGGGAAGGCCAGTGAAAGCCCTTCTTGTGATTGCCCAAAATTTGCATTTTCAATGAACTCCTAAAATCACCTAGTGGGGTGTTATAAATTTTGTTGGGAGGTCATTTGGACTGACTGGAAAGAGCCAGGGTTACCTAGGAATGATAAAACATGAAAACTTTGGCATAAGGGTATAGTTTTCATGCTTAGAAACTTCTAATTTAGTCATTGCACATTTACATGACAACAACTGGCTCTAGCTTGGGGACATGGCCTGGACTAAGTGAAGTGAAGACATGGCATGGTAATCTAGAATCTCAATTTTAGACCATATAATTCGTAGACCATTACCTTATCCATTGGGCCCTTACAGAGTCATGTAAAACTTCTATAAAGAGATATTAGAAGAGGGAAACACACACACACATGAAAAGGATGAAAAGGAAACACACACGACACACAACAGGAAGGGAAAAACACCTAGCAATCACCTATGGTATAAGGCGGGGGACAACCCACTTTCACTGAAGCACTTTTCTTTCCTCAAGAATTACCCCTGAGTGGGAAACATTGGGTGATGATGTTCTGTGAATCCATTGACGGGTTCCAGAAATTAGCCTCCCCTCCTCAATTGCTTATGAAAGCTAGGTTCTTTCACAATTGTCTGTGTACTTAGTAGGAGTGATTCCATGTGAGCTTCTAGATTCTTAAGTCTTTGCTTGGAAATTACACTACCTTCATGTTATTTGAATTCAATTTCATAATGCCAGTAACCTTCCATGTTTATCGATATAGATGATTCTCCATTGAGCATCTCATCGCTGCCCCAAAGCTAATTTTTTCCATGTTTTGTACAAATTTCTTCAATAAAAAATCATATCAATGTTTTCCCTGTTATCTTCTTCCATGGCACTGAGGTTTTTTCTTCAAAAATTGAGATGTCCAAAGGAGATACACAAAATTTTATTCTTTTGCACTCATGAACTTCTTCACATAATGTGGAAGAAAAAGGCATCTTTTCATGTTTATTCTCGTCAACCAAAGTATTAGAGAAGTCATCGAGCTTATCCAAATACTCTATTTCAACATAAAAAATTGGTGGACACCAAAATAGGAAGCAAAAATTGACTCATAGTTTTCTTATATCTCCATGGCCCTAGGTTAAGAGTTCAAGACCGAATTGAGGATCCCTCAGTTTCTTCTGCGGCCTTTAAGATGTCTTGTATGGATAGTTCTTATGAAATTTCCATAGGCTCTTTTTTTATCTTTATTGGAGGAATCTTTTTGTTGTGCCTTTAGGAGATGGTTAAAAATCTGATCCATATGGGCCCATGATTCATTTGTAACATTCTCGTTCACCTCTTTTTATGATTTGTGTTGCCAAAGATTCACTTTATTGCATACATGGGCATACATGATTCATGACACCTACTAACAAGGAGAATATGTCCAAGCTTCGAGGGAATAGGGATCCTTTAAGATCAAAATCCATATCATCTTCTCCTTGGTAAGGAGTAGATAACCACGTTGGGGACAACAATATGAGAAGAATTTTCAGCTACATCTTGATCATCCATTATTAAATCCTCTTGCTCAGGTGAAAGAAAGGCTATATTTTCACCATGATGATGATTATTCTCCTCGAGGTGAGTAGAGGTTGTGTTTAAATTGCTCATTCTCCTTGGATTCTGAAAATAGAGTGGGATTCTTCCATTTGATCATCCATGATTACATTGGGGAGAGAGTTTGATTCTTTGACTTCCTTCATTTCTTCACGTAAAATTTTGATGTCACTTGAGGAATCAGGAGGATTATCTATGACCATCATTGAATTCATCATTTTTGGGAAATGATGTCGGCTGAGTTTCTTGCACTTCTTCACATCTCTCCATTTTATCATCAATTGAAAGATAAAAACTTGAAAAGAGATCATCCATGCTTACTTTGAATTGATCTTCTTCTTCATCATTGGTGGAGTCTTTGGAGAGCATTGGATCATTCCATTATGCAACAAGGATCTTCCTTTACTGAATATATTATTCCCCCCATGGGCTATGACTTGAGCCAAATGGAATTGCTGAATGGTGATCCTATCTTTGTCTCTTCAACTTCTTTCTCCATGATGTTGCTTTGGATTTCATTGGGAGATTCCATGACAAGATCTTCTTCAGAAGCATCCAAGAATATTTTGGGAAGGAAAACCTCATAGTACGGGCAGCAATCTGAGTCTTCCTCCATAGGGTGCATCTCATCTTCTTCCTCCATTTTATGCAGAGCTTCAAAATGTTCATATCTTCTCTGTAGAGCTAAAGCATACCTCCAAATTTCATGTAAACACTTAGAGTTATAGAATTTCCTTTTATTATGCCCTTAAGTTTTTCAAACATATTCCCTTTTCAACAGGTTCATTTCTTCATCACCATATGCAATGAATTCATCTAGAGAACGGTGGGAATAAGGACAACGTTCTTCAATTTTGTAGTGAGTTGTGTGAGATTGCAAAAATCTTCTTCAGTGGATCTTGCATGCTATCCTATCTTTCGTCATCTTCCTGCAAAGCTGATTTTATCTTCATCGGAAGGTCTATCAAGGATAGGTATTTTATTCAGCGGAATTCAAGAACCTTTCGGGTATAAAAAACCTATGAGTACGAATGATCTTCAGGGTTTTCCTCTATAGGAAAATTATCCTCCTCTTCTTTCTCGCTACGGGATTCTTCAAGGTTAGCTCATTCATCTCTTGGCAAGAATTTGGCATATTCTCAAGCTTCACAAGATTATCTTATGTAGGTCCTTTGAATCCATTCTTCTTCATCGATGATAGGTTATTTCTTCTTTGTATTTTTCAACACTAGTCTGGACCCATGGCTGATCAACAATCTTCTTTTACTGGGAAGACATCTTCTTCTTCTTCTTCATTGTCACTCATTGGTACTTCACTCCAATCTGGAAATTTCTTCATGATGCGGGAAACGAACATGACAGAGGTTCATTCCTTGATGGAGTCACCTTCAAAAAATGTTTCAAAATCTTTTTCATTTTCAGACCTTGCTGAGTCATATATTGGGTGTAAATGCTTCTAAATCAGCCCCACGTTATTGGTGCCAAAAACGTGTTGGCGAGAAAATTTGTCGGGTGGACAAACATTGTGGATTTCTTGCCAATGCTATGGGAATCTAAGTCCCTCTACTTAACCGGTGTAGCTTCTGTATATGCATGCACATGAAAAGGTGGATTTCTATGTCGTGGCCTTTTAACCTGGGATCCAATAGGGACACTCCACTGACCCTGCGGCAAAGCTTGCAGATACCTGCAAGAGAGGACCTTCTTCTGAAAGACTGGGAAAGGGGAGTGAGAAATGAGGTAGGGGAACTAATGTTGCAGGTATAAAATTAGATTCCTACACACAAACTAGTTAGAAAATATCAACACATGCATTTATCAGAGAAGAAACAACTCTGTGAATATCAACAAGACTAATATGAAATTTCACTGATCACCAAGTATCAAGAAACTATCTCAGTCAAAGAAAGCTATGAAAATCCTTCTTCTTGTATTGATTGCTCAAACAAAAGTTGTACATAGTGGAGAAATGGAGGAAATTGAGAAAAGGGGGAAATGGAAGAAAATGGCTATCTCCTTTTCTTTCTCTAGGTACAATGCACTCTTGAGTTTACAAGATCAATTGCCAACCCTTTGAAATGGGAATGGCGTTACAATTTATAGAATGAGAGGCAACTTATCTGTCTTACCTCATGACCTTTCCATATGCCTTAATATGACTTAAGACTATTCATATTCCACTTAAAATATTTAAGTCCCTTTTATAATTGTCAAGGCGACTTAATTTACATTATGATTTCTAAAGTCACTTTTAAGTGACTTAATAGGCATATCAAAAAGTGCAAACCCCAACGTGAAAAATTACAAATATTTGAAAGTGAGAGAAAGTTGGGGGGAAGAGGAGAGAGAAAGATGAGAGAGAAGAAGAAGAGGAGATGTTTCCTGATGAAGTCAGTTGATCTTCGTTGATGGAAATATCTGATGCGGACAAAGTTCTGAATGTCCCATTGTGCCAAAACTGTTCTTTGAGCTGTGACTTACTATTTTCGGTAAGCATGCCCATATATCGGATACTTAATATTTTTAGTAAGTGGTCATTTTCACTATTTTCTACTCCTGAATAGTCATTTGGGCTATGACCTTTTGGAGATCTTCAGTGCACACTGCTCTTTCCATAGCCACTTTTGATGAAGACTTACCAAAAATAGCAAGACATGTGTAGGAAAACTTACTATTTTTAGAAAGTGTGTTTCCAGTACTCGATTTGCAATGTACGGAACATACTTTTTTGGACTCTTCTTGTCGTTACAATCACACCCTCTATGAATTTCACATAGTTTTTCCCACTAGAATGCCTGGAAATAAATTTTGAAATTTTGACCTGGCAGTGGCTTCGGGCACGAAGCTTCCATGGTGGCCATTAATGGATCTCGAAATTTGTAGGTATGGTTTTTGTCTCCATTTGCAATGAAAACAACTCCATTATAATAGGTTTTTCATTTGGATCTTGTGTGTAAGTTTTTATCTCGTTTCCATTGTCCGGAATGACGGGAAATCTGACGAATGTGAGTCGGTGCACGAAGAGAGGATTTTGTTGGAGAAAATGATTCTAGGAACCATTTTACCTCTTGTTTGTTGCATCTTGATCACCTTGAAAAATGATGAAAATCTGCAAAATATGGCATCATGATCTGACTTATATCTTGTGAGATATGAAGATTTTTCGATCGGGTGACTTCATGGTTATTTGGCAAAAAAACCTTCATTTTCTCCCGTTCTTCGTCATTTCACTCCATTTTTATCTAAGACCTACATATTTCTATGTATTCATGGTGTGGAGATTTTATGTGGCCATGGTGGAGCTATGGTTCGGAGAAACAATGGTGGACCGGGTTTCTGGAAAATCATGCACAGGAGCCATGGCAAGGTATGAAGCTGTGAAGGAGAAATGAGAGGAAGAAAGTGGCTAAGTGCTGGATTTAAACTTTCAAAACATGAAACATGGAGGGGCTGGGTAAATTTTTATGTCCCTGATGTCCCTGACCTTAGGGATACGTGAGGGACATCAATTTCCACAGTGGTCAAGGTGATGCCATGTGTCCTCGATCCAATGGCAGGGGATTTGCTTGAAAAATGCACCTGGGGGCTGAAAGTCAGTCATGTGGGTGTCCAAATGACTCCCCATAGGGCTTGGGAAATTTTTCCATGTATGATGTCCCCCACCTTAGGTACATAAGGGACATCAGTTTCCACGGTGGTCCTAGAGGTGACATGTGGCACTCAATCCAACGGCAGGGAATGGATGCTCCAAAAATGCACCTGGGGGCTGAAACTTGGTCACGTAGGTGTAAAAATGACTCCCCATAGGGGATGGGTGAATTTTTCCAGGTCTTATGTCACCTAGCTTAGGTTCATAAGGGACATTAAATTCCACAGTGGTCCTAGAGCTGACACGTGGCACCCGATCCGACGACAGGGAATAGAATGCTCCAAATAAGCACATGGGGGCTGAACTGTCAAGTCTGGAGGTCATATGAGGGTCCCAGAGGTCACATGCGAGTTGGGAACATTTTCAAAGGGCTTGATGTCCCTGACCTCAGGGATGTGAGGGACATGAAATCACGCCAGGCTCCTGGTGCTAACACGTGTCCTCTCGAAAAAATGACTAAGTCCTGAACTACCTTTGAAAGGGTAACTTGGAACGAAGATAACTTGAGCTCCTGGTGGAATTTCTTGGTGAAATTTTATATGATCCTGACTGAATATAAATTGAAATTTGAATCTAATTATGGGGGTATCTTGTCTTTATTCATTACCATATGATCCCTGAAAAATAGATTTTTGATTTGGTACTCCACTTGTGCCTGAGCAAACCTGCCTGCAAATCATATGCGCCAAGGTGTTGTGAAAAATATTATTTCACTATAATGTAGGTATTGGAATCCTATTTCTGTATGATCATATATTTTTGACTTCTAACTCCATCTACAGCTCCCAAAATCTTCTTTCTGAAGCCAATAGCAGTTGTTTTAGGCCTGTGTGCCGCCTAGGCTTGTGAACCCCGTTTTTCACTCAGACTACTCCAAGTCTTGCAAAACTTCCCCAAACCTTAAAAAATCATTTCCATGATGTTTTAAGGTCTTCAATTCATCTCCATGTTGAATTTTGTCCTTCCGTTCCACTCAAGGGTTGATCCAGTCCTGGGAAGGCTAGCGATAGCCCTTCCCGTGACTGCCCAAAAATTTGCATTTTAAATGAAGTCCTAAATATCACCTAGGGATAATGAATGGAATTTACTAAATCACCTAAGGGGATGATATAACATCAGGTTTGGAGGTAACTTGGATTGACTGGATAGAGCTGGTGTTTCCTAGGAATGATAAAACATGAAAATTATGGCATAGGGGTATATTTGTCGTACTTGGAAACTTCCAATTTAGTCGTTGCACATTTGCACAACAACACTCCGGTAGGTAGGCCTTTTACACTGTCAACTAGAAATCTCAGACCCATTTCAATGGATCATCTTCAACCTTCACCTCTGAGGAAGTTTGTCTCTTGGGATCAGGGAAGTCCACTCATTTTTCCCATGCCCTCGGTGGTATGGAAACCTATTCCAGCCAATGCACTAAAAGCACTACCCAAATTTAGAAGGGAGGACTTCAAAACCCCTGAGGAACATCTCCAAGATGTAGTAGAGATATGTGCAATGCATTATATAAGGGAACAAGATGTTTCCTTATGTTTATTGGCTTCCTCTTTTAATGGAAGGGCCCTGGAATGGTACCGATCTTTAACCCCTAATACTATTGGTACTTGGGACCAATTAGGAGGGGTGTTGGTGACAAGGTTTAGTGAGAAAGGAGACCAGTCATTGCTCTTACAACAACTAATTTTTATTAAAAAAGGACCGCAAGAGTTAATGACATATTTTAACACCAAGTTCCATAAAACCTAGAAAAGGATTCCGGCCCTGGCTAGGCCACCTAAAGGTATGGCTATTGTCTTTTATTTAAAATCTCTAAATTCAGATATTTTGGTAATGATTCAATCATTGGGAGGGGATTTATTACCATATGCCTATAACATTGTAGTCCAAGTTGAGAATAATCTAATATATGCCAGGAAACTTCCCCCCATAAGTATTTTACCGATAAACCCCGAGATAGCCCCCCTTCCACAAGTACAAATACCAAACCCGGATCAAACCCCTACATCCTTATATAACTACTTGTTGTCCACTCAAAATTTCCCTACTGTTGAGAAGTTGAAAATTGAAAATTTTCAAGTTAAACACCTTCCCTAGTGTCCTGGTAATACGAAAAGCCAAAAGATTGAGAAAAATCTGTGTTTTTGGGTCTTTTTGTGTGATTTTCAGGTCTACCGGACATTTTTGTCCCAAGTGTCCCAAGTTCGTTCGGGCCCCGTGTTCACCGATCGGCCGATTTACTCGAAGTCCATTTCTTTCAGGCCTGTCAGAACTTTTTGTCCCAAGTGTCCCAGATTTACCCGGGCTCATTGTTCCCTTTTCATCTAATTCAGCCAAATCGCATACTCCGCATACTTTCGTCCCTGATGTCCCAGAAGCATTTGTGCATACTTTTTCCCGCATCGCCCGTTTCGACTGAATTGCACTTTCACGTCCCACGTGTCCCAAATGAACCAAAGGCCATTTGAGTTTATTTTTCCCACTCTTCACAAATATATTGCTTTCCAAGTTGGTAGATGTGTATTTAATGCATATTGATTGTCTTTCTCTCTCCCAAACGGCTATATAATGAACTGCCCCCTATGCGTTTTGGCACACTACTTTCTTGCCATCCATTGCTCATACCCTTGCGATCAAATTTTTACACACGTATCCATTCCCCCCACAATTTCATCCTGAGTCCAGATCACAACCTTGGCTTTTCAAATTGCTAACAACATGAATATTAAATTCCAAGGCCAGGAGCAAGTCTCACCGCTCGAGTCTGCCATTCCCGATATCGGGGATAGTGAGGTTCGCCACCTCAACTTTGGATATTTCTAGGTAAGAATGACAGACATGAACCCTTCACCTATGGCACAGATGATTCATGACAGTGGTTTAGCATTCACCGGCGGTTTCCCTATCTCAGTGTAATGCGCAGATACATTGCTCTCCTGCGGTGCTCATTTCAATTCTAACTTGAGTGAACTGACGAATGTGCATGGGGAACTCATTGCCAAACTTGACACTACCACCATTAGCACTACCCTAAGAATTCCAGAGATGGATAATGCTATAGTAATTTCTTAGAACCAGGCATAGGCCCTCTTTGATCAGGACAATGAGAAATATAAGGTGCGGGTGGTGAAGTTATGGCTTAAAAACTCTAAAAAAGGGGCGTCTCATCTATCAAAGGTTCTTTTCCGTTCCGATTTCAATGAGGAATTGTCAGATTTTATAATCCTACTGGCTTGAGTCATGGGCTTACCTTCTACAAATGAGTTCCATTTCTAAATGTGCCCACTTATCAATATGGTGTGCGAAGGAACTCAGAATATCAACTGGGTAGAGATCATCAGTATGAACCTAGCAGAGCAGCTGTCTAATGTACAACAAACTAGGAATTTCTATATGAATTCATACTTAATGTATACCCTAGCAGCATTGAGGCAATGGTTTGGATTCTCATACGTTGATGCTCATAAGGTTGACCCTGTGTATGCCTACTGCCCTCAGTTCACCCTGGACACTAGCAATCGCAACTTCAGAAGGGTGAATGACACTTTCACCATGTACATTATCAGGCTTCTGGAGAGTGACATAGCAAGGATATTTTCTAATGAAGCTATGAATCTGATATCACACTACGGTGCCTACTTCATCCAATTTAGAAAATTTTCCTATATAAGGCTTGTAGGCTATGAGAGCACTCCTCTCAAGCTTCCTATGTTCTAAAATGATAAGATGGCCTTGATAGAGGTATGTAGGCAGCTAGAAAAGTTGCACAGAACCTGCATGGATAAGAAAATCACTAGCCTGCACTTCCTCGTATCTTTGGGAAACTACACCTGCAAAATGGATCTAGAAGCACAAAACATAGAGAGAGCCCTAGCTCCCATCACTGTCCATTTCTTCAGGTCAAGAACTTGTTTTGACTTGAAGAAGTTTATTGAGTAGAATATCAAGATCACTTATCATCATAGGGCATATACAAAGGATTATTGGGTTGACTGTGCTGATGATTTTGAGGCAAGGAGGAGACACTATGGCAGATTTTCTCTTCAATTAATTCAAGAACTCAACCTGTACCATGATCCTGAAGGGCTCCAAGATGATAATTCTGACCTGTACTCATATGAATATGATAACATGGTCAAACACACTCCCTTGGAGGATTTGGATTGGTTTAAAAAGGAGAGGGACGATCTGGCAAAAATCCTAGCTCCCGTCTTGGTAAGAACCAAAATCTGGTTTGATAAGAAAGTCCGTGAGCTTAGAAGGCACTCAGGGGAATCCTCCTCCGAGGATACTTTAACACCAAGAAGGGATGCATTGACACCCAATTCAGAAGCACTTGTGTAGATCCCTCCTGCTCCATCAACTCAAGGTCCCACAGTCTCCAATCCTTCCTCGTCCACCCAAGTATATCAGAGGAAAGTCAAGGAGGTTAAGAAGGAACCTATTGAAGAAGAGCCTACAGTGAAGAATTCTGAATTTCCCTCACATCCAGAGAACATTATTATTCTTTGTGAAAGTGAATAGAGTGAGGTCCCAGCTCCCATGAGTGCCCCTGAAGCCCCAATAGATAAGGACAAAGAAATCCAGAGCACTGAACTTCCAAGCACCATTGATTCCTCCGCACCAGAAGTCCTGAGTGTCTGAAGTGCCCCACTCATATCTCAACTTGAGGCAACAATAGTACATACCTTGGGTTCCATGAGTTCTCTATCTCTTGGTCCTCTTACCCCACCTACTTCTTCCTCCTCCTCTTTGGCATGGGTGTAGCCTCTTGTTGACAGTAGGAAGAGGAAGTCTTCCTCCCGAATCTCAGGACCCAATTTTGATGTTGTGACGGATTTATTAGCTACTACTACTCCTACTTATGCAAAAAAAGCCAAAACAACCTCCAGGATAATGTCTGATGCTTAGGGCCAACAATTCCTAGAGATAGCCAAGCCTAAGGTAGACAAGCCAGAGTAAGATTTGCAAGCATTTGACCTTGAGCTCTCAAGAATTCCCATGGGAGAATCCACCCTTGAAGGTGAGATCCACAATCTTCAGGAAACAATCACTAGAGTCATTGGGAGGGTAGAGAAAGGACAAAAAACCATAGAACAGTTGGAGGAGCAGGCCCAAATTCTTACAGGTTTCATCAAGTCACTGCTATATAAAGATAAAGTTCTAGATCCTACCCCATTGACTACTCTTCCACCACTTTTGATTCTCAGCCAAGATGAAGTGCAAAGTATCAAAGATATGCACAAGTATTCCATCTATGGAAGAGCCATGGAGGCCATGGTGGATGATATGCTTGTTGCAGGATTGAATTTCATTGATGAAGCTTTTAAACTCCACGAGAAGGTGAACAATTTGCAACAAAAACTCTCCTCCACTATTGGGAGCATAGATAAAGAACTTAAACTTTGGAGCAGTTATATAGTAGACCTTCACCTCATGGGAGAAATTGATGTGAATATTTTAATGTCAAGTAAGGTCTTCGATGATGCAAAGGATAACTCATCAAAATCATGGGTGTACAGCGTGGAATGGAAAATCAAGGTGTTGGAAGAAGCTTCACGAGAATTGAAGAATAGCTGGCAGAAGGGTGAAGCCTTCAAAAATTTGGTAATATCTGCTTTCAAAGACATACATTGCTATCTCCATGATGAGGCCTCTGGTGCATCCCTCTCCTTGCAAGAAATCAAAGCTCAATTAAGAGTTTTTGTCAAAGGTAATCTGTTTAAGGAGAGTTACATTTCTAAGGAAAAGATGAAGGAGATCTGCTCTCTTCAGTCTGCTATAGAGGAAGCAAATAAATATTATCATACTCATGTCGAATTCGACAAAGAAATGGAGAAGTGCCTTGGATTTTGGACTCAGTCCACTACCAACACATCAGTCCCACAAGGTAGAGACATAGCAAAGGCGTTGAAAAGATTCAGATAGTGGATCCTGAAGTCAGTGGGCCCCTTTCAATCATGAACACCTGTCTTCTTCTCCTGTTTCTTCTCTTTTCTTCCTTTCTTCTCAGATTTAATGTAATTAGTTGGGGTATTGTGATTAGCAGCCCTTTAACTAAAGCATTAGTTAAAAGAAGTAGTTACCAAGGATAACTAATTTGTAAACTATTTAATGGCCTCTCCTTGTCATTTTTGGGGGAGGAACTGGGCTTATTTTTAAAAGTGTAAAGAAATCACAAAGAAATCAATACAGAAGGATTTTCATTCTTTGTCTATCTAATTCTTTTTATTCGCAAGCTCTCCATTAAATGTTGTTAGATCATTTGTTTACATTATACTGAGAAGCTTTGTATTCTTGTAGATGTTATTCATAGAACTGTGTGTCTTTTCAAATTTCATCTTATTAATGTGGGTACAAATGATCTTATTCTAATTCACTGTATTCTTGCACGCATAAGGAATTATTCTGTCATCTACAATTCTGGATGGTGCCTTTCTACTCACTTCCGCATCTTCATTCCTCTATTCTTTTGTAATTGATGATCCATTTAGGAAACACTTTTTTGATATCTGAGTTCCATAGTGAAACCATGATTTGTACATGTATAAATAGGTTCGTTTCTGAATAAGGGAACCTCTCCCATTAAAGAGGAGGGACTTCTTGTCCCCTGACTGTTGCTCTTCTTGGAGTTCCTTTTTGACGTCTAATACTACCCACCTGCTTTTATGGCTTCAACTTCTGCTACCACATCCTCATCTTCCTCTCATGAGATGGATGAGATGAGAAATATCCTAAGAAAATTTTCTAATGAGATAGTGATCCTTAAAAGGAATTAGGCGGCTTATCTAAGGAAAAATTATCAAAATTTCCAAGGTATCCAACCCAACTATCCCTCTCTACACCATAATACTTAGAGATTACTAACTGTGCAGCCATAAAATTAAATAGTTCCTATACCAACACCACTTCAGACTATCCCTCCCAATAGTGGGAGAGAAATCATCCCTAGAAAGAACCATTTGGCTGAGGAGCCCAATGCTTGGTGCTTCCCTTGCAATAATTCTCATATGCCAAAGAGCTACCCCAAAGGAACTTGTAACTAAGGGTAGCTAAACAAAGATCAAGAGAAGGTTATGAAACATGCCTAGCTGGACCCCACAAGGCCGTAGGATCCCAAAACGCTGCTTTCATAGCCTAGATGCAAGGAATGTCCATAGAATAAGAAGATGAGATCGTACCAGAGTAGACCCTCTTCTCTTGGGTAGAAGGAGAGGAGTTTTTTCTTCATAAATGAAGTGTCTGTCTCAAAAACCTATCCAGTTTTACTATAACACCCCACTTCAAGAAGAGAATCATTGAAGTAGATGCACCAACTTCAAGTTCAACTGATAAGATGTACAAAGATCCTTTGAACTTTGTGAACACGCTATCACCAAGAGTAAGGGAAGCTCCAAAGAAAACCATACAGAATCTCATTAATTTTTTCACTAATGAGTCGTCTGTCTATGATTGTTTTACCCTTTGAAGGGCGGAGTTTGAAGCATCATAAAGATTTTGAATCAAGAGTATAGATTCCAAGACCTTGGCGGACACTATGTTGATTATGGTAGAAGTAGAAGATTCTAAATTTTGAGCACAAACCATGAGCATCAGATATGAATATGAGTTTGGGGGCCAAGGCCATTGGTGTGTAGTAGTAATTCAGTCACAGTAGGGAGGCATAAAACTCTTATGTACTAACATTACAGTCCATCCCTTCTGAGATTGGTGTGATAATTTTTGGGTCAAATCCTTGACCTCATCATGGGATGATCTGAGCTTGATTTGGAGTCTACTATTTTCAGCCTGCAATGCTATGAGGGTCTTTCGAGATAGGGATCCTTTTATCGCTTTTATGGAGTTGGGTCAATTTCTTTTCCCTTAGACTTTATGTCGGCTTGGTGAGTAGTGACTGTTGGCCTCTACTTTCTGAAGGTTGGAATGTGCCTTATTCAGCTTATTACTAAGATTCAAATAGTTTATAGTGACTATTGCCATATTTTCATTCATCAATTCAACCTTATCTCAAGGCTGGAACTCCAAAATATCGACTGCAACAATGTTAATGGAATAATCGTTTGGATGTATTTGCCCACACAGGTTTGGATACCTAAGGGGACAAGGTGGGTGATTATCAAGGAACTTTTTTTGATGGTCATCTAATGACTATATGTGCTTGGTAGCTCCAGCCACCATCTCCTTTTTCTTTTACTTTACCCTTTCTACTATCTTGAGAAGCCTTGGTAGACCTCAGCTTGAATCAAAAAATCAGAGGAAGAAGGGGACCATCCCTCCTGCGAATGGGAAACTAAGGTGGCAAGCCATAAGGGATTGTGATTTGTGGTTGGGGTCTCAAAGTTAGTAGGGCCATGGAGGAGCCATTCATCATGTAAAGAGAGAAGGCCAGTATGTTTGAGGGGAGTTTTTGGAAAGAAAGTGAGTGGGGGGTGGAGAGAGAGTCTGTGATGGAATGAGAGGCAAAGGACAAACCTTAAGAAAGGGAGAAAGGAGGTGGAATGGGAAATTGAAATGGATCCCTAGGAGAAGGGATAGGCTGAGTTGAAACAAAAACTACTACTGATTTTGACTTCTTAAGCGGTGACCTGAAGGCTGGTTCTTCCCATAGGTCTCTCCCCCCAAGGGGATAACTAGAGGTTGCAGCAATGGAAGCCAAGACTAAAGGATTGTTTTGAGGAATGGAAGATGGAGGTTGGGGTATGTGATTGTTGATGTTGTTGTTGGAGGCTGGAAGACTCTGTGGTTGATTTCATGGGCCACCCTGATGTTATTGTGACTATATCCTCACTTTGTGTATCAAACACATGATCCACATCCCAGAACTCTTCCCAATCTCATAACTGGAGATAACATCAAAATTTACGATGGTCTAACCAATCTCTTACATGTATTTCCAAAAAGTCTCAATTTTTGTCTATGCTCCAGTCCTTCTCCTTTAAGGCCGCTCGGAGTCCCTTAGCTATACTAAGAATGGGATCATACTTGTATTTGACCTGATGGAATGATTCCCAGCTCAGGGATGGTATATACAAGAGATTGATAAATATATCAGGTGATTCCTCTTGGGAACTTTGCCTTGTGTCTAAAAAATCCCTAGGGCTCATGTTTACAGTGGTCTGAGACTCGATTATCAACCAAAATCTTGGCCATTTTTCTATTTGGGTCATATATCTATGAATCCTGGATTAGGATGAACCCATAAGAGGCCAATGTTTTTGTAAGGCCATGCTCTACCCAGTTTCCTTTTTTAATATGGGAAATTCCTCCTTTTCTCAAGGGAAGCTCAAAAAGCACCTTCTTCTTTGGGTTGAGCTGAAATCTATGTCTAGAATTACCAGCTGTCGGGTAATTTTCAAGGCCAACCACTTGAGTCGTGAGGACTCTGGGGGAGAAAAAATGATACCTTCTGAAAAATATGAAGGAGAATCATGGAATGTCCCCTGGAAAAGAAATAATCACATGGGTGTTGGGGATTTTTGAATATAGAATGCACCGAATTGCTCATTCTATTGTTGATCCCTTCTGGGTCAATTTCAAGTAAAAGGGAGGCTCCACAAAAGAATTGTAGAATTCATACACATTTGATGAGTGAGAAAAAACATGGGTCCATGCGAACACTGGTATGACCCTTTGTGAGTCTACTTCCATAGACATCCCAGATATTTAGAGTCATAAATTGACTAGAATATTCAACATTTTGATAAATAATGAGATGAAACAAATATGATGAATACCTAAAGGTTAGGGACATAGAGAATTGATCAGGTTGTTCGCAAAATGGACCCTGCGATGACTTCAATGACGTTGAAGTGATATTCCTATTCTTTGGTAATAGACCTCATCCGAAACAAGGCTCCCATCTTCCAATCCTCAATGCCTCTATCTGAATCCTACCTAAAAAATGAAGGTAATCATGAAGAAGACATCCTGAGAGTTTGCTAAAAGTGATTTTAGTGGAATGGGGAAGCTGGAAATTTCCATACTATCCATTTCTCCATGTCTTAGTTCCTTATTAAGGAACACAATGTTATTTTGGCACTGTTCCTAGATAGTTTGGAGCTTGTCTATCTAATAGAAACTGGCCGCCGGGTCCTTTGTCAGTGCCAACATGTCTCTGATAGTTTTGTGGCATTATCACCACCTTTAAGTGCCTACCATGAATAGTGTGGGTTCTAGAATCAAAATAGTTGACACACATCTAAATGATTTCTGGTCATGGTTGTGTGAGGGGCACCATGTACTGGGCAAGTGTGGTGTTCTAGGTTCTAGAACCAATAGAATTTGTATCCCCCAACTTGAGGAACCCAGAAAATTCTAGAATGCTGAATGCTCTTTAATACTTAAAGAGCCATCCTCACTTTAATCATAATGGCTTGGATAAAAACATGGTCACTTCACTCAATTAACCCTTTCCTACTAATGAACTCTAGATTACATTTCACACTTTTCAAGGGGCTTTAAGTCATGTCAAAATATTTTCTCCCCTTGGACATTGTGGAAATCGCTAGATCATTAATTCTAAAATAAAAACATGGTTGTAAAGTTTGATCAAAATTTAAAAAGGGGAGAAACGCCTCCAAAAGGGACACATGTCCAAGACAGACCAAAAGAAAAGAAAGCAAACAAGAAAAACAACTATACATATAATACAATATGGCAAAGGGTCTACAAGAACGACTTTAAGTGGATCCCATTCACCGGGATGGCTAAAGGATCCCCTTCCATAGTTTCAAGCTCAAATGCATTGTGTTGTTTACACCCACTGATTCAAAAGGGCCCTGTCCATAAGGGGTCAAATTTCCCATGATTCCCAGGCTTGGTAGATCTTGCATCCCATTTTAGGACCATGGTTATGACCTGAAGATTCAGCTTTGATGTTTTTTGATTGAACCAAGTCTTGACTATCTGCTGGTGGCTAATCATGGCCTCATGAGCTAATTATCATTTATTTTAGAGCTCCACTAGTTCGGCGAGCCTTACTTGCATTGCTCTGTTCTCATTTATCTTGACTCGCTTCAATAGTTGTAATGCGGGGATATCTAGGGAAACTGACATCACAACGCTTTTCCTATAAACTATCTCACATGGTGAAGCTTTTAGGATTTTCTTTGGGGTGATTCGATCAACCCATAAGGCTATCTTGATGTGTTCATGCCATAATCTATCATGCTCATATCCCATTCGCTTGACAAGTCTGATTAAGTTTTTATTAGTAGATTCTGCCAAACCATTTCCCTGTGGATAGTAGTTGGAAGATGTCTTTAGGTAAATTCCATGTTTTACCACAAAATCAGATACCTTAGCTCCCATAAAATCTTTAGCATTATCTGATATAACTATGTAGGGTGGCCCAAAGTGCATGGTTATATCATGTAGGATTCCTAGGATTATATTTTCCGTGGCCTCCTTAAGGGGTGCTGCTTCCACCCACCGAGTGAAGTAGTCAGTTGCTGTAAGGATCCATTTATGGATGGAGCTGGAAACCAAATTTACCATCCCAATGAAATCCATACCCCATTGGGAAAAGGGTTCCTCTACCAAGATAGGATTGTGGGGTAATGTCATGTTTTTACAGAAACTAGTATAAACTTGGCACACCCTACATCTGCTTACCTTTGTCTGACTATCGACAAATAGACTTGGCCAAAAGTATCCTTCTTGTAAGATTTTTATGGCTGTAGTTTGGGTAGAAAAATGGCCACCTGAGCTTCCATGGTGTAGTTTGTGTAAGACTCATTTTCCCTCCTTGTCATCCAGTCATCTCAGCAGGATTCCATTAAAATTCTTCCTGAAGAGGAAGCCATTAACTATAATGAAATTAATCCCCTGTTTCTTGTAATATCTCCTATTTTGAAGGGGAGATAAAATGTGTACTTTCCAGTTTTCATAAAGTGAATTCTATCAGAGATCCACCCTTTAGGCATATCCTCCTATAGGCACATCAACTCCCCCCATTCACTATTGGCCCCTAGGATAGATTCCTATGTCGAATATTGACATAGTCCCTTGCCTCTCACAAGCTTCGTGGGTTTCACTTCTATGTCATACTACAAGATCTTGGTTATCCAGTTGGCCCTTTTTCAGTTATCTCACCATCCATTATATATTCTTTGATGTAGAAGTGAGCCACCATGACCCAAATTTTGATATGTGTAACAAGGTGTCTGAACTTCTTTAGACCTTTAACTATGGCGTAATCTTGTCTTTCCACAAAATTGTATCTCGTTTCATATTCGTGGAGATTTTTAGAAAATAAAGAAATAGGGTTTTCCTCCCCTTATTGTTCTTCCTTTTTGGGTCAATATAGACGCTATGTTATTCTTCCCCCCATATACATACATAATGAAATATTTTGAGAAGTCAGGGTTATGGAGCACAAGGACTGATGCATTATCCCTTTTTTATCAATTCAAAGGACTGATGACCTTCATCGGTCCATTTGAAGCCAAGGTATTTTATTATCATGAGAGTGATCAGGCAGATCATTCCCACGAAATCTGATATAAACTAGCTGACAAAGTTGATCTTTCCTAAGAAGGATTGAACAACCTTCTTGTTAACTGGCAAGGGAAGCTCCAAAATGTCCCTGACTCTTTTGGGATCAAAAAAGACTCCTTCCTTTGACACAACATGTCCCAAGAGATTTCCTTGGGGTATTTCGAAGATACATTTCTTTGGGTTTAGAGAGATTCCAAAATCTTGAGATTTTTTGAATACGACTTCTAAGGTGTCAAAGTGTTCCTCCATTATTTTAGTAAACATAATAAAGTCATTAAGGTATATGAGGATTATCTTATTTATTAATGCCCCAAACACAATATCCATGGCTCTGTGAAAATTAGCCCCTACATTGGTGAGCCCAAAAGGCATCTTCACATAGGTGAAGGTTCCCCACTTGGTTGTGAAGGTATTCTTATGCCGATCTCTTTCCGTGAGCCATATTTGGTTATAACCTGAAAATCCATCTAACAGAGAAAACATCTCGGATCTTGTGACCATCTGTAATATTTGTTCCATGGAGGGAAAGGTGTAATGGTATTTTAGGGAGGCCCTATTTAGACCTCTGAAGTCCATGTAGAGTCATTTTTCACCATTCTTCTTCTTCACTGGGACTAGGTTAGAGACCCACGTCATGTGTTTGATTGGAAAAATTATACGAGCCTCTAATAGCTTTCTTAACTCTTCAACCATGAGGGCTTCTACCTTAGGGTTCACAGGCCTCTATTTTTAATGCACATGCTTAGTTCCTTCTTCCAGGTCAATGGTGTACTGGATAATGTCTTTGTCATAACCATGTAGATCATCATATGTCTAAGCCATTACTTTATCATATTTGTGACACAAGTCCACGAGTCTATCTCTTTCTTTTTGGGTCACCAAATTTTCAAATTTCAGTCATTTGTCCTTTAGCTATTTCCAATTCTACATAGTCTTCCTTCAATGCCTCAAAATTTCTCCAGTTAGAACTAATGTCATCTGAGTCAAAAAGAATTTCAAGAGTAATTAACCCCCTTAGGAGTTTATTTTTCTTTAGCTGAATTATCTAATCTCCATATGCTTCTTTGATCTTGGGCTAGAGTTGATTTATGAATTGGTCTGACTATTAGAGGAAGTGTATGACCTGTTGGTCATTAGCGAACACCTGTCAATGGTTGAAGTTGTCATGGATAGAGGGGAAAATGATCATTTTATGGTGTCTTTATTTGTAATCAAATCCTGGGTCAGGTTGAATCGAGACCTTATCATGGCCATCCTGTTGGCCTCTGTATTTTGATCACGAGGAATTACCTTAATATTGAAGTCTTTAAAATAATCTATCAAATCCCATACCTGGTGTTGATAGGATCTCAACCTTGGGTTCTTGGTGGAGGAAATATTTATTACCTATGTGACCACCAATTATGAGTCATCAAATACTTTGAACTTCTTGATACCCACCTTCCAGGTGGTGGACAAGCCGTACACCAAGGCTTCATACTCTACCTAGTTACTAGTATAGGAGAACTGGAAATGGATTGAATGGAGTATCTTCTTACTAGCTGGGGATATTAGGAAAACTCTAGCTCCTAATCCATTCTTGCTCCTAGCCCCGTTAAAATGTAGGGTCCACATTGGAGGATTCCCTGGAGGGCTTCCCTCCCATTCATCACCCCCCCTTTCAACCTTTGGGATTATGGGGTTTTTTTTGTCAAAAATGACATAAGTGCCTAAGCCAGTTGAGTCAAAGTTCCCAAAAGGATCTCTAGGGGGAAGATTAAATAGATTATTTCTCCCATAAGGCTCTCGTCTTCTACGTATAGTTATTCTTCTCTGGTGATCATAGCATGGGAGGCCTAAAAGCGGGAAGGCACTTAGTCCATTATATACTACTTGGAGAGGGGTTCTGATAAGACCTTAATTTTGGACCTGTACTTGGTTCATAGGATTAAATGGGACCAATCCAAAGATATATACCCACTGATCTTAGCTGTGAAATTTCAAGAGAGGAAAATTTTGAAGACTAGTGGAACATTAATCACCATGATATCTTGGCAAAACATTATATTCAGACAAAAATAGAGCTATAATGGGAGGCTCTTGATAATCCCAATGGTTGGAACAAACTTATCATCTAGTTACATTACTCCTTTCTTTAAGGGTTCATATTGAATTCCTAAAGCATTTGCAATCACCTGTGGCATGATAGTAGTGCTTGTACCAGAGTCTATGATGGAGTTATGTAATAAATTCTTACCTATAATAAGAGTTAAAAAGAAGGGTCTAGGACATGGTTTACTCAACTCTACTTTTTGGTTCAACAATATGGCCTCTGTAGGCACTCAGATGACTTTGAACCATTCTTTCTCCATGGTTGCAATAGTCGAATCCTTGTTTTATTTGAGTTCTTCTTGGAGAAACTCCTTTGGTTCAGGGATACTTAGAAGATCCCACAAGGATGCATTAGCCGGTGCCCTTTTTCAGCTATTGGACTACATTGATGGGTCAAAATAGTGATGATTTAGGAGGTGGCTGATGCTTCTGAACTGGGATAAGGCTTATACTAAATGCCAGAATCTTTTGGCACATCTACACCATGGGATCAGGGAGAGGAAGCAAATTATTAACGAGCTAGTTTAGTTAGGTTTTCCTCCTCCCTCCCCTGAAAATTCTACTGTCCTCACAAAGGACCAAATCTAGCAGCTCATGATTGCTAAGCACCAAGACAAGACTGTATTTCAATCTTTAAGGGAGATCTCTAGCATGGCCAAGGTGGAGACCATCTTAAACCCCATTGTTTAGTAGGAATTCTACCTATATGTAGTAGTGTATAACCTTCACAATTTCTCGCATAAAGAGATAATTGAGCTAGATAGAGCCTTTTAGGCGTTGTAGAGGAGGACTTACCCAATCGAAGAAGAATGGCTTGGGTATCAGGCTACATTATAGAAGCTCTTAGTGGCATTTGTCAAAGCCATAATTTTGACATTTTGAGGATGGGAGACATAGGATTCTTTAATGACCGGCATGGACTCCCCTAGTGAGTCACCATAATTGTAGAGCTATTTTGTGTGGAGCTGTTTTGATGAATAACCCCTCTCCTTTTGTTCACTCAACTTTAAAATTGACTAAGTATAAAGACGAATGCGGAGATTATCCATGTGTCTCCTTAGTGCAATTGGGATAGGAGTGGGGAAATAAGGGATCTTAAACTTGTGCTGCATTGTACACTTGTCATATATCCCAGAGGATTTCCTTAGTGGAGAGAGGTCAAAAAGATAATAGTTACACTCAGAGGACTCTCCAAGTGTCGCCCCAGAGAAGATTCAAAATAGAGGAAAGAACGGGGGCCACAAATCAACATGCATTTGCCATGTGTCTATCAGTGAATTTTAAAGAGTAGAGTCTCAGATTAAATCCTTGAGAAGCAACATCCCTTGACATAGTGAGGAACAAACTTCACTAACTAGGGAAACATCAGCCATATAAATTAAATATTATTACAAATATCTTGAAGAATCAGTTGATATTTTGGCTCGAAAAGGAAATATCATGTAAGAGAATTGAATGATAGGAGTTAATGATATGTTTCCAGACATCGGGGACGGAGCCCCAAACATATACAAGACATGATAACATCCTAGAATAAAGAATATTTTTCCAAGGAGGACTAGAGAAAAAGGGTAGAAACTAAGGGAGAAAGGAGATCTTTTAGTTTTGTAATATCCAGCCTTAGCAAGATCTTCCATTATAAGGAGTTGTAATCTATGCCATTTCAGCCTTATGTATGATTTCCTTTATATATTAAGTTCTTGTTTTTTGTAATAGAGCTCTTCATATTTTGAATCTCTACTTTTGTTAAATGATGTCGGGAAGTTATACATTTATCATGCTTTAAGCCCTTAGACTTTAAATTATTTGTGTTTGTTCTGTTTTTTTGCCCTTCTTTCATCATTATGATATCAATTTAAGATATCATTAAATATATAGATCATGCTTTAATTCTCTTCAAACTATTTTGATTGAACTCTATGGACATTTCTCTTTCTCTAGTATTCATCTTGGCGCATCACTTTTGTTAAGTTTTATGTTTCTTTCAGCTTTCTCCTAACTCTATCTCACACTACAAAGAAGAGCCAACTTCTTTAAAATCTGGAGGTCACCTTCGGGTGCATGTCCTACTAACCTAAGGTTTCCTATGACTCTGGTGGTTTATCTATATTGACAATCATCAACAGGTACCCAATGTTTCCTGTATAAGTTGACCACCTTTGTCAAAATGTTCTCAAGTTCTCGGTTTGTCACCTCCACTTTCCCATTAGATTGGGGATGGTATGGTGACAAGTTTCAGTGCTTGATTTGGTAGATGTATAGAAAATACTCAATCATGTTAGACACAAATTGGGGTCCCTGATAAGATACAAGTGCATGAGGAGCACTAAATCTCAACATTATGTGATTATACATAAAGTCAGCAACAAAATCCTCAGTGGCAAATGCTAGTGCTTAAACCTCAGCCCATTTCGTGAGTAGTCAGTGCACACCAACATGTATGCTTTCCAAAAATATGGGAAATCAAAAGGTCCAACAAAATTTATTCCCCATTTCTCAAATGTTCCTAAGATCAACTAAGGATTGAGAGGCATTTCCATGGATAGTGTAGGTTTCCCCATTCATTGACATGTATCACACTACCATACATGCTTCTTTATAGACTTGCGGAGGGAAGACCAATAGTATCTAGCTCCAAGGACCTTGTGAATTGTCCTTTTTACTGAGTAATGTCCTCATGAAAGTTCATCATGACAAGCTCGTAGTATGTTGCATACTTCATATTCACAAACAAACCTGCGAAGAACCATATCAGGACAACATTTGAATAAAATTTCATTACATCACTTATATGTTGCATTATTTTTTGAATAATCTTTGTCTATCTTTATGAGTAAATTAGGTAGAAAACTTCCTCGTAGTAAAATAATTTGCAAGATCGACAAACCAAGGAGGTTGAGTTGATACAGAAAATAGATGTTCATATGGAAAATGATCCTGGACTACTTCTTCATCACTCGAAACATTCAATCTAAAAAGAAAATCAACAACAACATTATATTTCCATGGCTTATCAATAATGGTCAAGTTGAATTCTTTTAATAAGAGTAACCATCTAATAATCTGACCTACGGACTACTACTTTATTCATCAAATAGGCTTATGGCCGAGTGGTTAGTATAAACAAATATTTTGTACCGAGTAATGTAATGTCAAAATTTATTCAGGGAATAAAAATAGCTAAAAATTCCTTTTCCATAGTGGTGTAGTTTGTCTTTGTAGGGGTTATATTCTTGTTGATAAAGTAAATGGCATACATCTGATATTCTTCATCTTTTTATCCAAGAATAGCTCTCATGGCCATGTTAGAGGCATCAATGTGAGTATGGAAAGGTTAACCCCCCAATCGGTTCCTGTCAAGAACGGAGTAGTGGTTAGCTTCTCCTTGATAATATTGAATGCTTGTTGCCACAGAGGGGACCATTCAAAAACACAATCTTTTATCAACAAAGAAAACATAGGTGCAAAATTTTTACTAAAGTATTTGATGAATCACCTATAATACCCTGCATGTCCAAGGAAACTCTTGATGCCAGTCTAATTTGTTTGTGTAGGCAATTGAGTGATGACTGCAATATTTTTAGGGTCGACATGTATTCCTTTAGTAGAAACATGATGGCCTAAAAAAATTCCATGATCAACCATAATCAGACATTTTTCATGACTTAGGGAGAGTTGGTTCTGCTCACATCTACTTAGTATTTTTCTCAAGATTATTCAGAGATTCATCAAAATTATATCCATGGACAGTGAAGTCATCCATGTAAAATTTAACACAGTCATTCATGAGATCCATAAAAATGGCTAAAAGGAATATTTGATAAGTATCAGGTGCATTACAAACCCAAATGGTAAGAATCGATATGAAAATGTACCCTAAGGGAAGGTAAAGGTGGTTTTATCCTGGTTAGCAGGTGCAATACTTATTTGGTTATACCCACTAAACCCATCCAAGAAGGAGAAATATTTCTTACCTGCGAGATTGTCTAGAACCTGATCAATAAACAACAGGGGAAAGTAATCTCTCTTGGTGGATTTAATAAGTTCTCTATAGTTTATGTAGACCCTCAATTTACCATTTTTATTAGGAACTATAATTTATTGTGATACCCACTGACTATCACATATAGGATAGATGAACCCTACCTTTAGCAATTTTTCTATCTCTTTTTTGACTATGTATCTTAGTGCTAGGTTAATTCTTCATTGTGGTTGTCTTCTGGGTTTAACATCCTTAGTGTAGATATGGTGAGTGTAGATTTTAGGATGAATACCCTTCATATTAGTATAATCCCAAGCAAAATCTTGGGAAATTTTCCTCAAAATTTCAAAAATCCTAGCCTCTTAGCTAGCCTCTAAATTATTTCCAATGGTCATTTCTTTTCCCATGTCAACTATCACTTGCTTGGTATCTTTAAAAATAGTGAGCTCTGTATCAATGATTAAGGAATTCAAGGAAAAAACATGAGGTTGAAGCATGTGTAAAATAGTTACATTATCAAGAGACATAATCTTGGTTAACGGACAATGGAAATCAATGGGTGTGTATTGTGCATTGTAAGCATAGATGTACTTACAATCTTCATTAGAACTATCACTTACCAAGGTAATAGTATCATATGTGTTCATAATAGATGGTTCAAAAGCCTTAGGTTCAATTTTGGTAGCCATAGTGATGATTTTTGTAGCCACAAGGCCTTCTTCATCAAGTAGTCTATATGACTCAACAATTTTGGTCATGTGATTTTTTAGCATAATGGTGGCCATATAAGGACTCAGAGAGTTAGAATCCAAAGAATCTACCCATACATGTTCCCAATCATACACATAGGGATAAGCAAGAGGATATAATGAAATATGCTTGTATTTTTTTCCATTTAAAATAGTCATTTTTCCTGACCTACAATCGACATATGCGACAAGAATGGCTAACCAAGGTCTTCCCAAGATGACTGGGTATCCTAACTTCTGAGGTTTAGGTGGTAAGACGATGAAATCAATAGGGTACTCCCAAGATTCAACTATGACCATTATATCCTTAATCACTCCCATCGGTTATGATACTAATTGAAGCACGATGTTGGTTGGCTATAATCTTGTTAAAGACAACATATTGAACATATATGTTGTTATAACATTGATAGAAACACCAAGATCCACCAACACATTGGATATTGACTTATCATTTATAAAAATAGTAATGAATGGACTCCCAGGATCCCTACATTTTGGTGAAATAAGTGTGCCAATGACAAGATCAGCTAAATTCCCTTCCACCTTGACTATTTTTGGGTATTTACTCTTCCTCCCAGGTGTCTTTGTACACTCATTTTGAATGGTCTAGTTTAATTCAAGAATATCCCTTATTTATCTTAGAAGTGGGGCCTCAATTTTTACCTTTTTCAACTCATGAACTAACATTTTTTTTTTCTGCAGTTTGAGTTTCCTGCAATCATTCAGGAAAATGAGCTATATGAACATGTTGATTCTTTCCCTGACTATTCCTAGTGTCTTGTGTGTGTAGAGTATGCATAGTTTCTTCATCGTCATTAAATGTCTCAGGTATTTCTATGATAATAAGAGGAGGATTCAATATTTTCCCAGACCTTAGTCTCAAATTACATATAGTATTAACCTACATTGTATCTTTCTGTCCTACTTCATCAAGTGAAGCCATTTGATGAATTTTAGGGTTCACTATAGGCTAGGCTGGAAGTTGTGTTTGTGCTACTTGTCCATGTTGTTGATAGTTTTTTGGTGGGGGCATTAAGGCTTGCTGTGGTTTCTGGAACCTCCTCTATTGACTAGTATTCTGTTGTGTTGTCCATTGCTGGTTTTGGTTTGGATTTTGTTAAGGTTCCCACTATTGGTTTTACCATAGATTTACATTGGCTGATGGTGCCCAACCATTCTAATTGTAGGGACTCATCTATGGCATTGGATGTAGGTAAGCCATCTAATTTGGTGGTGTCTACTTAGGTTGTCCCCATGTAGGCTAATGAGCCTAACTAGGCCATGACATCCTTAAGGGGTTTTGAATAGGTCAAGGAGCATAGAAAACCTGATTATTTGGTCTTTGCACAAAGTTTACCTATGCATCAGCTTGAGAGACAACATTCAATCCTCCTTTCAACTGAGGTAAGAAATTTCAATGCTTAGTATCATGATCAGCAACATCATAGATCAAACACATGTATGTGACCCCTAAAGAACACCATCTTAGAGGATGTCACTTCCTGCATTTAGGGAAATATATGTCTAACCATTATTTTACAACACTAGTTTTGGAATTTAGCCCATCAATGGTTAATGTCAATTGTGACAAGATTTTTATTTTCATGTTAACCATTTCCTATAGAAGTTCATAGGTTTGTAGGGAAAGTTTGGATGTTGTTCTTTTGCGTAGACCTCCTCATGTTCTTGAGTAACTTTGGCATAGCTCAGTGATTTTTTCCACACTAAGTTTGTGTGCATCACCTCCTCCCATAATATGGAGGGAATCCTTAGTTTCCTCATCAAGCCCTTTAAGGAAAAATTTCTTGGTGATTTATGCATGTAACTCATAACCACTCCTTTGATGGAGAAAGAGAAGTCTATCTAGATAATCTCTAGGTTTTCATCTTCTTTTTGATTTATTTGAAAGAAATCTTCTTTCCTATCCCTTCCCCTATAATAGTCCCTAATATTTATCTAAAAAGGTTGTCTCCATGGCCTCCCAGGAATGAATGGAGTTAGAGGAAAATCCCATAAACCATCTCATAGCAGTGTCTTTAAGAGTGGAAGGAAAAAGTTTGATTTTTTGGTTGTATGTTCTTTAGTCATATGTCTGGAAAAGAACTTTGAATTAAAACAACAACTGATAGAGGTCTTCTACACATATGCCTCGAAAGATAGGGAGGATGGATGGTGAGATATTTTTCATAGGTGCATCCTCATCTTCATCCAAGACAATGGGATAAGTAAAGGTTCTACCTAAGGGTCGGTTATCATTATTCCTGTTGTTTCCCATTTCAGAATGTTGTTCCCATTCCAAATAGGATGATGCAGAATGTTCAGAAGGGCTTATAGCTGGTTGATTAGATTCAGTGTCACTCCCAATGTTCCCTATATATAGTCTATTTGGAGATATTTGTTAGATGTTGTGTGGTATAAATATCCTTTGATCGTCCCATGGCCTATGCATCAAAGTTGATTATAACTTCTACTAGTTTCATAGATGAACTCCATTAACACCCATAACATATAAAGTGGAAAAAATGGCATGTTGTGATTATGGTTCCCCAGTAACGACACAAAAAATGTTGGGTCGCTGTATTATTTAAATAATTTAGCTAATAGATTAATCTACTAGTGTCATTATTAAACCAGGGCTATGTCCAAGGCTGTATGCAATGGATTTCTATGTATCTAGTTCTACCGTTGGGTCCTGTTAGTGCAAATCTATAGCACCCCCTAAATGACTTTCAGATCTACAGTTCAGAATTGGGTCATTTAGTGTGATTGCATAACATTGAGTTTTATCCAAGGTGTGGGACCTTACAAGGTGGGAAAAATCTCCAGATAAATCTAGTTCTTACCCCTCTGTCTAGGTGTATTCATGAATTTTGTAGAGGTTATGATTCAAAACTCTTACTTTAAAATTTCCAAGGAGACATGGTTAAAAGAAGCATGGAAAAAGAAAACAAAACTAAGCTAAAACAGTGATACACGAAAGGAGTGATGAAATTTTGTCTTGTAAATAAACATAGATCATAGAGATCTAACACCAAAGAATCCACCTAATTCTAGGATATAATGAAAGACCACAAGACAATGATAAACACATGAGAGGATTGAAGGATCATTCACAAAACATGCATTTCCATTTTTAAGTTTAATACGATGCATTACAATGGCAGAAAGGAAAAAAATGTGTCACAATATCTATGTAAGGTATGAAACTCCTTAAATTCATGTTTCAAGGGGAAGAGGGGAGCCTGCAAGAACACAAATGTCCAACCCTTTGTAAATGAGCCAAAACTACTTTTTAATGGTGAAGCAGAATGAAGGAAAAGTTAAAAAAAAGGGAAAATTGATTTATGAGATCAACCACCAATAAAATCCCTTCAATTTTTCCTAAAAAGTGATGGGATTCATGGAAACATCCATATGCCAAAGTACATTGCTTAGTAGATCCAAAAAATGACCCATACTTCATTAATTTCGGTAGTTGAATGTTAGTTCTATATTTTTCACGTGCTAGGGTTGTTTTCTCATTTTTATGAAAAATAAATCCATAAAAAAAACAAAATTGAATAGTCCATTGTGTGGATAATTTCAACATCTTTCCAATGATATAAAGAACGTGAAAATCTGAGCTTGGGATCAAAAGTTATGCCCCTCTGAAGATTTAGGGCAAAAATGGCAATTTTAGGGCAAAATTTAGGTTGGTGGGCCGAAACTTGAAAAGTTTCTTCTTTTTTGAATTTGGGAAAATTTAAAAAAATTCTCCACACCTCACTGCTCTGTTGCCACGTGTCACCCTTTGGCTGATCTGTGGGCCTCAGGATCACTTTCTGCCCTTTTGTGCAATTGGGAAATTTTTCCCAAAATTCTCCACTGGCCCGACCTCTACTATCGACATGGACACGTGGCACCATTTGATTGGTCGATGGGGCCATGGGTTTAATGTATGCCTTTGCATCTTTTATAACTTTGGAAAATTTCACCAAATCCTCCCACCGGCCCGCATCCTGCCGTTGATAGGACACATGGCAGCTTCAAAATGATCCTCAGGCCTTCGGGCCAAAATTTTCCTTTGCACCCTTTGATCGAAGCACCAAAAACTCCAAAATCCCCCCAACACCCACCACTCCACACTACCATGTGGCATATTTCCACTGGCTATGGGCATGTTTAGGGAAAAATTCCCCAAAAAACTCTGCTAAGCCATAACTCGAAAATTACAAGGAGTTAGGGGGGAAATTTTACCTTTCTAGAAAGGTGAGAAAATTCTCTATCTGATGAAGCTAGTTCCAGAAACCTTTGAGTGCCTGAAATGTGTAAAATTTTATATTGTAGCACAAGGAAGGAAAGAAAGAAGGCAAGTTAGCCAAAATAAGCAGGGGGCTTATTTTGGATAACAATTTTGGTGACTCAGAGGGGTCATCTACCTACTAGATGAAGTGACTAGCTACCTGAAGCAAGCCATTGGGAAATGGAGTCATCAAATTAACTACTTGTTACTCTCAACTCATTATAAAATCTCTAGAATGAATATTGTGAGAGTAGAAAATTACTTTGATTTGAAACATGTCCTGTAAAAGATGGATCCTTGGGGCAACAAAACTTGTGCCAAATCACTTAGGGAAATGTAAATCTAAGCTACAATAAAACAATGTGAATAAGCACTTAGAGGAATGAAAAATATAAGCTAATATGTACAAGGTGAGAAGTTTCCCTTCTAGTAGAAATGTTTTAGATGGATTCCATTAATTAGAATATGTAGTTCCTCACCATCCAATGTAGACAATTGGAAGGCATTATTGTTTTTACATTTTGTGACTATGTAGGGACCACTCCAAATGGCATCAAATTTTTAATGCCTTCTTGGCTTTGCTCAGTCTCCATCCCATTTCAACACTAAATCTCCAACTTGGAAAGTTCTAGCCTTAGCTTTCCTATCAAAGCTTCTCTTGATCAAAGCTTGGTCCTTCTCCATTGTTTGGGCTGCTCTCTAATTTCTTAGAGTTCCATCAATTATGCATATCTAACCTCCATGGGCTCAAACTCTAACAATTCCAATTACTTCATGAGTTCCAACATTGGCAACTCAAGTGACATAGGCAATATTGCCTCTCTCCCATAAACAATTCTGAATGGAGAGTTACCTGTGGACCTCTTGGGAGTTATCCTATCAGCCCTATAGAGCTGATTTGAGCTTAGTGTGCCAAGTCCTCTGATTTTCATCAAGAGTCCTCTTGATGATCCTTAATAGATTCTTGTTTGTGGACTTAGCTTGGTCATTACCTTGAGGGTAATAATTTGATGAAGTACTAAAATAGATCCCATTTCTAACAGCCCATTCAGTTACCTTTTATCCTATGAATGCCAATGCATTAGCTAATATTATAGTGGAAGGTGTACCAAATTTGGTTGTTATCCCCTCATAGAAGTATAGAATGCTAGATTCATTTTCTTCTTTGAGTGCCACCACCTCAGTCCATTTGGTGAAGTAGTCTGTTGTTGTTGGAATCCATTTGTACCCTTGGCTTGAGTTTGGATTAATGACTCCAATGAATTCCAAACCCCATTGCATGAATGGTTGGTCCATTGAGATTTGGTGAAATGGAAGTGCTGCTAACCTCTCTTTTCCTATGAAGAATGCACAATTCTTGCACCTCTTGATCCATGCATAACAATCACTAAACATCTTGGGCCAATAATAACCAGCCTTCATGATCTTGAGAGCTATCACTCTTGGAGAGAAATGACCCCCAACTGGTCTACCATGGAACTCTTCTAACATTTTCTCAATCTGATTTGTCCCAATGCATCTCAGCAACACTCCATTGATGTCTTTTTTGAACAAGACACCATCAACAAGTGCATATGGAATAGCTTGCAATCTGAAGTGTCTTATTTTGGATTTGTTCATCTCTGGAGGGAATAGGCCTATTTGTAAGAAGTGCATTATGTCTTGGGTCCAGCAAGGAGTGAACATGCCACCATTTTCTTCTTGAAAATCTCTTTGTTCTTGGTTGTCCTAAAACACCAAAACAATGTTCCTCTCTTTGATTGTTTCAATTGATTGGTTCAAGGCCAATTGCTCACACAATCCCTTTCCTTAGACCAGATTGGTGACTTTGATCTCAATTTCATACTCCATGACATGAGTAATCCACCCTACACGTTTTTCATTTAGATTTTTGTTGAGGAGGAAATATTTAACTCCCACATGAGAAACCAGTAGTTGAACCTTGTTATTTGAAACTAGATGCTTAAATTTCTTCAAGATCCTAATCACTGCAAGAACATGCTTCTCAATGAAGGAATACCTTACTTCATAGTCCTCCAAGCTTTGGTTAAAGAAGGTAATTGGCTGCTCTACATTTTCTTCATTCTACTGTACTAAAATTATAGAAATTGTATCATCACTGCCAAATGCATAAAGGATGAAGTCTTTGGAGAAATATGGGTTAATGAGAGTTGGAGCCTATGAGATAGCTTCTTTGATTGCCTCAAAACTTGCCTTACCTTCAGCTATCCATTTGAATGCCACACTTTTCTTCAACATAATAGTTATTGGCTTGACAAGGGCTACAAAGTTTGGAACAAACCTTCGAACAAAATTGATTCTTCCCAAGAAACTTTGACAGATCCTTCTTATGCCTTAGCAATGGTAGTGCTCTTATTGCTTTTAACCCTCTCTGGATCAATTTCTAACCCTTCTTTGGAAACAATTTGGCCTAAGAGCTTGCCTTCATGAGCTAGAAAAATGCATTTTTTGGGATTCAAGGATACCCCAAATCTTCTGCATCTTTAGAACACTTGTCTCAAATGAAAGAGATGATCTACTGCACTTTTAGAAAATATAGTAATATCATCTAGGTATATCAACACTATTTTTTTGATCAATCCCTTGAACACCATATCCATTGCTCTTTGGAAAGTAGCTCCAGTGTTAGACAGCCCAAATGGCATTTTTCTATATGCATAGGTTCCCCATTTGGTGGTGAAGGCTGTTTTGAACTGATAATCTTCCTTTACCATGATCTGATTATACCCTGAATAACCATCTAGCAATGAAAACCTCTCAGAGCCAACAACAACTTGCAAAATCTACTCCATAGAAGGAAGTGGGTAGTGATCCTTGAGGGATGCTCTATTCAAATCTCTAAAGTCTACACACAACCTGATTTCTCCACTCTTCTTTCTAACTGGAACCAAATTTACAACCCAGCTTGAATGCTTGATGGGGAATATGATACTTGCCTCTATTAACTTATTCAATTCCTTCTTCATGAGAGGCTCAATGTGAGGATTGACCAGTCTCTTCTTCTTCCAGATGGGCTTAGCACTTGGATCTAGTTCGATTGTGTGTTGAGGTAGCTTGGGATTGAAACCTTTCAATTCTTCATAGCTCCAAGAAAATACATCCGGGAACTCTTGGAAAAGTTACATAAAATCATACCTTTCTTTCTCGGTTGCCACTTTACCAATTTGAAGTGACTTACCTTCCCCAACTGAGATGGGTTCTGAATCCTCTCCCTTGACTTGGATGTTTTCTTTCTCCTTCCTAAATTGATCATTAGGATTGAAAATAGACTCTAAAGTCACAAGTCCCTTTGGTAGTTTGTTGGTTCTCAGCTGTACCACTTGATCACCATACTGTTGTTCTAACTTTTCCTAATTTTTGGCTGAGAACTCAGCTTCCTCTTGCAAGAAATTGATGATTTGTTGGTCACTCTCAAACACCTACCAACTCACATTGTTATTCTGGCACTGATGGCCTCACAATCACATGGATGCTTGGCTACATTTTATCCCTTTTGATACTTTCCACAACATCAAAGGTTGCTCCAACTGCTGCAAGCCTATCAACAACTTGGTTTTCTTTCCTAGGAATGGAGTTGATGCCAAAGCCCTCAAAATCCTCAATGAGGTCCCACACTCTATTCTTATAACTCTTGAGTAGGTCATTCTTGGTGGCATGCTGTCCTTTAACTTGATTAACAATCAGCTCACTATCACCAAAGACTTGTAAGTTTTTGATGCCTCTCTTACTTGACCAATGTAATCCATGTATCAAAGCTTCATATTCAACAGTGTTGTTAGAACATGTAAACTGAAATCTAAAAGCTAAATAATACTTAATGCCTTGAGGTGAAACAAGCATATCTCCCCCTCCTGCACCTTGTCTACTTCTTGATCCATCAAAGAACAACTGTCATACCTCATTGTCATCTTTATGGTCTGGCTTGGTGATGCTAGGGAGAGGTTGATTTTCTTCATGCATGTAATAGACTCCTAGTTCAGATTCCTCTATTTCCTTGTAGGGATCAAAATAGCATGTACCTTGCTTGCCCATTCATCAAGAGTCAAATCTAGAATGCTTCCAAATTTGGTGTCAGCTTCCTGTGTGCTTGGATAATCCTCTTGATCAAATGTTGAATAGTTGGCATTGATTGGGCTTGGAGTATGAGGCTCAATGTGAAATTTTGCAATAGGTTCAGACTTGATTGTGGCCTTGGCTCCATACCTTGTCCTAAACAACATGTGTGACCAATCAGTAGATAGGTAGCCTCTAATCTTAGCTATGAAATCCCTTGACAAACATATGGCAAAGAGTAGTGGCAAAATCTATCACTGACACATCTTACAAAATAGTGACATTGGGGCATGCATGCAAAGTAAGGCTCAAATATTTAATTACCCCAACTGTGGCTACTACTGTCCCATCTAATTTCACCACCCCCTTGGATATGACTTCATATTGAAGGCCCAACTGATCAGCTATTTGCTTGGGCATCACAGAACTACTTGCCCCTAGAATCAATCATACAATTATGTACTAGTTTATCCCCAATGATCAATGAAACATAGAATGGAGGGGGTTTCAAAATTTTACCTTGCTGTCCTCCAAGATTTTCCTCAGGCTGAGTGGAATTTGTGAGTACCTTCTCTTGCATATGAGCTTGCTAATTTGAGGTTGACCAATTCTTCATGGCAGCTTGTAGTAGATCCCTTTGGCCTAGGATGGATAGTGACTCCCACATAGATATGTTCACATTGGTCTTCTTCATTTGTTCAATGATGTTAAATGGGGATGAAACATCTCTTTTCTGCCCTTTAGTCTACACATTCTTTTCTTGTACATGGGCTGCAACAGCTGGCATTTGAGTTGGTCTGGAAGGTGGCTTGGGCTGTCCTTGCACATTTGGAACTGTATTTTTCTTGCCAACACCTTGTGAGTGATGGAAGGTTGTGAATCACTGGGATCTAATGACTTCCCTTCACCAATATTCCTCTTCTTTGACCATGTGTTAGCTGCTACACTCTGAGAAGGTGTTTGATTCATACCACAAAAATATTCAGCCTACCAATTCACAAGTGTAGTCTCATTTGGAGTTGTATTTTGCTGAGATGTTCCTTGTTGTTGGTTTGTTTCTTGATTCACCTCACTCTCTACACCAGTTGTTGTCACCATCAAAGCTTGGTTCAAAGCACCATTGAAGCACATAGATTGGTTGTGAGGTTCATTGCATGGGAAACACCAATCATACTCTTGAGCTATATTATTTTGCACTGGCACTAAGGCTTTAGAGGTAGATGCAACATTGGGGTTATAGGGCTGAAATGGTCTATTGGTAGGAGGCCTTACTTGATTTTGATTTGTAGTTGGGTTGGGTGGCCTATTAGGCTGATATGGTTGTCTATTAGGCTGAGTTTGAGGCTGATAAGAAGGCCTAAAACTTTGAGCTTGCTGCCTCTTGAGCGTAACCAGCTCATTGCCTAAATTTTGTAATTGTTTCATAACTTCTTGGAGCTCATTTGAGGCACTAGAGGATGAAGTAGAAGTTTCATTTGAACTCTAATTTCTAGGAGTGGGAATATGAGCTAAAGTAGGTGCTTGACTAGTACTTGGGCTTTCCAAGTCTAGATATAAGGGCATAAGAGGCCTAGGTGCAAGTTTACCAGCTTGGATCAAACAATTCTCAGCCCTAATGGTGATGTTGTAAGCTATAGGTATAGTTGCACCTCCCATGGATTGTATCAACATAGAAATGTCAGAATTTAAAGCCTTGAGAAAGTATAAGAAAGCACCTTGAGCTGTTGGCCTCACTGCCAATGGGATTCTATCCCATGTTCTTTGAAATCTGAAATTGAAGTCTGTTAGCTTGCTCATTGGGAGCTCTCTTGATAGTTGTCAGTTGCTCCAATAGAGACAAGTTGTCCCCTTTTTCTCCAAACTGGTTGTGGAGAGCTATGCACAACTGGTTCCAATTTTGGATAGATCCTACCTCAAGGCTCCTGAACCATTGCAAGGCTTTCCCTTTGAATGAATATGTCAACAATTTGATTAGTAATTTACATCTCAACAATCTCATGGATTGCAAAAACATTAGCAATATCTTTGACATGATCACCAGGAGTGGTCTGATTTTCCCTAGTAAAGTATGAGATGTTCTTCAATGCTGCAATTGGAACTGGATTTTTTGCATTGAGAGCAAGTGGACTGCTTCCAGTAAAGTTGACATAAGGATTGGGTTGTGCCATTTTGATTGGCCTGAGAACCCTTGTTGATTGGATGAAAGGTCTACCAGGTGGAGGAGTTGATAGAGTTCTATTTGGTGGAGATGGAGACCTTTGAATCCTTCTTCCTCTTTCTGGGGATAATTGTAGATAGTTAAACAATCCCTCCTCTCTGGTCCTTGACCTTGTTTGGATCCTTCTCATGAATCTTCAAGCTTGGACTGCTGAAACCAATTGATTCTATCCTTTTGGAGTCACCAGATGTGCAAATCAAGGCTCTTTCAAGCAAGAAACTGACAAAAATTGCACATCAACTTTTTTATAATGAAGATGAAGACCTCTAAGGTCCCACCGGGTGTGCCAAAACTGTTAGTGCAAATCTACAGCACCCCCTAAATGACTTTCAGATTTGCAGTTCAGAATTGGGTCATTTAGTGTGATTGCACAACATTGAGTTTTCTCCAAGGTGTGGGACCTTGCAAGGTGAGAAAAATATCTCAGAAGAAAGCTAGTTCTTACCCCTCTATTTAGGTGTATGCATGAATTTTGTAGAGGTTCTGATTCAAAACTCTTACTCTAAAATTTCCAAGGAGATAGGGTTGAAAGAAGCATGGAAAAAGAAAACAAAACTAAGCTAAAACAATGATACACCAAAGGAGTGATGAAATTTTGTCTTGCAAATAAACACAGATCATAGAGATGTAACACCAAAGCATGCACAGATTGCCAGGATATAATGAAAGACCAGAAGACAATGATAAACACATGAGAGGATTGAAGGATCATTCACAAAAATATGCATTTCCATTTCCAAGTTTAATACAATGCATTACAATGGTAGAAAGGGAAAAAAATGTGTCACAATCTCCATGGAGGGTCTAAAAATCCTCAAATTCATGTGCAAAGGGGAAGAGTGGGAGCCTGCAAGAACAAAAATGTCCAACCCTTTGCAAATGAGCCAAAACTACTTTTTAATGGCGAAGCAGAACGAAGGAAAAGTCAAAAACAGTGGGAAAATTGATTTATGAGCTCAACCACCAATAAAATCCCTTCAATTTCACCTAAAAAGTGATGGGCTTCATGGAGAAACCCATATGCCAAATTACATTGCTCTGCAGATCCAAAAAATGACCCATACTTCATTAATTTCGGTAGTTGAATGTCAGTTTTGTATTTTTTCACGTGCCAGGGATGTTTTCTCATTTTTCTCCCAAAAAAATCCACCAATAAAAAAAATTGAATATTCCATCATGTGGATAATTTCAACAGCTTTCCAATGATATAAAGAATGTGAAAATCCAAGCTCGGGATCAAAAGTTATGCCCCTCTGAAGATTTAGGGCAAAAATGGCAATTTTAGGGACAAAATTTGGGTTGGCGGGCCGAAACTTGAAAATTTTCCTCTTTTTTGAATTTGGGAAAATTTCCCAAAATTATCTACACCTCACCACTCCTTCTGCCACATGTCACCCTCTAGCTGATCTACGGGCCTCAGGATCACTTTCTGCCCTTTTGTGCAATTGGGAAAATTTTCCCAAAATTCTTTGCTGGCCCGACCTCCGCTACCGACGTGGACACGTGGTGCCATTTGATTGGTTGATGGGGCTGTGGGTTCAATGTATGCCTTTGTGCCTTTTATAACTTTTTAATTTTTCACCAAATCCTCCCACCGACTTGAATCCCGCCGCTGACAGGACACGTGGCGGCTTCAAAATGATCCGCCGACCTTTGGGCCAAAATTTTCCTTTGCGACCTTTGACCAAAGCACCAAAAACTCCAAAATCCCCCCGACACCCACTTCTCCACCCTACCATGTGGCATCTTTTCCACTAGCTGTGGGCCTGTCTAGGGAAAAATTCCCCAAAAAACTCCGTTGAGCCATAACTCGAAAATTACAAGGAGTTAGGAGGGAAATTTTACCTTTCTGGAAAGGTGAGAAAATTCTCTATCTGATGAAGCTAGTTTAAGAAACCTTTGAGTACTGAAAATGTGTAAAATTTGATATTGAAGCACAAGGAAGGAAAGAAAGAAGGTAAGTTAGCCAAAATAAGCAGGGGGCTTATTTTTGATAACAGGTACTTTGTTGGGGGGTTTTGTTAGATCTTCCTAGATTTGATACTAATATACAAAAATGTAATATAAATCTACAAAATTAAGTTGCTGTAGTAAAATGAATTCTAAAAGCTATAATTCTAACTCAAATGGAAATGCACACACTCAGAATTGAAAGAACGAAATTGAAATTACACACTCATAATTTAAACTCAAAGTAAAAGTAAAAACACACGTTAACTAGAATTTTCATAAGAGGAAACACACATTCTGATTGAAAATTTCAATATGGAAAGTAAACACACTTGAGAAGGGATTGCATGAGACATATTGAAATAGAAATTACAGTAAGGAAAATGAGTGAGTATAACTCATCAGAAAACCATGTGTATGTAAACATAAACAACCTTCTGTCTCCTTAGTCGAGTGGGCCCTCGCTCTTCCTTGGGATAGAGGAAATCTTAACCACTCAAGATACATAAAATGATGTATCCTTATATTAATTCAAATAATTTCCATGTCATATTCATTGTATAAAGGAAAAGTACTTAATGCAACAAGTTATATTGCAGATGTAAAATATTACTAGCTACTATTGTTCTTCATGAAGGTATCTCTATATAGAAAAAATCGGTTACAGAATATGTCAAAATTACCAGCACTAATATCTTCTACTAACAATATTTATTAAGACTCATAAATTCCTATAAGATTGCTAGACACAAGACCCATATGTATAGGCCGATAGCTAGAAAAATTCTTATCCTTTTGCACTCCAACTCCAAACTCGGGGCTCCTTAATTTGCCAACAAATGGGGAGGTCCTTTTGATATAAGTAATCCTCCATTTGTATCTTCCACAAACCAAAGTTCTACCCATTGAAATTCTCAACCCTTGATCTGCCCTCATCCACCATAGCTCCCACTCAAGATAAAATTTCCTTGTGATTTACCATTTTAAAAAAAAGCACCAAATCTCTGATAGCAGTTGTTAGGAATTAGAGAACAAATATGCGGAAACAATAAATCACAACAGTAGGAAACCATATTGGAGAATTATACATGCAGAAATATAACAACATAAATAAATAATGCACAAAAGAAGACAAGACAAGATTTAATGTGGTTCACCCAATGTGGGCTATGTCCACCAAGAACTTGCTTAGATTTTATTATCAACAAGAGTAAAACAAATCTCATAGTATTCTCTCAGTTATGAACTCACAACAGAATTCCAAAGATGTTAAACCATATCCAAACCACAATTGACACCCAATTTCTTAACCTTGATCACTCTTGATCACCTCTTGAACACACAAGATATCTTCAAGGTACCCTAACACATCGATTTATAGGATTACAATCATTTAAGAAGTCTAAAAGATGACCCTAGAAGTTTGAAATTCATGACCTTTCATCTTCTCACGGCTGGAAAAGAAACTGTCATGACCTTTCATCTTCCCATGGCTGGAAAAGAAATGGTCACGACCTTTCATCTTCCCAATTAAAACTCCACACTTCAATATTGATTTAAGAAGGCCAAAAATAGGCTCCAAACCCCAACAAGATCCACACTATTGGAATCATGGAGATCAAGAGCCATTCGACCAAATTGGTGTGTGGAAACATGTCATCAAACATACAATTCCCACTTTGGACATTTGAAACATGAGAGTCATGCCAAGCTTGAGATGGGAAAAATGGTGATTGAGTTCTGAGGATCCATGTCCAGGGGGAAATTTTCAATGATTATGCCAACTTGCTAGTCCTTGAAGGATGTCAGGTCCACCGGGGAAATTTTCTAGTAAACGGGTAAAGCGGTGGAACTCATTTGATGATTCGTATAGTGGAGAGACCAAGTCCATTGCTGAGTCATCGTGAGCAGTTGGTGGTTGGGGAAATATCCCAATGTGATAAAAGTGTGGTGAATAATCCAAGAAGAGTTGGTACATGGTGAGTAAGTAACTTGGGTCAACGTGAAGTTTTTAGGAACACTTCCTGAGAAGCTTGACATTATGGATGGAAAAGTCTTTGAGCTGATGAAGATAGCACATTGAGTAGTTTCGATGTAAAATAGACACATTGAGGTGATCTATGCATAAGAATGAGACATGGTTCACGTCATGAAATAGGTTCGGGAGGGAGGTCATGAAGGAATTGACAAGGAAATTACTTGAAAGAGAGTGATCAAGTTGGTTATGAGGTTATTTGAAGTGAAGTATTCACATGAATAAATGCCAAGTATAAATCAAGGAGATCATTTTAGGTGGGACGTCACCATGGAGATATGTCAAAGATTGACACAATATTGTAAAGATAAATTAATTTGGAAATTGTGCACATCTCGGCTAATGGAGAATCATTGTAGAGCTGATTGGGGAATAGGGTGTGCGAGCGGGGTCAAAGAGTTTATAGGAAATGGTTTGCATGGATGCATCGTAAAAAATGGTAAAGTCTAGAGCATAAAAGGTTAGTTGAGAACACAAACATGTAAGACCGAGTTAGAAAATTGGGAGGCATAAAGGAAATTTGTTTTGATGATGAGCTCGTAAGGTATTAGCTTGTGGCATGGTTATGAACTTGGTAGCAGAGTGCATTTGGGAATATAATGGCTTGATACAGAAGGAGCATGATGAGTCAGCAAGGAGATCCCAGAGCATGATGACTTGTAAAATAAGTAGAAAACGTTAGTTAAGTAAACTCAAGACAATGGCTTGATGTTGAATAGCTTGGTTGACATGGAAAACATGTAACTCAGTTAGCTAAGTTAAGGCCGAGTCACTCGGTAGTAGGAAAATATGAACATGGCTCGATATAATCTCATAGGGAAATTTCCAAGTCAAGGCCAATTTTAGGGTTTTGAAGATGGCGAGCCAAGGTGGAAATTCCATACTCGTGGGAATTTTTGGGTTCCACAACGTTGGGGAGTTTTGATATGATTGGGCCAAGGTTTCTTGTCCAAGTTGAGTAGGAATTATGGCAAGGAGTGGTTTGTGAGTGCTAGGCCACGTGGGGAGCAAGCTGAAGTTGAGTCGTGGTGAGCATGGATTCATTGGAGACTAGGTCCAACACTGAGACCAAGGTAGGTAGTGATGAATCATTGTATGAGGTGGAAATAATATGAGCTCAAAGTCATTTGGCAGGGATTTCCCGAGTCATACGAGGTGACCATTTCTTGAGGAGTACATGGCATGTCAGCATTCCAAGGCAGGTGTTGAGCGGCGCAAACCAATAAAAAGGGAATGCAATGACCTCCAAGGAACACATGAACTAAGTGGTGAGTGGAAATAATCAAGGAGACTCTATCAAAGTGGAAGATGGAATGGTAAATCCGTAACATGGAAGAACTCACTGAAAGGAGCTCAAATCTCTGAGTTGACCCATACATTGAGATAAGCTTACATATCTCGGTGGAGGGAAGATATTTCCAAGAGTTTCTCACCTTTTGAGCTAGGTCAAATAGATCTTGTGAAAACATATCTTGGCGGTGAGCTCGATGTAATGGAAGTTCAGTTATAGTGAAGGCCGAAGGAGCTCGACACTAACTCGGTGAGTTGGCTCGGCGAGCCAACCACCGGTTTATTTTACCGTTTCTAATGAACACTCCCTTCAGTGTAAACTAATCCTAAGGGGGCCCACCATAATTTTTAGTAAATTAATATTTTTATTTAATTATTTTAATAATAATATTTATTATTATTATTATTATTATTTTATTTAAGTATTCCTTTAATTAATTGAGAAGATTAAGTCAATGTGCCATTAATGACATGTGATGGAAGCTTCTGAAGGGATTCAACCAACTTTGTAATAAAAGAACCATCTTGTACCTTCAATTTAGGAAGGAATTTATTAATTTTCCGCTTTTCTCTCACATAATTCTTCTATAAATGTAAGTTGGAAGCTCATTCCAAGGGGCTGGACAGTTAAACATATTAGGAAAGTGCGTGTTTCTCAAGAATCTTCTTTCTTCTATAAGTTGTTCTTGTATGTTGAGGAAACTTTCAAGCCTCCTTTCAAGACTGTAATGAAAACCATTTCATCTTCTAAATTTATGATGCAATGTGCATGTTATTGAATTAATAAAAGTGTGTGTTTTGTGACTAATCTTGATCCTTTCATCCTTCAATGATTATTTTTGCCTTTCTCATGCTTGCAAGTACACTGTGCAAGTTCAAGTTTCTATTATAGGTTCTTGGAGTTCTTTACTTATCAAGTGGTAGAGCATAACATGTGGTTGAGTTATGGTACTTTTTCACCCTTCTCAAGTTCATCCTTCTTCACTAGAAGACTGATATACTATTATCTAATTGAAGTTTAACAAAGGGAACACATGCTTCTTAGTCTGTGGTCTACTGTTTACCCTCTCCAAGTTGTAGTAGGTAAAGTTTTCTTGTGGTGAACAACACCCTCTTCAAGTTAACCCTTCCTGAATTTAGAAATACCCAGTATTTGGTGCATCACCATACCTAGTATAGTTTCATTTCTTAAAATATCTTTACCTAAAACCAATGAAAATGTTAGCATAGGACTAGATAACCATTTTATTACACTAGGAGTAGTATAACACTTAGTTTAGGAAGAGGAAGCCAACCTTCTCCGGAGGTTCATCTCAAGCCCAAGTCCCATATCTTGAGAGGCGATCCCATGTTTTCCAATCACACCAAATGTTTTGTTCATATTCTGGCCATTCGGAGGGTGTGGTGATTTGGTGAAAATAGTTTTTGGCACGCCTGGTGGGACAAGAGTTGGTACTTCTCTTCTCACTTGCATAAATCAAAGTACCTAGAGACTATATATCTTTGGATTCAAAATCTCAGTGTGTTAACTTATGTGAAGAATTTAAATAAGAGATTCTTCAAAGAAAGGAAATTATCAACATATCAAACTTTCCTTGTCTATTCCAAAGAGAAGAAGAAGAGGCATTTTAACATCACTAGTTACAGCTTAACCTCATAGAGGTCATTCAATTCCTCCTGACAGAAGGTTTCCTGAACCAAGGAACATTCGACCCTTGGCCGCCATGGCAGCCAATGCTTGTCATCCTTTCAATTCTAATAACCCCTTGATATTATCCTAAAGAGATGCTATAATTGCAACTTCTTTGAAAAATTTTCCATTTTATACTGGAGAAACCAATATTACTCCCTGGGAGCACATTTTGGATGTGGCTAGTATTTTTGTAGTGCACATTATTATAAAGGATAATGTGGTAGTCAAACTTCTCGCTACTTCATTTAAAGGTAAAGCAATTTAATGGTTATGAATCTTAACTACTTTTTCCATTAACTACTTAGAACCAATCACTTATGGAACAACTCACTACCATAAAATGAGCCCCTCAAGAATATATGAGTGAATTTAATTTTCAATTTGAAAAAAAATTAGAATTGAATCTCAACACTTGTAAGGCCATCTCTAAATAATGCATTCTTGTATTATTTATGGGCCTTAAATAGTGATATAGCAGTTATAATTCATTCTACAAGGGAAATACAATTTTTGATGTCTACGAGATCACTAGAAGGGACAAAAATTATTTAATTCTATCTAGAAAGATTACACCTAGGCTGCCCATGCATTTATTTAAAGAAATCAAAGGAAAAAAACCAATAATCACATCTATTCCAACACATTCCAGTCAATCAACTGTGATTGCACCTATTCCTTCTAATGATCTAGAGGAGGTCAAATCGCTGTTGCAAAATTTTGGAAACAAGTTTGTTACACTCAAGAGGCAATAATTTCAATACAATCGTCCATACCGGCCAAAAAATCAGTAGTATCAGTCTAACCATACTCATTTTCAAGAGAATAATCAGCCGCAAAATCAAGCTACAAATCAAACTGCAAATGTCAGGCCTTTGAAATTTCAGAACCCTCTTGTTGCTAGCTCATCTAGAGCCATATTACCTGTCTAGAAAAATCTAGTTCAAGACTATGAATGGTGCTATCCTTATTCTTAACCCCACAATAAAAATATTTGTTCCAATGGAGTTCTTAGCAAGGACCTTATGGTTCAAAGTGTATCTTCCCCTTTAGAGCTAACAAAAAATTCATCTACGTAAGAAACATCAGATAAACTGCAGGTACCTAAAGAAACCACTTTGCTAAAATGGCAAGAAGAATATTTTTATGGGTTAAATATAGATTCCTCATCAGTGGTGGAAAAAACTTGTTCCAAGAAGAGAGAAATAGAACCTTAACCTTATAAATATGATCCAGCATCTACTTCATAGCCTCAGTCACAAGTGACAGTTGATAAAACTACGGGGAAGAAATTGCCAGAAACACCTATTAGCCAAGTTGCAATGAAAGAAGGTTCTTCAGGCATCACAGTACCCAATAAGAATTTTCCAAGGAGGATCCCAATACCCAAAGAAGTGTCAAAAAATTTGGAGAAATTCCCTTCATAATACATCTAGCTAGAAACCCAAGCAATTACCAAGACTGATACGAAGGCATAGGCATTCATGGTAACATTCTAGGAAGGATCTATCATGGCACTAACTAGAAGGTTCATAGATTAAACATAACCTTCCTTTACCTACCAATATTATAGGAACACGTAAGTGCATTTGATTTTGTATCATTCATGTACTTGTTCATTAAGTTCTCTATCTATATTTGTTATTTGAACTTGTTATTCCCTATATTTAGTCATCTCCATTTTCTAGGCCATATCCTTATCCAGCCACCACAACCTTCCATATCCTTATACCTAGCCTCTTACACACCGTTGAGTTTTTATCACCTTATCATGAACCCAATGAGCTTGCTTTCACTCTATGTGCAATCAAAGAGAAGCCCAAAATCACCTATTAATCAATTTTCACCAAATTTCCCCTACCAACACCGATTACCTTAACTGCCATTGGTTTCCCCTTTACCAGGATCACTCATTAGACCAACATCAGTTACTGTATCCCGTGCCATAATTTTACTAAATTGACCCTAACACCCAAAAAACCTCACAAAAGTATTACCCATTCAAGATACCCTACCTAAAACCTCTCCACAAACTCCCATCTCTCTGTGCAAACACAGAGAGTACTTAGACACTTGTTTCTAATACTTTACCATTCCCACAGAAGCCAAGATTAGTTATCCCTAATCGGTATCTGTCATATCTTAACCATCATCAGTCACACCCTGACCAACATCAGTCTCTGTGTCTGGCAAGCTGTTGTAATCATTTTTGTACCCTTCAAATAATAGTAAAATACCATAAACACCAGCCTATCACCCATCGGGCATTGAACACTCACCCGAGGCACACGTGGGCAACAAGCCACTCCTTTGTGTGAGTTATGTGAGAATGCATCATCTATGATAGATACTTAAATGAAGACGAATGGAAAAGAACCATGCATTAATCTTGTCGGGATTATGACGAGTTTCTAGACTAATGTATCTGTTTAGATAAGGAAAGAATTAATAGAATACAGATTTAGACCATAATAGAAAGGAAATACACAAAGGTTTACATTCATTCACAAAGAATATACACAAAACAAATCCATATAGATATAAGTATAAACCAGGAACCAAATATATTCATATTCAACATGTTTGATAATCAAATTGCATTCATTAAGGCCATCACAGATCAATATAACAATGTAGACCAAAGTCATGCATCATAATTAGAATTAGTTCCCTCATATTAAAAATAAAAACATAGACCCATCCCCTTGATATTCCATTACTCCTACAGATATTCTAAACCCAACCCATAAAAATCTCCACGATATTTTTGTAGAGCTTTACCTGTTATGTCTATCCTTTTCTCTGCTTCTTTTTAACCAATTCCCCTTTTCTTCTACCGGGAGCTTGTATATTGTTATCTCCGTTTTGAGTTTACGACAAAACGATTAGATAACCCCTACGAAATTTTTGGAGTTGATTTCGCTTTTTGGCCTCATATTGAGAAATTCAGGTTTTCGGGTTTGTCCAACAGTTCGACATGAGTTTTAACATGCTTTGTGTCGCATGTTTTCCGAAACCCGAAACCCGCTTCATATTGAGTAAATCAGGTTTTCGGACCTCCGGCGCATCGGAACATGTCTTATTCAAAGCATGTTTTGTGTCACCTGTTCCCCGATACCCGAAGTCCGATTAGGTCCTTTGTATCGGGTTTTCGGAGTTGTGAAGCATCTAAACATCTCATGCTTTATGTCTTGTGTTTTCCGAAACCCGAAGCCCGAATTGCACTAAGCCTCCTTTGTATCGGGTTTTCAGACCTCTCAAACATGCTGATATGGCATTCATGTCGAGTTTTCGGTGAGTTGGCACGTGCCGAGCTGAAGTGTATTAATTACAATTTTCTTATAAATACGCGGATTTCCACGTCATTTTTACCGGACTTATTTTTAACTCGTGGATTTTTCGTACATGCTCTTCCAACCTCGAAGCCCAAAATCTCACCTGTGCCCGATCGATTCGCCATTTTTCGATCTTCCCTTTCTCTGGTTGAAGGTATTTCTCTCTCCATTCTTGGTTCCTAGTTTTTATGGATTGATTCCGTGTGAGTTCTTCCCATTTTCTTGCTGGGTTTTGAGGGATTTTTATTCTTCTTCTTTCTGGAGTTATTTTGAAAAAGGGGTTTAGGTTTTAGGGTTTATCTCTTCTAAATTACCATTTGGTGTTATTTCCTCAAAGTTTTATTATATGCCTGGTACATGAATGATTAAAAGGAGATTGCATGTTGGAAATTCAACACAAAAACCCTGTTTTTCTCTTCTGGGGTTTCAAAGGCTGTTTTGCAGTGTCGCAGACCCAAAGTATATTGAAGGTTTGGTTTGCCAGACTTTCCAGTGTTCCCGACATCATCAGCAGTGTCGGGCTTTCGCAAAGTTCCGACATTATCAAACGTGTCGGGTTTTTCAGAAGTTCTGACATTATCAAACGTGTCGGGTTTTTCGGAAGTTCCGACACCTCCAGCGCATCGGGTTTTCAAGATTTCCCGACATCCTCCTTGCCAGTATCGGATTCTTCCGTTCTTCTGGCATATGCAGCAGGTTAGGATTCTCACAGTGAGCAGTGTCTTCTGAGCTTCGAAACTTTCTTCCTTCGATATCCTTCATGTCAGACCCTGGTCCATCTCAGGAAAAGACCGAGAAGTCAGGCAGAATGAAATATAAGTTTAAAAAGCTGGAATCTCCATCGTATATTGATTGCAACTACGACATCCGAGACACTGAACTCGGAAATATAGACATTGAAGATTTCTGGAGTAGGGTGAGGAGTTCTTCCCAAACTCCATGGATGAAAACTATAGCAGATAGTGGCTTGCCTCTCGCAGCGGGTCTTCCCATGTCTGCTCAGTGTCCAGAATTCATCTTGGCATGTGCATCTAGTTATGACTCGGTGTCTCGTTCTGTGAGAAGTCAATCAGGTGAAGTAGTGGTCAAATTGGATGGAGGTTATTTTGATGATCTCCTCAAATTGCCTAATTTTGACGAGTATGGAGAGTTGGACATCAAGTCAGCTTAGAAAGCCTGGGACAATGATTAGGAAGACTGCATCAAACATGTGAACAAGAAGTTCCTGATCAAACCCAAACCAGCTATCTCCAGATTTCCAAGGATTATCCCCAGGAGTGATTTCATCCAAGAAATCAATGACATCATCACCCTGCTGAGTCGGGTTTTTGGTTTGCCTGAATCAAATGTATTTCAAGGATGGATGTATCAATTTATGATCACCATCAAGAAGAATCAGCAAGGGATTGACTGGGGTACTCTCATCAGCAATGAGATTGATTCCCAAATGACAACGGTCTTGTCAACTAGGAAATTTTATATGTCTTCATATGTCACATACGCAGCAGCCGGGATGAGGAACTATCCCGGGCTGGATACCAAGGGAAGCAGAATGGAAAACCAGGTGTATTA